>OY754974.1:17237578-17777578 GCA_963576475.1 Molanna angustata | reverse complement strand
TGTGCCCAACTGCAGACAACATTGTAACATAGTATTTTGTTAAAAAAATATTTTTTTTTGACTTAGTGTTTGTTTATATTTTTGTTTGTTTTGTTATTCAATATTCAAAAATTATAATATTGTTCTTATTTCACTCGTTGTTGTAAAGTCGCTCATCTCGATACAGGTTCAACCCTAGTGAGATGATTGACTGTAATGTTTTTTATGTTCCATTATAATTGTTGACAAAAATAAATAAATAAATAAAAAAAAAAAAATATATATATATATATATATATATATATATATATATATATATATATATATATATATATATATATATATATATATATATATATATATATATATATATATATATATATATATATATATATATATATATATATATATATATATATATATATATATATATATATATATATATATATATATATATATATATATATATATATATATATATATATATATATATATATATATATATATATATATATATATATATATATATATATATATATATATATATATATATATATATATATATATATATATATATATATATATATATATATATATATATATATATATATATATATATATATATATATATATATATATATATATATATATATATATATATATATATATGATGCGTCGATTTCACCACTACCCTTCTGAGGATGACTGGCAACGTCCAGTTGAAACGTCAGGGACACAGTTCCAGGAGGAACCATAAAACTACGACGCGGAGTACCCGAGAAATCGACGCATCATTTACTCCTCTCCGCGAAAGCCTGAAGAATTTAGAATTTACAGGGAAGCAATCGAAATATATAAAAGAAGCAACAGTATAATGAATAACAGGGACGATAGCATTCGAATCCCGACCGCATGGACAAGTGTACTTGAAAACAACATTTTTAAAAACCATAGTAATCAAACTACCGATATTTCAAACAATAGTCACATTAAAAACATTAGTAAAATTCTTAGTAAGCCGAAAACTGATAATCCACCTGTAAACAATATACCGTTAAGTACTAGAGTCACTAGAAGCCAAACAAAACGCAATAATGACGTCATTGGGGAAACCCACCCCTCCACTAACACTTGACGCGGCTTCCTTTCAAACTTTCACTTGGTAGTAAGCTTTCGACTCGAACGGACGTGCGTGCACTATCCCTCGAGACGAAAATTTATTAACAAGGCGCCTTTAGAAAATGTCTGATGAGATTCAGACGAAACGTCGGCAGACGACTGATTCTCTCGGGAATCATAATTTGACGCGGGTTATCCCCAAAATACTTAATAATAACATATTTTGTACTCGCGAAAACCTTAGATTTAACATAAATAACCTCTACGGGGAGGAAATATACAGTGAAACGAAAAAGTTTGAAAAATTAAAGTCAAAACACGCGAAGCTTCTATGTGACCTAACCTTTTTGTGTCGATGTCGTGATAAAAAAGTAGTGCCAAAGTGTTTTCAACTGAGACAACGCGGTAGCAGAAAATCGGTGAGAAAAATTCTTTATAATACTAGTTTTTCCCTCATACGCGACGAAATCGGTTACATTCATTTACAATTACATACACTTGGTACTGATATTAAAAATCTTCATTTAAAACTTTCTAATATATTACATCCATTAATATGGTCCGAATTAGATAATCTCATTCATAATAGAATTGAAACGAATAATAAAATAAACTCCGACCGCCAAATAAGTAAATTCACGCGTATCGAAAATAATATCAAAAAAGTAGAATACCAACAGTCTTTAAATACCGATAAAATCATTCACAATCTCACCGATCTTAAATTAAATAACGATACAATATCGGTTCTAAGTAAAGGTTTTAATTTTGGTGTTGTTCCTCCGAAAATTCCAAAAGAAGACATTGTTACGGGAATCGAATCAGCCGTATGTAAACTACCAAATAATATAGCCGAAACTATACGACAAGAAACTTGCCATATACTTAGAAAATCGCTTCCGCCGAAAAGAAATATATCTCTCGATGAAATACGAGCTCTTAAAGAATTACGCGCAAATAAAGATATAATTATTCTTCCGGCAGATAAGGGAAACGCAACAGTAATCATGAAAAGCGAAGATTATCACATTAAAATTACTAATTTGCTCAACGATCCGGCTTATAAACTGCATCCTAATAATCCTATAACATACTTAGAAAAAACGACTAAAACTAAAATTATGTCATCCAAATTAAGTCCCGAATTAAAAAAGTCGTTAATACCTAGAGAAAAATCGTCACGTTTTCCGAAATTATACGGTTTGCCAAAAATTCATAAGACGGATGTTCCTCTTAGACCCATAGTCAGTTCTGTCGGTTCTCCACTTCAAATGTTATCAAAGTATCTTGCCAACTACTTACAACCAGATGTAGAATCAGCGGAATCTTTTGTCAAAAATTCGGAACATTTTATACAAATCATTAAAAATCAAAAATTAAACAAGGGCGACATCCTTGTCAGTTTTGACGTCGTATCCTTATTCACCAATATACCCACAGACGAAGCTCTTCAAGCAATAAAAGAAATGAGTGACCCACCGAATGACATAATAACTTTAATAGAACATTGCCTCAATAACACATTTTTCACTTATAATAACGACATGTACAAACAAGTAAAAGGAGCACCAATGGGTCTATCTCTTTCACCGCCAGTCGCTAACATATTTATGACCAAGTTAGAAAAGGAAGCTATAGATAGAGCGCGCTTAAAACCAAAGCTATGGATTAGATACGTGGACGATACCTTCGTTATATGGCCTCACGGTTTGGAGGAACTTAACAAATTTCTTGATTTTCTGAACGATCTCCACAATAACATCAAATTCACAATGGAGATAGAAAACAACGGTGAAATACCTTTTCTTGATGTTCTCGTAATCAAAAAAGACGATGGCACTCTCGGCCACACTGTGTACAGAAAATCAACACATACCAACAGATATCTCCACGCATCGTCGAACCATCATCCAGCACAAATCGCCTCTGTAGCAAACACCTTGGTAACACGATCATTAAGGATAGCCGACTCCGAAAACATTCAAAACGAATTAGAGTATCTTAAAAACGCGCTACGAAATAACGGTTTTTCTAATTTTACGATAAATAATGCAGTAAAAAATCAAACTAATAAAAATTATAATAAAAAAGATACGTCAACTAAAGTAAAGCCACTCTCCATTGCGTTTTTGCCTTACATAAAAGGCACTACAGACAAAATCAGTCACCTACTTTATAAACATAATATTCGCACCATTTTTAGAACAGACAACAAAATTTCATCCTTTTTAAAAAGTCCGAAAGATAAAATACCATTAGAGTCACACGGTATTTACGAAATCCCATGCGGTGATTGCTCAAAAACTTACATAGGCAGGACAAATCGCAGAATCTCGGCGCGCGTCTCTGAACATCGCGTAGATGTTAAAAACCGGAAACTAACTTCATCTCTTGTAAATCACTCATTGACCGAAAATCACTCCATAGACTTTGAAAATTCAAAAGTAGTCGCGAATATTAATAATGAAACATTTAGAATTTACAGGGAAGCAATCGAAATATATAAAAGAAGCAACAGTATAATGAATAACAGGGACGATAGCATTCGAATCCCGACCGCATGGACAAGTGTACTTGAAAACAACATTTTTAAAAACCATAGTAATCAAACTACCGATATTTCAAACAATAGTCACATTAAAAACATTAGTAAAATTCTTAGTAAGCCGAAAACTGATAATCCACCTGTAAACAATATACCGTTAAGTACTAGAGTCACTAGAAGCCAAACAAAACGCAATAATGACGTCATTGGGGAAACCCACCCCTCCACTAACACTTGACGCGGCTTCCTTTCAAACTTTCACTTGGTAGTAAGCTTTCGACTCGAACGGACGTGCGTGCACTATCCCTCGAGACGAAAATTTATTAACAAGGCGCCTTTAGAAAATGTCTGATGAGATTCAGACGAAACGTCGGCAGACGACTGATTCTCTCGGGAATCATAATTTGACGCGGGTTATCCCCAAAATACTTAATAATAACATATATATATATCCCCTTGTATAATAATAGGTCCCCTTGTATAAGATTAGGTGTTTTTCTATAAAAAAACAAAAGATCTTCAACGTTGATCCAATAACTTTAGAACAGGTTTAAAAAGTCTCAACACTGGATTTTTTCTCTGTCGGGAGTCAAATGATATTTTTACTGACAAACTTTTTAACATCTCAATAGAGACGAAGTTGGGATATTATAGAAGAACCAGGAACTCATGGCACCTACAGAGCATACGACCTGTCATCAGTTGGTTTACGTGCTTGCGCAATGTTCACGTAAGCCAGCCGATTTTTGTTGATGTTTTGATTTATTTAATAAATATGAATAACAATTCAAATATGTAAAATACCAAAAACACATAAAAGTACACAATAAAAATATATGTAGACAGAAATAAGAATTAAAGAGAATAAATACAATTAGATATTTAAAAAAATATATATAATATGCAAATTTGAGCATAAAATTGATTATGAAAATTAAAAGCATAGTTATAAAACACATAGAATTATTCACAGTATAAATAGAAAAGTTAAAAAAGCATATTATTAATGATAAGTTATAACAAATAATATCACAAGTTATAAATCTAAAATAACAATGGACAGTAAAATTGAAACCTAAAAAAGAGCACATTATTAACTATAATAAATAACAGTAGGACAGGTAATAAATACAATAAATAATTATAAGTAAAAATTGTAAACGTAAAACCTAGCACATTAATAATTTTGACAAATAAACACAAGTTATAAATTTATGTAATAATTATCAGAAAAATTAGTGATGTGGAAAAAATAGCACAAAAATTATAAATACAAGAAATAATTACAGTTAAAGAGCATATTATGTAATTAATTATAAATGTAGACGGAATCTGGAAGCAATAATGACAGATTTACTAATTAAAACCCTATACTGAAAGCTATTTCACACGATAAGATGAAATCAAAAGGATATATTGATTTAATCATTTTAATTTAAGGTAGCAGTGTTACTAAATTAAAATAATTTTTAAATTATTGTAGGTAATTTAACAAATATTAAAATGTAGATCATATTTTAATACAAATAGTTGAGGTATTTTTAATATTGAAGTAGCAATCTTTGAGGACGCCATTGAAGTATAAATGTAAAGTTTCTTACTCGTGAAAACTAATTCCGCTGTTGGGATACCAAATGTTTTGACATCCAAAAAAACTGCAGTATTTAACCATCGTCTTTATTTCTTTTAAGTTATAGAAAGAAAAACAAATAATATCAAAAACAGACTTAAAACAACACGTCGAACTCAGGAAAACACACCAACTGACAGCCAAACTCTATATGAATTAACGCTTAGAAAGAGACGCGAGTCCCACTTGCAGCGGCTTTATTCGCACACCAGCAGGGTGATTTTGTATGAAACACCAAGAGTTGTCTTAACTCTTGTCTTAACTCCCGAGAAATCTCGGAATTTGGTATTTTGTATGGGGTTTTCCGGTGTTAACTCCGTGAGAAAACTGAAGGGGGCGTGACCCAAACATTAGTACAAATTTGCCATATGTAAATAAAATTTCTATGTCCAGTTTAATTTACATATGGCAATCTCGTACATTTACCCGCATTTATCAGATTTTGACAGCTAATCGTGTGTTTTTTGTTTATTTTATAAATATTTAGCAAGGTATATACTCTATTTTCATTCCGATAGTTTCCGGTTTTTAACATCTACGCGATGTTCAGAGACGCGCGCCGAGATTCTGCGATTTGTCCTGCCTATGTAAGTTTTTGAGCAATCACCGCATGGGATTTCGTAAATACCGTGTGACTCTAATGGTATTTTATCTTTCGGACTTTTTAAAAAGGATGAAATTTTGTTGTCTGTTCTAAAAATGGTGCGAATATTATGTTTATAAAGTAGGTGACTGATTTTGTCTGTAGTGCCTTTTATGTAAGGCAAAAACGCAATGGAGAGTGGCTTTACTTTAGTTGACGTATCTTTTTTATTATAATTTTTATTAGTTTGATTTTTTACTGCATTATTTATCGTAAAATTAGAAAAACCGTTATTTCGTAGCGCGTTTTTAAGATACTCTAATTCGTTTTGAATGTTTTCGGAGTCGGCTATCCTTAATGATCGTGTTACCAAGGTGTTTGCTACAGAGGCGATTTGTGCTGGATGATGGTTCGACGATGCGTGGAGATATCTGTTGGTATGTGTTGATTTTCTGTACACAGTGTGGCCGAGAGTGCCATCGTCTTTTTTGATTACGAGAACATCAAGAAAAGGTATTTCACCGTTGTTTTCTATCTCCATTGTGAATTTGATGTTATTGTGGAGATCGTTCAGAAAATCAAGAAATTTGTTAAGTTCCTCCAAACCGTGAGGCCATATAACGAAGGTATCGTCCACGTATCTAATCCATAGCTTTGGTTTTAAGCGCGCTCTATCTATAGCTTCCTTTTCTAACTTGGTCATAAATATGTTAGCGACTGGCGGTGAAAGAGATAGACCCATTGGTGCTCCTTTTACTTGTTTGTACATGTCGTTATTATAAGTGAAAAATGTGTTATTGAGGCAATGTTCTATTAAAGTTATTATGTCATTCGGTGGGTCACTCATTTCTTTTATTGCTTGAAGAGCTTCGTCTGTGGGTATATTGGTGAACAAGGATACGACGTCATAATAATCCTTATTTCCGTGCTTAGAATTAGGTGGGCTGCCATATAAAAAAATATCTGTATTGAGAAATAATTTGTACGTTAATAAAAATATGTAGCTGTAATTCCTACAGACAGATTTATTTTTTTATATGGCAACCCAGTATTTTTTATATGGCAACCCAGTAATTTCTAAGCACAAATGTATGGCAACACACAAACTTCTACGAACGTAAGTAAGGATTATTATGGTAACACATCAAATGTTGACAAAAGTGTCTATTTGTCGACACAGATTTTTCGTTTGACAGCTATCAGCTGTTTTTTTGTGTCGGTGCTTGGCCGGTCGATCGATTTTTTTTATCAAACATTGTATGGCTATAATAATAAAAAACAGTTTTGTTTAGGTGTTTATTTAAAACTTATATGATTTAGTTTCCTAAATTGCAAGGCATAATTCTAATTTATGTTCTATGAAAACTGTTGACACGTAATAAGACCTCTCGTCAAAACTTGGTTCGATTGTCAAATTGATTTTAAAAGTAAATACGCCTACGGCAGTTCTAATACTGGCCAATATGGGCGACCGCTCATCTCTCCTATTCACAGAAATATTCCTTCTCAAACGAAAATAGAATTTAAAAATGTTTATACGTAATTACCGTAAGTGAATTGTTATCCCGTTTTTATTCTCTGATGAAGATTTGTATACACTCTGATTGAACAAAATGCCATTTTCCTACATTAATAACTGTTTTATTAAACAAAGTGCCCACTTGTGATGTTTTCACAGCAACTTTGAATATATATGCCGGTTGAATGGTAAATTTGACATATTTGAAGTTTCAGAGATGAGGTTTTATCAAAGCTGACTCCGTAGATAGCTGTACAGTAAGTAAATATAATACCTGACCATGAATGGCAAGCTTGAATCGCTGATCTATACTGGAGCCATCGTAAGATGGCGTTTCCGATAGATTGTAATAGTGTTGTGAGACACTTAAAATCATTACCAAAAAAAATACAGTTGGATAAATTATTATTAACATACAAAAAATTTTAACAATTCCACTATAATATGAAACCCTGTTGTATTATTATCATGTGAATCCAAACATCAAATAAAATGGAAAATGGAAGTGATGCAGAAGTCTTAAAGAAGTGATGCAGCAGAACAAGCTAAAATATAGAGATATAGGAGTTAGTAAAAAATAAATTATATAAATGACAGTTTCGTTATTATGCTAGTTTGTCTAAGTTTATTTGTATTTTGTATTTATTGAAATATTGAGATGCAACAGACAAAAATAGAGATGAATAAGTTAGTAAAGAAACTAAATGGCAGTTTCGTAATTATTAGAGTAAGCGAGTTTATTTTTATTTATGGAAATGTTAAGAAAAACGAAAGTACTGTTCCTTTTAGTTATTCGAAATTAGTACGTTTGCTATTTGATTTTTTTTTTCATTAGTTTATAGCCGTTTCTATTACAATTTTTCAACCAAGGAATTATTTGGAATATTTTTTTTAAGTGCTGTCCACACTTTTTTTTTGTGTCTGGCAACACCAATTTCTGTGCCGGCCGATATATATCCATTGCCATAAAAATATGATTCCATAATATGGAAATTTTATTTGTGGCAACATTCTACTTGCGTCATTCCGAATCAGTGTATCCAACTACCGGCAGGTTTACGTGAAAAAATAACACCGAAATATTTAGCTGCTTGGCAGCTAAGTAAAAAAATATTTTGGCTAATTATTGTAAAGGTACATCTTTGTGCGAGTTTAGTACGTCAAAGGTGTATATTTAGTTTGATCGAGTGAGTGTACAGTTGTATAACGAGTGCTTAAAGGTCATATGCAAGTTAAATTGCAAAAATCGATATGTGCTAAAAATCAAAACATATTAAACACCGTCGATATTATGGCTGATTCTGGGAACTATGACGATGGCCTTCAAGACGAAGAAGTGTACATAAACGAGGCCGATGGTTTACCCAATGTGCACCCTAATCTGGGACAGTTGGATTATGACCAAGATGATCCATCAGTAGATCCTCTGGAAGACTTACCCAAGTCGATTATCGTAACCAACATCCACAGTGAAGTCTTCAACAGTGACGAGTTAAAAAGTGCAATGGAAAATTTATTTAGATCATTTTCAGAGGATGTATCTTTTCAGTGGTTGAGAAGTTTTAGACGCCTCAGGGTGAATTATGAGCAGCCTTCGGCGGCTGCACAAGCGAGGATTCAGTTGCACCAATTTCGTTTTGAGAAGTCATGTATTTCTTGTTATTTTGCTCAGCCAGTAACGCCAGTATCCGCCAAAAATCTTGAACCACCGCCACCAATGAAACAGTTTTTGATTTCACCACCATCTAGTCCACCAGTGGGCTGGGAGCCGAGGCCTGAAAATGAGCCATTAGTGAACCATGAATTACTTGCTGCTATTGCCGCTTTGGCTCCTGGAGAGTGTCACGAAGTACTGCCTCCGCGGGGGCAACAGCCAGCTATTGTGGTCCACACCAGTCCCAATACACATATCAAGCCTTAGGCTTTAAACCCAAAAAGTTAGTGTTTTGTCATAATGGTACAACTAACAATGTACAGGTGAAGTGTTATTTTTAAACAAGTTTAATTCAGATCAACGATTGTAAACTGGTCCAAAAATGTGATTATTTTTATCAATAGATTACTAATTTGGCAAAAACACACAAGAGTTGTAGAGCTGATGTTTTTTTTTACAGCTGTTTTTTAAACAGATTGTTTGAAAAATGACAAATTTCACAAAAATGCTTGTAATATTGAAAATTTCAAGAATACTCCTCTTTATGGCCAAGATCAGAACCTAGCTGCTAATATCTCGCAGCATTGGAGGTTAATTATTCAGCGATTATATCTAAATTAACTCACCTAATCAAAGTTAATTAATAATTATTATAAAGACAATTTATAAAATGCAAGAAAAAATTAATGTATCCAAAATGTAGTTGACTATAAGAAGAAGTGACATTTTCACAGCAACACCATTTTTATTTGTTCTCAACTTTTATCTTACGGTAACAATATTAGAGTTTGAACAAAAAAAAATCGCAACTGCAATGTTTTAGCATTTTCCACTTTTCTATTCACCTAAACATTGTTACTTGAGTCATCATTTTGATAGGGTGGAATTTTTCGATTGTTTGCTGATGTCAAATTAATTTTTGTATTATATTACTAATAAGATTTTCGCCGTGTTTCACTGGCTGTGTTCGCTAGAAAACAATAATATGTCTAATTGGTTTCTATAATTATACTTTCATTTTCATCTCGCTATGCTACATTACTAATTGGAATCATGATATGACCTCTTTGCATGATAATTATCATAAATTATTAAATTAATATTGTTGGAAAAGAAATACATATATTTATTGTTATTAAGATTGACTGACCAAAATGTTGTGAAGTACATAATATTATAAACTGTTACTTATATATTACACAGTGATATACATATATGTATATCTTATTTTTATTTTTATTAACATACTTTCTTACTTAACATTTTCATAGATTTCTGACATAAAAATAATAGAAAAGTACCTATATATTATATATGCACTGTTTATTGAATTAGATTTTGAATAATCAATATTGTTTCTATGTTCCTTGCTTAAGAGTGGCGAATTTGATATTACCTATAAATTTATTCTTTTAAAAAAATAATAAAAAACTTCCTTGCACCCTGTGCAAGTGGCGAGTTTATTACCAGTGTTTCCAGCCCAGAGAAGCAATATTTACGTGAGAAATCAATCTAAATAATTTCTTCTCTGCTGAGGATCGAACCCAGGACGCCCGCATAGAAACCAAACGGCTTACCAACTGTGCCACAGCGGTCGGTACCGTTTTCCTTTTCAATTTTAATACAGTAATCCCCGCCACCTGCGTGGATTATTCTTTTAGCTATGCTGCTTAGTCGGTAATAATTAATCGGGGTCATCACTTCAATATTAATAGACAAATGTTATTATTATAATTTCACTATATGGAGTCTCATAATATGTTTATTGAATTCAATAAAATATAAGCATGTACCTATATATTATTTTGTTAGGACTTTCTATAGAAATAGCTTATAGAAAAATAATTCAATTGCATTCTACCTAATAAATATTTTTTACTGTCAATCTTATAAAGCCCAAAATACTACTAGAATTTGGAATGAATGGATTCTATTGTATGTTTTTCTCCTTGAATGTATGGAATACATATCGCACCGTGAGTGTAAAACTGAAGTATGTGCAAATATGTACAAATAATATAATAGTACAAATGTCATTTTGGAGATACGGAATTTTAATGATTTCAAATTTCTTGGAAAACTGTTTCAAAACATTCATTACTTCTCCTCTATGCAGTCAAAGATTTCAGATCCAACCTTCTCTTGCTTTTTGATAATAACTGGATTACTTTCATATCTTCAACTATAGTATTTGCACATACTTCAGTTTTACACTCACGGTACAATATATACTTCATAGTCCAGGCCTTAATACTTCTTAGTATTGTTTTAAAGCCCTTATAAAAAATGGTTGTGTCTGAATAAAATTTACATTGTTGCATTTCCTCAAATTAAAGATATTTCTTATATATATTTTAATTCTGTTCAGTATTGAATATGTAAGTCATAAAAAGGAGTAGTCATGTTAGAGAGAGTTTTTACTAAATCGATTAAGCAATATATGATTGGAAGTAGATTGATAGTATTGTAAATTATTTATAATATAAAAAGCATAGAACGTTTTATGAAGCTGAATAATAGAGCTATTATTATAGAAGTAACAAAGTTATTAAATAAATATGCCATTATTTAAAGAAAGTCACCGAAACCCTTGAATATTTTTTTATTTTGTTTCAGAAAAAATATTAATCTATTAAAGTATTATATACTGATTTATTTATGTTTTTCAGTTTAGTTTGGTTTTCTAGGGATTACTGTATCAATGTATATTTATATTTCTTATCAATTCTTTATAAAATTGTGAATCTAATATCATTAGCTGTGAAACAAATGATTATTATGTAAAATGAGAAATATAGGTACAAACTTGTTACTTTTATAGGAGCTCACTGCACTGTATCCCAATATTTTGTCTTATTTTCACAAATAATAATTTTACAACTGCTCATACATGAGTATCAAGATAGAGATACTCATTTGATTTTCTGTTATGATAATTAACATTGAAGTGGAGTATGAATATCAAACTCTATACTCAATTTACAATTCCACCTACTCTCCCAGGTTACAATAATTGAGGCCCTCAGTGCAAAAGTGGCCTAACCTTAGGATAACAACGATAGATTCATTGAAAGTCTTTAGATGATTTTTTTGTTAAGGTTAAGCTATATTTGTTTTTTAAAAATAATAGATTTTTAAAACGTAATCTACAGTTAGGTTAAAAACAAAAAAAATGTGGGTTAGGCCAAGGTTAGGCCGCATTTGCGCTGATGGCCTCAATTGTAAGCTCACTTTGCTGAATACATACAGTAAATAACCATCAATTTTAATTTTAAAACACAAAGGGGTCTTTAATAATTATTAAGAAGATTGTCATATTTATTACTAGGTATTTTAAAATCCATATATTATGAAATAGTTATTTTTTCATCAGTACAGAATATATCATATATAATATTAAGGATCACACTTTTAAATCTATTTAATTATTTATTTTATTTATTACAAATCAATACAAAGTTTATATGTAAATCAAAATTTTAAAAGGTATACAAATTCCATTATATGATTTATAATAACCCTCTTTAATTGAGATAAAATCTCGTTTTAAAAGAGTGGAGTATCTATTTTGTTTTGTTACATTTACCAAAACATTGCACATCTACAAATAAGTATGAAGCTACACAAAAACAAGAATGAAATAACAATAAAATAATAAACAGTACAATTTTTTGATTTTATTCTTAAATATATTATAATTTTTTTCGAGTCAAAGACATTAAGAGGGCATATACCGCTAAATCAGACATAAATATCCCCCCCTTTGAACAAAATGAAGATGATCAACCGGACCCAACCTTGGAAGAAGTAAACAAAGCATTAAGCCTACTCAAAAATAATAAGTCTCCAGGTCACGATGGAATACCAGGTGAGCTACTCAAATACGGTGGAGAGACAATAGGTAGACTCATGCACACAATTATTGGTAAAATATGGGACACTGAATCAATACCAGAAGAATGGAATACTGGGATTATATGTCCACTACATAAAAAAGGTGACACAATGGACTGCAGCAACTACAGAGGTATAACGCTCCTGAGTTCAGCCTATAAAGTGTTTGCAGGGGTTCTATTCATGCGACTTATGCCACATGCAGAACGTATAATTGGGCAATACCAAAGTGGTTTCAGGCCAGGAAGATCGACAATTGACCAAATTTTTGCCCTTAGGCAAATGCTGGAAAAAACGCTCGAGTATAATATAGAGACCCACCATTTATTTATAGATTTTAAGGCAGCATACGATAGTGTCAATAGAGCGACATTGTACGAGGCCATGATGGAAATGGGAATACCATTCAAACTAGTAAGACTAGTGAGAGCAACATTGCATGGTTCAAATTGTAGGGTCAAAATACAAACCAGCACCTCGGACATATTTAAAACCTATAATGGCTTACGGCAGGGTGATGCATTGTCTTGCCTATTATTTAATATAGTACTAGAGAAAGCCATCAGAGATGCCAGAATTGAGACAGCAGGTACAATTTTTCGCAAATCAAGCCAGATACTTGCATATGCAGATGATGTTGACATAATTGCAAGAACACCAAATGATGTAAAACAAGCGTTTATACACCTGGAAAATGCTTCTGCCAGAATGGGACTTCAAGTGAACTCTTCTAAGACAAAATATATGATTGCAGCTAAAATGTCCAACCATAGAAATGCCCAAGAAACTCTGATTAGTGCTGGTAATCATACCATTGAAACTGTGGGGTCGTTTCAGTACCTAGGTTCAATAATAACCAGTAACAACGATGTTAGTGTCGAGATTAAAAGACGAATAGCTGTGGCAAATAAATGCTATTTCGGTATTCACCGACATCTCAAGTCCCGATTGTTGACACGAAATACCAAGTTGTTATTGTATAAAACATTGCTGCGACCAGTACTCGTATATGGTGCTGAATGCTGGGTTCTTAATAGGAAGGATGAAAAAGCGCTGCTGGTTTTTGAACGGAAGGTTTTGAGAAAAATCTTTGGGCCTCTTTGTGAGAGTGGAATATGGAGGATAAGGTACAACCATGAGCTGGAGAACCTTTACAGTGATCCTAACATAGTAAAATATATTAAAATACATCGGCTTCAATGGTTGGGGCACGTTCAGCGAATGGAGGAAGGCCGAATCCCAAAGAAGATTCTCGACACACGACCGGAGGGGAGACGTGGTGTGGGGAGACCCAAGCTGCGGTGGATGGACGGCGTACAGGAGGATCTAAAGAGGATTGGCGTGACAAACTGGAGAATGCAGACGATGGACCGGTCTAAATGGCGAAAAATTCTGGAGGAGGCCAAGGCTCACAGTGGGCTGTAGCGCCAATGATGATGATGATACCGCTAAATCTAGTGACTGAAAACATGATATATTAAAACCGCCCAATGCACTATGAAGCTATGTGTAGTAAGGGTAACTATCGCGAGTTAAAAAGGTTTATATGCGATTTAAATTAACAGAAACCCAAAATTTGTTGATTTTTTGCATTTTAAGAACAAACTTTGCTTGTAGTTAAAAAACTTTATTGGTCATTCACTTGAATTTTATACACTCTTTGAGCATGTAAAAGATCTATTTCTCTTAGACACAAAGTTATGGAGTAATTTAAAAAAAATGCTGTAAAAAGGATATTTTTTAGGGGAATTTAAGCTGTATTTTAAAATTGTATGACGAACATTCACTAGAGAAATGTTGAAAATACTTATTGTATTTTTTTTAGTAACACAATGTTTATCATATTTGAGGAATTTCATTTGAAATTGGGGTGTTTAGGTTTATATGCCCCCTTAAAAGAAGCATTCAAAAACAGGGCAAATAAGTATTCATGTGAAAGTGTATTTAGGTACATAGATGAATTAATATTATTCAGTGTTTTGTTTTTCATAATTTGTTTAAATTTGTATTTTAGGTCATCATATTGTATATTGAATTTTTAATTTTTTTTAATTGTTAATATTTTTTCTCAATACACTTTATGGGACGTAAAATAAGCTAGATTGAAATTGATCTTCAAGTTTTCATTTTTATATTGTGTTTATCTTATGCATATATTATTCCAAACCATATTTACTAATTAATGTTATGTTTAAAACTCTTGTTATTAAAACATGGTCAAGAAATTTTGGAAATCAACGTATGTTTTTAATGGATAATTGAAATCCAATTTTCACCAAGGCACTACATATATTCAATCCACTTAAAAAATAAGTTCAAATCTGTAGTGTTTTTAATAAAATTTATTTGAAATATTGCATTTTTTTTCTTGCAAAACATATCTATTTCTGAGACATTCAAATTCCAGTTAGAAATAACACAAATATGAGACATTGATGTTAATGTTGAGTGGGTTTGATATGTTTATTTATTTAATGTTGCTTCTCGGGCAACTAACAGGTACTATGTCAAATATTAATTTAACACGAAACCAATAACAAGTTGACACATGGAGACTTAAGATATTAATCGTCTCACAGATCCAGACTGAAAACACAATTAAAAACTGTGTCTTCACCGGGTATCGTACCCGGGACCTTTGGATCAACAGTCAGATGATATGTTAAAAGATAATCAGGCTTACGTTAAGAATGTTGGGTGATATTTTTTTGATAAGTTGTTATGTTTGATTTTTGTCTAGGTGAGATCAAGCATGAGAACCATAATTTTATGTTTATAAATCAGTATTTGCCTAACAAGAAATTTTTTCAATAATTCTTTTGTTTTTCTGAATGATGTACTTAATAAGTAGAATAAATCTGTTTTTGTATACGTAATAAATATTATTGTGCGTTTTGCATAGTAAATTGTCAAGGGGACAACTGATTTATTTGCTTTCAAGTGGCACAATTGATTTGTTGGCAAGTAGCATAGTTGATATGCTAGATGCAGATTATAATAGAGAATTTGTATTTTTTATAATAAAATTATAGAGAGATTGTATTTTAACATATGTAGTTGATAGTTCATTTTTATATAGTTAGTACCTAGAAATTATTCTGCATTGCTAATTTTACATTTTTGGTACAGCCTATCTTTTATAATTGTATCCTTTTTCGTTATTCACAATTTTTGTACACAACAAATGTGTATGTTCAATTACATATATTTTATCAGTTGTAACTAATTAAATTCAAAAACAAACTATTATAATTAACAATATCATAAACAAATAAAAGGTAATTTTCAGAACGTAGGCTACATTGTATATCAAAAAAAAGTAAAATATATTTTAACTGGACTCTCCCGCGGACCACCCTTGAGACTCCTACTGTCCACCTTGGGTCTGCAGACCATGGTTGGTAAACGCTGGACTAGATGTTTTATGATGACTATGCAAAGTCCTTTCATTACTGTAGAAGTTGCTTCCTTTAAAACTAGTCATCTTTTGTGTTTTTTATGTCCAACTAGTAAAGTATGGCATTACAGAATAAATTGTAATTGAAAATTAGGTCACAATAATGGATTCATAAAAGTAGATGTAATATTTAAACCCAATTATTTATTTGTATTGATTGAAGTCGGTGTAATTAACAACTACGCTTAAAGGGGGGACTGCTGCCAACGTACCTATTTTTCTATTTGATATACCATCATTATTTCTTATCAAATCCTTTTGAAAAAAATAATTTAGATAGTTTGGATATAAATAAACAAAAATATACCTTAACTTTTTGATAATGCTCTGTATAAATTCTTGTAGAAAAATAATGGCATACCCCGATTTTCAACGTTTATCATATATTTTTAATAAACTATAAGGCGTAGAGTAATATATTTTTTTTTAAATTAAAGAAGACAAAAATATCTAGAAAAATATGATGTGACGTTGCATTAATGCTTCAGGTTTAGTAAATAAACCTAAAAAACGCTTATTTTCCATTCAGCGCCATTGCGTAATAAAAGTTTTTTTGGTTTATTTACTTAACCTGATGCGTTAATGCAACGTCAAATCATATTTTTCCAGGTATTTTGTTCTTCTTTAATTTATAAAAAAAAATATTGCTCTATACCTTATATTTTTTTAGAAATTTAAGATAAATGTCTAAAATCGGGGTATGCTTATTATTTTCCTACAAGAATATATACAGAACATAATCAAAAAGTTAAGGTATATTTCTCTTTATTAATATCCAAACTAAGTAGGTTATTTTTTTCAAAATGATTCGTTTAGTAATAATGATGGTATATCAAATTAAAAAAATAGGTACGTTGGCAGCAGTCACCCTCTTAAGTTCCTACTATATGTTTGTGTTTAAAATCAAATTGTTAATTTATATACATTAATTGTTATATTTATTCTTGTTAGTAAATTATTTTATTTGTTTTTGTTATTTATTTTACAGATTTTAAATTAGTTTTAATTTAATTCCTAAGAAATTTATCAAACAATACATGAACTGCACCTTTTATTTGTTTTATTAATTTACATAAATATTTTTTTTTAAATATCTTGAAATTCACATGCGTAATACACATAAAAAATGTATGGATACTCTCACGTTGACATATTTTCTTTGAATATTTGATTCTAATTGAAAATAATGTAAAAAATATCTTGTTTAGAAAAAAAATTCTTGTTTTTGTATTATTTAATCTGGTATCGAAAATATTTTTATTTCCCGTTTGAAAGAAAGTGTATATGGTCATATTGTCAATTTCTCCCAAGTGTCATTGCTCTGTTTTTTTAAAATATCTCTATAGTAAGCTGTTAATATTCATCGTTTTGTGTATGTATTTATATTTATAGCCTTTGTCAAAAAATACTTTATTTAAAAACATCTATTAAATTTTATACATCCAAATAAAATATTGCAATAATACACACACACACAAATAATATTGGTGTGGACAAACATCAAAGATTGCATTTTAATATATATATATATATATATCTGGTGTCTGTAATATTTTTTTAACCTCCTTTTAGTGATGAGCAAAAGTCTTAAGGGTCTCGCTAGACCAAGACTATATGTGGTGTTGCAACCAAACCTGGCTTTGCAAGACTTAATGCTAAAGTTTTACGGTCTCGCAAAAGTTTATGTAATTTCATTTAATGATTCGGCGGATATTTTGTGGTAGTTAATATAAACCATTTTTGAATTATTAATTAGCTATAAACCACTTGTTTTTTGAGTCACTTCGCGACATGTTTCGGAAGCGCTGTCCTTCCATCGACCGGCGTGTCGAGACTGACATGTTGAATTTGTGTGAATCTGTCTGTGAAGCGAGGGGGGTGACGGTTGAGGGTTGGTTGGGTTAGTGGGGACCATATCCTTACCACTAACGAAATATTCACACCTAAATACACCATCAAAAATAACATAGTAACCTATATACCAAAACCAGGTAAAGAAAGTTATAAGACTCCAAAAGCTTATAGACCAATTAGTCTATCTTCATTCATGCTAAAAACTATGGAAAAGATTTTACATAGATACATAGTGAGCAATATAATAACATTGCATCCTATTCATCCAAAGCAACATGCTTACCAAGAGGGCAAATCTACTGAAACAGCTCTCATTGAAATCGTAGGAAATATAAGAAAATCCCTAGATAGCGGAGAAATTACTCTGTGTGCGTTCCTTGACACAGAAGGAGCATTTGATGCAGTACCAATAAGCGTACTAATTAGTGGACTAAGACAGAAACATGTAGACAACACTATAATAAAATGGATTGACAACATGTTATCCAATAGATACATCATAACTAATCTGGTGGATGAGACTACTAAGGCTAAAACAAACAGGGGGTGTCCGCAGGGTGGAGTCTTATCACCACTCCTGTGGACGCTGGCTGTGGATGGCCTAGTATGCACACTGAACGAATGTGGATATAATACACAAAGCTATGCAGATGATATAGTCATTACAATCAGAGGGAAAGAATGTGAAACAATCTCTGATCTGCTACAAAATGCACTAAAAATAGTTGAAAAATGGTGCAAAGATAATGGACTAACAGTTAATGCAAATAAAACAACTGTTGTACCTTTCACTAGGAAAAGAAAGTTGGATAAACTCTCACCTCCAATATTCTTTGGAAAAAAACTGGACTTTTCCAATGAAGTAAAATATCTAGGTATAACATTGGATAGTAAATTAACATGGACACAACATGTAGAAAAAGTTGCTCAAAAAGCAATCAAAGCATTATGGACATGCCATAGACTCATAGGGAATAATTGGGGACTAAAACCCCAAGCTCTGTGGTCATACACTACAATAATAAGACCCATAGTATCTTATGCTGTAACAGTTTGGAATGACAAACTACAACAAAGAGGCTGTGTAGATAAACTTAAACGTTTACAAAGATTAGCCTGCTTGCTCATTACGGGAGCCTTACACACAACTCCCACCGCTTCTCTAGAGGCCATGATTAGTCTACCACCTCTCCATTTATACCTTGAAAAAATGGCAAAGGAAGGTATTATAAGACTAACAAGTGGAAATAAACTAAACACAAATTTAGAAATCCAAGCAAATCTAAACAAAATAGAATCTCAAGACAAATTACTTGCATTCCCAACAGATAAAATATTAACTGTTTACAACTTTGAAAAACCATACAAAGTAGAAATACAAACTAAAACTACAATAGCAGATGACTGGTATCAGGAATCCAATGGTGCACTTATATGGTACACTGACGGATCCAAGAAAAAGAATGGTATAGGATCGGGCATATATGGGCAAGTGCCTAGGGTGAAGATCCACAAGCACTTGGGACAGTATGCAACGATCTTCCAGGCAGAAATATGTGCCATAACACTCTGTGCCTATGAAATCCTAAGAAGGAATTATAAGAACCACAGAATATACATTTACTCTGATAGTCAAGCTGCTCTTAAAGCTCTTGATTCCTACACAGTAACTTCATCAACAGTACTAGACTGCATTGAAGCGCTGAAGACTCTATCAGTAAACTATGGTAACAAAATCACATTAAGATGGGTACCTGGACACTCCAATTATAAAGGTAACGAGGAGGCTGATGCTCTTGGCAAATAGGGGAGCGGACATAGCTACCTATGGGCCGGAGCCTCACTGTCTCCTAGCTAATAGTATTGTCAAATCAACACTTTACCAAAGAATGCTTAACAATGCCACTGAACTCTGGTTATCTACCCCAGGACAAAGACATTCAAAAGCACTCATTTCAGGATTCTCTTCAACACACTCTAAGCGGATCCTAACAATGAGCAGGAATAACCTTAGGATTCTTACTAGAATCTTAACTGGTCACTGTAGACTCAATAAACATCTATGCACGATGAATCTATCGGAAATGTACCTATGCAGGTTCTGCATGGATGAACATGAAACACCGATGCATCTACTTACAGAATGTGGCCCACTAATGCAAACAAGACTAAAGAAAATAGGTTTGCATATTGCTGATCAAAAGCAAATCAGAGACACCGATCCACAAAGGATTTTACAGTTCTTCCAGGAGATAGGACTATGGAATGACATCTAGCAGGCAAAGTATCACAGTGGACTACTATTGAGTCGACGTGAGAGGGTCTCTAGATGGGTTACATAAAAAAAAAAAAAAAAAAAGAGGGGGGTGGCGGTTGAGGGTTGGTTGGGTTAGTGGGGGGAGGGGAGAATTGTGAAGTGTTTTTGTTTTTGATGGGAAATATATTAAGTATTGGAGAAGTGTTATGAAAGGTATGGTTATTTATAAGTTTTATACCGGAATTTATGTGTTTATGTATTTCGAGCGTTTCGTAGTTGTTAAGTCGGTATCCTTTATTCTGTGTTTCATGTAATAGTTTTAGTTTGTGGTTATTGAAAGAGTGATTAGTTTGGATAATGTGGTTAGCAAATTCTGAGAAATTATTGTTGTTTAAGCATCTTCTGTGTTCGTTAATTCTTATATTTAGGTTACGTGATGTCTGTCCTATGTAGTGTTCATTACAGTCACCACATGTTATTCTATAAACTCCACTTTTTTCTTTGTAATTTCTTTTAGTTTTAGAATTTAATAATGATCTACTGATGTTGTTGTTGGTGTAAAATGCAGCTTTGATACTAGTTGGCAGTGTATTTTTTATTTTTATAGAAATAGGTCCTGTGTATAGGATTTTTCTCCATTTTTGTTCTGTATTTAGGTTGTTGGTTTTGAATGGATATATGTATTGGTCAGTTGTTTTTTGTTTTTGTTTTTTGTCGAGCATGCTGTCTATTATGTTGTAATTGTAGCCGTTATTCAATGCGATTTGTTTGATGATGTGTAGTTCGTGTTGGAAGTTGTTTTGTGTCATAGGTATATTTATGAGTCTGTTTATCATGGAATGGAAGCTAGCAAGTTTGTGGGAGATGGGGTGGGACGAGGAGTTAGGTATGACAGTGTCTGTTGTGGTGGGTTTTCTGTAGATAGCAAGATCTAGTTTATTGTTTATAATTTGGATTGTGAGATCTAAGAAATTTATTGTGTTATCTTCGTGTTTTTCGATCGTGAATTTGATTTTATCGTGTAGTCTGTTTATATGTGTAAGGAAAGCATTTAGTTGTCTATCGGTTCCGGTGAAGATACAAAATATGTCATCCACGTATCTGTACCATGTCTTTACGTATTTATTCAGGTGGAATGTGGAATTGAATAGTTTTGTTTCCAAATTATCAAGGAACATATCCGCTAACACGGAACTAGCTGCCATTCCCATCGGTAACCCGTTGTTTTGTATATATATTTTGTGGTTGAATTCAAAGTAGTTCTGTTTGGTACATGTGTTGAATATTCTAATAATTTCTTTTTGATTTTGTTCTGCTAGGTGTGAGTTGTGCAGTAAGGTGGTTAAAATATGTTTGCACTCGTCAATAGGTATATTGGTGAAGAGGTTTGTTACATCGAATGAGACTAGTTTAGCGTTGTGTGGGACGTGTAAGTTTTTTATTTTTTCAGCGAAGTCTATGTTATTTTTGATGGTGTATTTAGGTGTGAATATTTCGTTAGTGGTAAGGATATGGTCCCCACTAACCCAACCAACCCTCAACCGTCACCCCCCTCGCTTCACAGACAGATTCACACAAATTCAACATGTCAGTCTCGACACGCCGGTCGATGGAAGGACAGCGCTTCCGAAACATGTCGCGAAGTGACTCAAAAAACAAGTGGTTTATAGCTAATTAATAATTCAAAAATGGTTTATGTAATTATTTATTTTTAATGTTAAAAGTAAGCATTTAAGTATCTACCATTCACACAATACTTTAAATTGGTGTTTTATATCATGTTTCATTGTAAAACTATAAAAAAAATTTTACAATGAGAAATATAAATTATTTTTTTCTAAAAATTGCAATACCATGACCAATGTCACATGTAAATGCTGGACAAATACCACCCCAGTCTTGGTCTTGCATTTGCTCATCATCACTTCCTTCACACATCCTAAAAATGGCTTTGAGATTATTTTTTGTATGACATCTGATATGTCCTTTTTTTAGTCTCAAGACAAAATGATAAAACCTAAATAAATGAAAAAAATGAAAATTTTGAGTAAATGTACAAAATATCTGGATTGTATTTCATCCTTTCTATGTCTATGAAACAAAATTGATGTTTTTAACTTGATTTGTTGTCAGTACAAGCCATAGTAAATAATTAAATGTCTTAAATTCCTTTTTATTGTAATTTGCAGCTCGTAATGGACATAAATTTATTTGTGCTATCAAATACATATTTAAATTCATTTTTGGACTCTATAATTTCCAATTTGTATGAGGACTTAGTGCTGGGTAAACTCTGACAATATTGAACTAAAAAACATTCCAAAAAAATCAATTGTTGGAATGTATATATTTTTTAATTACTTGGTTTACACAATAATGTCTTAAAAATCCCATTGACACGTCTATATGTATTTTTTTATATAAAAGAAATGTAAATAAATTTAATGGTAATTATGAAACATGTTTCGTGATCACAACAAAAACTTTTCAATAATATTTCATTTCAAAAGAATAATAACCAATTTTTAACAGAGTTTATTCTGTACATAATTAGTTGTATAATATAAATTGCAAATGTTAAACATATTACACAAAAAATGTTGATTATTATATTTGGTATAAAATGGCTGTTGATTTTGGTTATTGAAGTAAAGAAAAGGACTGAAAGGGCGAAAGTCAGCCTCTCCCACTCCTCCCCATGTGATTATCCGTTCTTAGTATCGGAATCTTGTGTAATTAGAATTTAGAATATATTGTTACCATTTGTGTATGGTAGAATAGCATTCAAAAGAGTCGTCCATACTTAAAATTATGATGCGATTGAATAAGTCAAATTGTTAAATGTTTGGATAAAAAAACGATCTGTTTTGCAACAAAACAGAATCATTTGTTATTCTATGAATGTTTAGTTTTTCTTGAATAGGAAAATAAACATAAAGGTGTGCATAATAAAACTGTCTATTATGTACGGAAAAGATATAATTTTCTACAGAATTAATTATTGATTAGCAGGAATAAGATCAAATGACTAAACCATATATTTTATATTAACTTTATAAATATATTCTTTATTCCATGTACTGTTAGGGTTATTTTCGTTAGACTAGTTTTATACATTATATTTTCAAATATATATGTATGCTTATTATTAATTGATTTGTTTAACTTTGATATTAGGTACCTTTTATATTCAACAAATTACCGTTATGATTTGAACCTTACTCCTATGAAGACTGTACTCATGTATTTTCTTTTGGCATTTGTTGTGCGCTTATCAGTTTGTGTTTATTCAGATATAATAATAATGGGCATTAATCATTATGGCAGTTGCACACTAATTGCTTGTTTCCTGCGAAGATGAAATTTATTTTTGCAAATGAACACAGTTTAAATATTACTTAGATTAGGTAGATGTAAATAATAATCCACTTTTATATTAAAATGAATCCTTCTACATGAATCTCGTATATATTATCTTCAATTGATTTGTACCCTTAGTTTGTTTCCATTATAAATATTAACAATTGAAAATTAATTTTGATTTGTGTAGAAGGATGTTAAGTAATATATTTATGAAAATTTTAATAATTACATCGAGAAATGAACTTATATTCTATTTTATTGTGAATGTAAATTATGAATGTTTGATGTAAATACATACAATGCAAAATACATTAGATATGTTAAATAAAATATCCATTTGTTTTATTTAAGTAAATTAAAATTTTCAGAATTCACTTAGTGGTATATTTTTTTAATTTTTTTTGCTGTTGTTATTCGTCCTGGCGAGGAAGTAGTACGCTTCGAAACCGGTCAAATATAAAAACTCAATTATTGGTTACAACAGTCATTTTTATTTTTGAAAAAATATTTTATTTAGTGTTAAATTTAAATGAGTCTTATTTACCGCTCTACATTATCTAGAGGTATCATTACTTCTGGTACTGGATCTGGAACAGAGTGTGTTTTTCTCTTTTTCCCCATACATGATGTAAAACATGTGTCACCTTCGCCAAAGTTTTCTCCATCAGCAAGCGATTGTGGCATTGGTTCACCCATAGTTTCTGGCAAGAAAAGAGTCAATGCACCCGATATAATAGATATGACTCCGAATATAATAGCGGGAATAGTTGGGTTTAAAGAATCTAACAGAGTTATCATTGGAGTTAATGCACCGGACAACCTTGCACTCATAGATCCAAGACCCATAGCCGAATTACGTACCACTGTCGGGAATAACTCTGCAGAGTAATTGTATATAATTGCAAAAGATCCAGCAATGAATAATTTTCCCAACATCACTATAGAAGTGGCTTCTGTACTTCCTTGTGGCAGATTTGCTGCTATTATGCAACACAATCCTCCAGCCAGCATAAGTCCGCTGGTAAGTGATCTTCTTCCCATTTTATCCAAGAAATAAATAACTGCAGCATAACTGGGGAATTCAACGAATCCCATTATAAACAGCATTAGAAACGGATTTCCGTTTAATTTACCAGCATTCAATGACAGTCCATAGTAAACAAGAGAATTTGCAAACCAACAAAAACAAACATTTAATGTTTTATTTCTTAAATTTGGTGTTTTGAAAAGGTCAGAAGTTCCGGCAGAAGGTGCATTTCTACTAACAACGGCTTTTCCTCTTGATACATAGTGAGCAGTGTCCATATTATATCCACGGTTATTTACTTTGAGTGCTTTTTGTATTATCGCAACCGCTTCTTTTGATTTCCCTTGTGACCAAAGCCATCTGGGAGATTCATCCATAAACCACCAATGTGGAATAAGTATTAAACCATGTAAACCATAGACTACTTGAAGTAGCGTTCTGTCAGAAATAAGTGCACCCCATCCAGCTACAAGCATTAATCCCCCAGCAAATGCCGCTTGAAAAGCTATACCACAAGCTGTTCTTTTGGATGCACCTACAAGTTCCATCGTCAACACAAATCCAGTAATATAAGAACCAGCAGATCCAAATATTCCATATAAATATCTTACTACTAAAAATGACCAATATTCTGGAATGAATGCCACTATAACTCCAAGTATCAACTGTAATAAAGCAGACCAACAGAAAATGGCTTTCCTTCCGACCTTATCTGCAAGGCCTCCCAGAATTACAGCTCCTGTAAACACACCCAGCATGTACATGCACTGCGCCAATGCACCCATCCAACTTCTGTTGCAAACAAAATTCCATTCTATGGCTCTTGATGATACATAATATGTATCATCATAAACATAAGAATCGCATGTAATTGAATTATTATTTTCATCATAAAGATAACAAGATTCCAAGCCTCCTTTTGAATTCTTCGGTATTGCTGACATAATATCAGAAGAGTTCCATAAAGATGATGTTCCATTTATATCCACGCCTGGTATGGCACATCTGAAAAAAGAAAAGTTAATTAGACAAAAGAAATGAATAAATATTTAATAGAAAAGCCAGGCATTTCTATAAGACTTGTGAAAAATTTTATGAATAAAAATTTGACATTTTTATTGCAAGTCTAAAAACCTCAATTGATCAGCATACAAATGCAATATTCAATTTGATTCATTGGTAAATAATAATGATGGTTGACTGGTAGAGATTGCCTGCGGGCAATTAGTCCGCCACGTTGTTTCATTCAATAAAAGTCTTTTATTATTATTATTAAATAATAATACTTCTTGGTTAATATAAATTAAACTGACAACAGTTTTGCATAATTTTTAATGTGATCTATCCATTTTAATGAGTGTCAGTGTCAGTTTCCACATTATGTATTTTCTATGCAGTTGACATTATAAGAAAAATGTTTATTTAAAAGTTACAAAAAAATAAATACCTATGTTCAGGTACAGCAGCCACGGTAGTGAGTGACATCATATGCAATCCAGCTGTAAGAGCAGCCAATATATGTAAAATGAACTGCCAACATTGATACGTGCCAAACTCACCTGAAATAGAAACATGTAGGTATTGTTAAAAAAACCTATTATTTACTCTCAGTTATAGTTTTTGAAATTGTAGAAGTAAATGGGATTCTTAGAGAGAAAGTGATGTTTATGATGTATTGTTGGCGGAGAATGTTGAGAGTACCATGGTCTGTGATGAGAACTAATGTGAACATAGTAAATGAACTACAGATAATAGGATTGTCTGTTGTCAATTTGCTTACAACTCATGCTTCAATATTTAGGCCCCTAATTACCCCAAGAAAATCATTTTAATAGGAAATGTGGAGAGTCAAAGTCACTTCACCAACTTTTGAAGTGACTTTTTTAAGTTTGCTACAGAATATTCAAAGCCTTAAGATCTTCCACTGTTTGTCGAGTGATTGAGTGTAGCCCACCATTCTTGGATAACCTAGTCTTCACACCATTTTTGTAAACCTAACCTACAAAAGTTTGGTAAAAATGGGTTGGTTTGGTTTGTTTGTAGTTATAATTGCGACTGGCGTGAGCCAGTTGCATTATATTATAAACCAACATTTGACAGATCTCAACTCAAACTATATTTTATTGCAACAAAAATATCAATGACAATTATACAGACAATAATAATACACAACATATCTTCCCTCTATGAGGAATAACAACATATCTTCGAATCACAACCCCGATTATCACTGAGGTATCCCAATTATGTCAGGCCACAGTTCTTGAGGAGGTATTTCGATTATTTCCTCATCACTAGATACGATATTCGGTTTTTCACCCTGATGATCAACCAGAACTTCACGATGTAACAGTTGATCAGCATGTCTGCGATGTATCCTGCCATCCTCGTCCCTGACGACATATGAAGATTTACCCTCAATCTCATCCACCACCCCACGTAACCATTTTTCCTTCCCATACATCCGAATCAGCACCTTCTCCCCTTTCTTAAACTTCCTTGCAGGCACACTCGCAGCCTCCTGTTCATGCTGCAATTCACTCTTCAGTGGTAGTGATTGTGGGTGGAGTACAGATAAGGCAGTCTTAAATTTACGTCCATTTAACATCTCTGCAGGAGTTTTGTTTGTGACAGTACTTGGCAAAGTGCGCAAGTGGAATAAAATTTTTGGTAACCTTTCAATCCAAGGTATATTACCCAGTTTCTTTAATTTGTTTTTTATGGTTTGAATGGTACGCTCAACCTGACCATTGGTTGCTGGATGGTATGGTGGAGACGTTACGTGTCGAATATGATTTTTTGATAAAAAATCTTCAAATTCCTGCGACACAAAGGACAATCCATTGTCGCTTACTACTAGTTAAGGTAGTCCTTGATTTGCAAATATTTTCCTCAGTGTATTTATTATGGTTCCACTGCTGACATTTCCGATTAACTCAATCTCGGGCCACTTACTGAAGGCATCCACTAAAATCAGAAATGTTTTACCCATAAATGGACCAGCAATATCCACGTGTACCCTGCACCATGGTTTTTCAGTAATAATCCACCTCTGCGGTTCTGGGGGTGGGTTGTTTCTTGTCAACTGACAGTTTTCACAAGTAGAAACCATTTTTTCTATTTGCATGTCCATTCCTGGCCACCATATATATCCTCTGGCATAAGCTTTACTCTGCACCATCCCTGAATGAGACTGGTGAACTAATTTCAACATATGCTCCCGTAATACCTCTGGGATAATAACTCTGTTACTCCAAAGTAAACAGTCTCTACTCACTGACAAGGAATCTCTTCTATTCCAATATGGTTTCAGTTGATTATTTTGAATATGTGCTGGCCATCCGTGGAGCACATAGTATAATACTTGTGACAAAATGCTATCAGATTTAGTCTTCACAGCTATGTCTTTGGCTGTCAAATTCCACCCTTGTGGTTGTTCTTCAAGTAGTAAGACTTCTTTTGGCCAATTTTCATCATCCAACATGTGTTGCGGTTGTGTCCAACGACTAAGTGCGTCAGCATTTAAAATTTCTTTTCCCGGCCTATATTTAATTATATAATTATATGAGCTGAGTATCAAGGACCATCGAAGCATTCTAGGAGATATTTGTTCAGGAATTGGTTTATTCGGATTGAAAAGCCCAATCAACGGTTTGTGATCGGTGTATATCACAAATTCACCTCCACTAATAAACTGATGAAATTTCTTAAGTGCAAACATAATAGCTAGAGCTTCCTTGTCAATCTGACTATAATTCCGCTCATGGGGTTGCATTATCCTTGATGCCATCATTATTGGTCGCTCCGTTTGATCGTCCATTACATGTGCTAAAACCGCTCCTAATCCAAAGTCTGAAGCATCACAAATTATCACCACCTTTTTATCTAATTGGTAATGCACAAGTGTCAAATCTGACGATAGTAACTGTTTAGCTTTTTCGAATGCTGTTTGTTCTTTTGTCCCCCATTCCCACTTTGTGTCAGATTTCAACAACTTATACAGTGGTTCCATAATTGTAGGTCTATTTGGGAAAAATCTTTCATAAAAATTGTATAGACCCAAAAATGCTCTCAACGATGCAACATCTGTTGGGGATCCTTTTTCCTGAATTTCTTGTATTTTAGTAGGACATGGATGAACACCATTTCTATCTAATATGAATCCTACAAATGACACACTATCAGCACCAAACACACATTTACTTTTATTTAACCTCAATCCCAGTATATTTAATCTTTTCAGCAACAAGCTTCTTCAAGCAACAACAATATCAATGACAATTATACAGACAATAATAATACACAACACATTATATATTAAAAAAAAGTAACTAAAATATTAAAATAAATGACTAAATTGGTATTTGTACCAAACTTTTGTAGGTTATGTTTAAAAAAAAATGGTGTGAAGACTAGGCTATCCACCATCCTCAATCATGCAACCACGGAAGAGGAAGAAGAAAGATGAATTTTCTGAGCTTATAAATCTTAAATGAGAGGATATTATAGTGTAATCATAATAGATTACAGTTGAGCAGATAATAGGTACCTTGATAATCTTAGGTGGGAGTTATAATATTTATCATAATATATATGATAAAAATCTAATGAATGATAAACTAAGACTATGTTAATTATTGATGCATATCAATAGTTATAGCGTGGATTGATGTCATTGTCGAGCGATACGTACAGGTCAACACAAACACGTGGGAATTGTATAATGTTGTATAGGTAATTTACACAGCACATTAAACTAATTTACAGAAGCAGATGTCACTAGAATAAACTGGATATTTAAATTAAGGCACTAAAATTAAATTTTGTATGAGACCTGACCAATTGCTGAAAATGAATGAATCAATAAGTTATGAATTAAACATTTGATTTTTTGATCCTCACTAACCCAAGGGGATATTGTGGGGAGTTATGATTTCGAAATTTTTAAGGTCGTCGGCCTTCGTGGCTCAGTTGCTTAGGTATCCGACTGCTGATCCAAGGGTCCCGGGTTCGATTCCCGGTGGAGATACAGTTTTTAATTGTGTTTTCAGTCTGGATCTGTGAGACGATAAATATCACAAGTCTCCAGACTGTAACAACTTGTAACTCTGTGTCACATACTTGACTACTATATAGTTTAGTGTGTGACACAATATTTTTAAAGTTTTAAATTTTGTTGTTGTTGTTAATATGGCATACAAATTAAGTTTTCATTTAAGCAAAACATAAATTTGCTAACATTACATCCTCGAATTATTTACCGATAACTATACTTAGATCATTTTCAATCATTTTCAATTCGAAATCATGTTAGTGCGAATATACAGATTGCGGAAATAAGGCGCAAAAATAAAGCATTGTATTTTTTTCTCAATAATTACTTTTGATATTTTTTTACATGAATGAACGGTTACCATCAATGATGCTTGGAACTCTATTCGCGCTACTGAATCAATTGATTTCTATTTTTATTTGACTAGAGACTGACAGAAAAAAGTGGGTCTCCTTTATTTTGACTATGTATTTATTATTTAATTATTTATTTATTCAGGACAGAAACAGCGAAAACAAAATTAATAATAAATTCATACATGCGCCAAAACTAATCCACAAATTATTATATTATGGAAATTAATGAAAAAGAAAACGTAATTAAACATAATTAAATAAAACAAAAAAGACACAGAAATATGAAAATAAAAAAAAAACAGAATAATATTATTATTATTATGTATATTACTAACAGAACTTATGGCATTTTGTACGAATTCATTCCTCCAAAGTACGAATAAGAGAGATGGTGAACCGGCTATTGTTTACTGGTGATATGAGTTATATTGTATTCTAGTAGGTATTCTACATGCAATAATGCCGTTTTGCTATTTTATTGCCTCAATTATGATGATGGGTTACCTACTCTCAACACAGAACACTAATTTTCACCAAGATCTAATTGAATAATTACCTTCCTACATATTTCTTATAGATATTGATTGGATCATACAGAAACCGCAAAATTGCGCTACAACCATAGGTTGGAGTACTTCGTGCGATAAGTGAGTAATGGTATATCGCACGTTTGACGTTTTGGTTGGCAACATATTGCAGTTTTCCATACATTTCAACACTTCCTAGAAAACTGTTCTCTAAATCTTAATGAACAATGTGTTTTTTTCGACAAATAAATCCGAAAACAATTCACATTTATTAGTCTTTATTCTCTACAGGAAAACGATGTGGTCTGCCAACCAAGTTGCCAAAAATCCCACAGAAAATGCTTCACTTCGATTCATACAAAATTTGCTAACTATGACATCTAGTATATTATAATGAAAATCTATGGCTACGACCAGAAGCGTAGCTAGATAATTTAGGCACTTTTGCAAAATTACCCCATTTGTTTCATGTTTTTTTAACATATAAAATAATCACTTTAATTGCATGTTTGTGCAAATCCAACTGTCGATTTGTTCAAGATAATTTATTTTTGCCGGTCAATGGAAGGACAGCGCTTCCGAAACATGTCGCGAAGTGACTCAAAAAACAAGTGGTTTATAATTCAAATATGGTTAATATTAACTACCACAAAATATCCGCCGAATCATTAAATGATATTAATTTATTTTTCTTTACATATTGACGTAGTACCTACCTTTACATATTGACGTAGTACCTACCTTTACATATTGACGTAGTACCTACCTTTACATATTGACGTAGTACCTACCTTTACATATTGACGTAGTACCTACCTTTACATATTGACGTAGTACCTACCTTTACATATTGACGTAGTACCTACCTTTACATATTGACGTAGTACCTACCTTTACATATTGACGTAGTACCTACCTTTACATATTGACGTAGTACCTACCTTTACATATTGACGTAGTACCTACCTTTACATATTGACGTAGTACCTACCTTTACATATTGACGTAGTACCTACCTTTACATATTGACGTAGTACCTACCTTTACATATTGACGTAGTACCTACCTTTACATATTGACGTAGTACCTACCTTTACATATTGACGTAGTACCTACCTTTACATATTGACGTAGTACCTACCTTTACATATTGACGTAGTACCTACCTTTACATATTGACGTAGTACCTACCTTTACATATTGACGTAGTACCTACCTTTACATATTGACGTAGTACCTACCTTTACATATTGACGTAGTACCTACCTTTACATATTGACGTAGTACCTACCTTTACATATTGACGTAGTACCTACCTTTACATATTGACGTAGTACCTACCTATTAAGTCAAGATTCGTGAGATCTATATTTTTTTGAATTTCAAGTAAAAAAAAAAACACCAACTTAGAAACTTCGCAACATATAATATGTTATATGTACAATTTTATATATATTATCAAGATATTATTATATTACTCGGAATTCGGAGTAGACTATTTAGTGTGTCTGTGTGTCCTTAAAACTTTTGATACGTTTGAATTATTCAGAATGTATATAGAAAATTTTAGGCCTACAAAACTTTCATACTCAGAATTTTGAAAGTTGTTCCAGTAATCAACATTTTTTTTCTAAATATCTTCATAACTTCAGATTTTTCATCTTTGAAGTCAAAAAACACCAACTTAGAGGCTTCGCAGCATATATGTTATATATGTATTAGAAAATAAAGGAAGTTTTAGGCCTACAATACTTTTACACTCAGCATTTTGAATTTTTGTTCCAGTCAGAGGTTATCAACATTTGAATAATGTCTCCATCTTTCAAAATTCCGTTTATGTGATCGTGTCAACTTTTCTTTGGTCGACCTATACTTTTCATTCCTCTTTTATCAGCCTTATATTTTTTTGTCAGACTGTCATCACTCTTTCTTTCTATGTGGCCAAACCACCTTAGGGCATTTATTTTCATCTTAATTTCAATCATACATTTTCGTCTAACATCCTGATTTCTTATTCCATCATACGTCGTTTAACCACACATTTGTATCAATTCGACCTCAACCGTGTAAATTCTACTTTCATGCGTCTTTTGTCATGTCCATGTCTCACAAGCATATTAAATACGATAGAGTCGGTACGACGATACGAATATACTATAGTAAATATTCAGTATTACTTTAAATGCACCATGGAGATGACCCACATTTTCAAAGTAATCGACAAACTGAATCGAAGGTATCTTACGATTGATATTTACGATAGCTTGAATTCGTGCATGAAGATGAAAATAGAAAGTTTGTGTCCAGAAATGCGTTGCCGCAAATCATAGATGTCGGTATAATAACTTAGGTACCAGTGACTATAATATAAATCAAGATTTCAATATAAAACAACATCAATCATGACTCATGGTCATAACTGCAGAACACGACTTATATAAAACTTTCTATGTAGGTTTAAATATACTACGTACAATGAATTCTAAAGTTATTTCAATACGAACATATTTAGAGCATACACTGAAAAAATCTAAAGTTTGCAAAGTACCTTTTTGGCTCGGTTAAAGTCATATTGGTAGTTATTAACCAATATATGATTAAAAATAACAAAGTTGCACTTGGCTATTATCTAACAATTGAATACTGTTAACGTGTAGTTGGTTACCAATAGCAATGTAAAAAGTCATGTTGGTAGTTATTGACCTATACATGATTAAAAATAACAAAGTTGCACTTGGTTATTATTTGCGAATATAATACTGTTAGAATGAAGTTGCTTACAAATAGCAATGTAAAGTCTGATTTTTTTTAAAGTGCCAATTCTATACATAAACAAAAAAATGCATAGTATTTACGCATGTAAATGGCCCATCACTCTTAAGTCCACATACTCTCTTTTACACACACACACACCCTCACACACACTCACACACACCCTCACACACCCTCACACACACACACACACACACACACACACACACACACACACACACACACACACACACACACACACACACACACACACACACACACACACACACACACACACACACACACACACACACACGCACACGCACACGCACACGCACACGCACACGCACACGCACACGCACGCGCACGCACACACACACACACACACACACACACACACACACACACACACACACACACACACCCTCACACACAAACACCCCTCACACACAAACACCCCTCACACACAAACACCCCTCACACACAAACACCCCTCACACACAAACACCCCTCACACACAAACACCCCTCACACACACACACACACCCCCACACACACATACATATACACACCCTCTCTCTTACATAAGCTGAATAATAATTAAATAAATAAATAATAAAAATACTTTACTACTTACACTACACACACAAACCAAAATGTATTTGACACATGTCATGTAACTGACATTAGATTTAGATAATTGATGTATCATATGTATTAATCCATGTAATAAACTATCTAATGTTGTATGTGTTAATTAAAAAATAAAATAAAATAAAATTAGTAGAATCGTGGTTGTTGATTGGTTTACACCATTTGGTGTCCTTAACAACAAACATCAACAAACCCGACAGTACGTATCTATCTCTCGAAGTGCGCGCACGTTTGATTTTTTATGGTGACCATGTGTTCTAAATTAGGAATTGTTTTCATTGATGATTTTTTATTTCTAACTTATGTATTTTATTTTTAGTTTAATATCGATATATAATTATTATTATAAACATGTGTTATCACCGTCTTAGTATAGAATAAGTGTCCATTATTTATTTGTATTAGTTACATAGTTATATTATTTATGTATGTGTTTTTGCCTCAATGAACTATTATGTAGGTTTTTGGCGAGTGACAATAATACCTGTCAAACATACAATATTTTGCTCTCAACTGAAAATTCATATTTTATTGAAAAAATTGTGTTATAATATTGAAAATTTGTTTGTACACTTCAATCTTAGTGATTAAATCTTCTCTTTGTTTTTTTTTTGTGTTAATGTGGTGTATTTAGTGTATATATTTGTGCTGTCTGGTGGTGCTGTCAGTAAGTGTTTGTAACTCAATATGTCAAATATATCCCCACCTGAACCTCCTGACCCTCCAGATTCTGATGAGTCTCAGATTCTTCAGACGAAGGAGGGTAAAGGGAAAAAAAAGACCCATAAAAGAGTACAACGGGGTTCTACTCCTCAAAGTTCTGATGTGGAAGAGGTTATGCCTCGCAAAGAGCCAAAATTATCCAACAATTTGCACACATTTAACAGTAACCCAGGTACTACCCGATCATACAGTAAAAATGATCCCGGACCCTACATTGTCCATATTCAATTAAATTCTCAGGAATTAAATATCAGACTGAACTCTATCAAATTGGGATTTTTTTTAAAGCAGCAAAACATTTCAGGAATTTTACCAGGTGGTATGAGGCAGATTGGTAGAAACAGAGTTTCTGCTCAGTTTGTTTCTGCTGATGCTGCAAATAAATTTTTTCTGAACCCAGTTGTCTCTCAACATAATTATAAAGCTTTTATTCCCACATTCAATATTTCACGTATGGGTGTAATTAGAGGTATCCCCACTAGTTTAACAGACGATGAAATTATTGATAATATTACTGTCCCAGAAAATTGTGGGCGTGTGACTTAAATGAGACGTTTTAATCGGAAAACAATTTCAGACGGTCAAGCCACCTATGCACCTTCTGAAACAGTTGTATTAACATTTGATGGTCAAATTCTCCCTCAACGAGTTTTCATAGCTTATAATTCTTTTCTTGTTACAAAATATGAATATCCGACAATTCAATGCTTTAAATGTTGTAGATTCGGTCACACTGTAAAACTTTGTCGCTCTACAGCTAGGTGCTTCAAATGCGGAGGTCCTCACATGGGTTTAGAGTGTAAAGATGATAATTCAATTATAACATGTATTTCTTGTACTGGAAGTCATATAGCTACTAGTAAAGTCTGCCCGGAATGGGAAAGACAAAATAAAATTAAAAAAATTATGTCTGAAGATAGTATTTCATATTCGGAAGCAGTAAAATTGATTCCTGCTGTAAAGCGTGTATATTCTGAAATCACGGCCCAAAACCCGAATCCTATTCCTAGTCAAATGTCAAGTTCATTCCGTAAGACTGTTTATTCTATAAAATCACCTCGTCTACCTACACCACCTGGTTATAATAAAATAGAACACGATGCTATATTAAAACAATTCCAAATTCCACAACCTGAAAACGGTTGTGCTCTTCGTTATAACACAGAGAAAAAAGATGATACAAATATGATAATTTCAAATCTCCTCTTAATTGTCTCTAGTTTTCTCTCAAACAATAATATACCGCCCAACGTTGCCCAGTCGATTACAGAAATTTTCAACAACCTAAAGAATGTTCAATCCAGCAGAAATGATTCTCCAGTGGAACAGCCGTAGCGCTGTGTCCAACAAAGCAGACATTTGTTACCTACTAAATAAATATACTCCATATATAAGTGCCATATCTGAGACCTGGTTCCAACCTGGTCGTCGGTACCATTTCCCGGGTTATTCCTGCCTGAGAGACGACAGATTGGACGGAAAGGCCGGAGCTGCACTTTTAATACATAATTCTATCCCCTTTTTACCGGTGCATATTGATACGGGTGGTTTAGCATTCAATGTAGTGGCTACAAAAGTCAAAAACATAACAATTATATCTATATACATACCACATCCATCCCAAACAACCACTCTCCAGTTACAACAACTTCTTCACATTTTCACTCCTCCAATATTATTACTAGGAGACATGAATGCACACCACCCCTCATGGGGATCATCCAAGTCTAACGCTTTCGGAAGAGAGTTGATTAATATTATAGAGAAATTTGATTTATGCATTTTGAATGATGGATCTGCTACCCGAATTACTCATCCCAATCAGAATATAAGTGCGGTTGACATATCTGTTTCATCATCATCCATCGCTTCCATGTTGACCTGGAACCTCGTTCATGACACACTTGGCAGTGATCATTTCCCAATCATACTTTCCTTTCCTTCTTTCTTATCTCCCTCCCCTCCTCTTTCCCGCTTTAAATTCAATCTTCATAGGGCTGATTGGGTTAAATATCAAGATACTTTAGACTTTTTAATAAAAAAATTAGATCAACCTACTGATTCTAATCTATTTTCAACTTATGATCAGTTTACAAAAGCTATTGAAGAAGCAGCAACTAAAAGTATCCCACCTAAGACCTATAATAAGAAAAAACAAAAGTTATCTCCTCCTTGGTGGGATAAAGAATGTTCAGATGCAGTAAAACTCCGCAAAGAGGCTATTAAATCTTTAAAAACAAACATTAGTGTGTCTTCTTTTCTCCAATTTCGTAAAATTCAGGCTCAAACCAAACGTACTCTTGAACGATTGGGATGGAAACGATTGGGATGGAAAGAGTTTTGCCAATCTTTATCTCCAAGTTTCCCCGCTAACAAAATATGGCAAAATATAAACAAATTCCGTTCTAGTCTGTCCCCTCACACTCCAAAACATCCGCCAGAATCCTGGCTGAATTCTTTTATCTCTAAATTGGCCCCATCCTTCGTTCCACGGAATGAAGACCTTCCATATTCATTTTACCTTCCCAATCATACCCAACAACTAGACTCCCCGTTCACATTGGAAGAACTTAACCTGGTTCTCAGAAGTGTCAAAAATTCTTCCCCTGGTCAAGATGGAATCCCTTATTCATTTATTCAATTCACAAAACCTCACACTCGAAGTTACTTCTTGTCTATTTTAAATTTGATCTTTGATTCAGGCAAGGTACCTGAAAATTGGAAAACTCAGCTAATTTTCCCAATACTAAAATCTATTCCTGTGGATTCCTACCGCCCCATCGCTTTGTCATCATGTTTGTTGAAAATTATGGAACATATTGTGAAAAATCGCCTAGAATGGTTTTGTGAACATCATAATATCTTTGATAAACATCAATTTGGATTTAGAAAGGGTAAAAGTACTATGGACAATCTCAGTATGTTAACTTCTGATATCCACATTTCATTCTCCCAATGCTCCCCTTTAATTGCTGCTTTCCTCGACGTGTCGTCTGCTTATGATAATGTTGTACTTTCTATCTTAAAAGAAAAAATGTTGCACCTTAAAATACCATCTAAATTAACTTTCCTCATTTTTAATTTTCTAGCATCTCGTTCTATCATAGTTGTGGTAGATGGTATTTCATATTCCAGGACAATTTGGAAGGGACTCCCTCAAGGATCAGTCCTTAGTCCTCTCCTTTACAATATATACACGTATGACTTGTCCATTTCTATATCCCCCAAGGCTTGTATCCTTTCTTATGCTGATGATATTGTTATATATGTTTTGAATAAATTTGTGCATATCTCAGAACAAATCTTGAATACATCACTGACTGGACTCGGGCAGTGGTTATCCAGACACGGTCTGGAAATCTCTCCCACCAAAAGCTCTGTTGTGGTGTTTTCGAGAAAACATATTCCCCCTGTGGTCTCCATCATTTATCAACAGTCCTCAATTCCAATTCAAACATCCTTTAAATTCTTGGGTTTAACCTTTGACGCAAAACTTACTTGGGCAACCCATATTGACTTTGTTTCCTCCAAATGTCAAAAACATCTTAACATATAACGTGCTGTTGCGGGGGTGTGGTGGGGATCCCACCCTTCTACACTTAAACTGCTCTACAATGCTATTATTCGCAGCCGCATAGATTATGGTTCGTTTTTATTTGGTACTGCAGCGAAGTCCCACCTTCGTAAATTAGATAAAATTCAATTCAATGCCCTCCGAATTATTTCCGGATCCATGAGGTCATCTCCAACTAATGCTCTTCAAGTAGAAAATGTTGAACCACCCCTTGATCTTCGCAGACAATTTCTTTCAGATCGTTACCTATTCAAAGCTGCTAGGCTCTCTACTCACCCTGTTATATCTAAAGTACACTCCCTTTTAAATATTCATACTCCCCTTTCACTTCGCAATAATTTACCATTAATAGTCAAAAGCTATCGTAGACTTACAGAACATCCCAATCTGATACAGCGGTTTATATCAATTCCGATATTTTCTGTACCATATGAAATTCTTATGTATTGCCCTAATATTATATATTCTCTTGGACCAAACAGGACTTCTTGTAACAGTGACCAGTTATTCCAGAACGAAATTGATTCAAATTGGAGTGATTGGAACCTGTTGTTTACGGATGCTTCTAGAACTGACGATGACGGTCACACTGGGGCTGCAGTATATTACAAAAACGAGAAAATTACTAAACAATTTAAACTTCCAACGTTTACCTCTGTTTATACTGGTGAGAGTATCGCAATTCTGGAAGCATTACGAGTAATTCACACACTAAATCTGTCCAAATCCTTAGTTCTTTCTGATTCCAGAAGTACCCTTCAAACAGTCTCCGCTAATCCTTTTCTCCATCCTTTTAATTCTATAACCCTTGATATTCGTCATATGTTGTATTCTTTAAGGGATGAAAATCTTGATGTCGTTTTGGGTTGGATCCCAGGACACAGGGGAATCCAGGGAAATGAGACGGCTGACGAATTGGCAAAATCTGCTGTGCAGCGAAGTTCTGCTTCTTCCTATAGTAATAATTTCATACCCGATCTTCTCCCTTTAACAAAATCTTTCCTCACCTCTGAATGGACCAAACTTTGGTCCACATCTTCACTCACCAGAGGAAGGACATATGGTTCAATTCAACCAAGTATTCCAGTTAAGCCATGGTACACTTCTGTTATGCGCAATAGGAGGGAGATAACGCTGATAAACAGAATGAGAATCGGTCACTGTTGTACACCTGCTCATTTATACAAAATTAAGATAAAAGATTCTCCAGCTTGCGAATGTGGTGAGGAAGTGGGAGACTTGGACCATATCTTCTTTTCTTGTCCTCTCAACTCCCAATCCCCATCACTTTACCAATCTCTATCAAAATATAAGATCCCACTGCCAGTGAACATTCTGACCTTGCTGCATAGCAGTAATAAAGATATAATTTTCAAGTTAATATTAAAATTCGTCAAAAGAAACGACATCAAGATTTGATTTAATATATCTATATTTGTAATACTTATTTTTTTCATTTTATTGTTTTTTAAACAAAGAGAAGATTTTATCTTTTAACTTGAAACTGGCCGTTAGACCCATTTATTAGGAGTCATCTCGCCAAAAAAGAAAAAAAAAAAAAAAAACTATTATGTAAATATTTTGTATAATATAATTTATTATTTTGTAAAATAATATGTAACTGTTCATTATTATAAGAATTAATAACTTCATAATGTATTATTTTTATATTCCTAATAAAAAGTATCAAATAAATATTTAGTTTAAACATTAACATTTGCAGAAAATACCTAATAATGTAGACCCATTAAAGCCGCATGGTACCGGGGGTAAGTATAGATATGAGTAGATTTGAAGGTTTTGAAGATATATGCATGTGCAAGTTACAACCGTTTTATATCATTAAATTATAAAAAAAATCCCATAATATTTTTTTTCTTTTATACCATGGTCACCCTATGAGCTTTGGCACTTTTAAAAAAATCAGACTTTACTTGTTTAAATTTTACCGAATAACAGGTACCTATACGGACATTTTGTATTTGGCATCTGTCAAATTTGACATTTCATACATAAAAATATTAATATTTCTCAAATTTGACACGATATATTAAAAAAATATTAAATAAAGTATAATTCTCGCCAAATATGATATGTCACATTAAAAATGATTAAGTAAAGTATAATACTCGTCAAATTAGACATGTCACACTGAAAAATAATTGAATTAAGTTGAATTAAGATGACATATTCGTCAAAGATTATCATTATTATTCACAAATATCTTGTGTTAATTTAATTTTAATTTTATAAAATTTGAAAAAGATCAATAGGTACCTAAACTAAAATTTAGGTGTACTTTAAACATTCCCTTTCTGTTAACAACTCGAAAAAGTAAGCCAATAGCAAAATAAAAGTGATAAACTTAAGAAATACCTATGTGACTTTCTCTTCCATTGTCAAAAAAGTGTGAAATCATTACATTCCATCATTGCGTAGTAGTGGAGAATAAAGAGATTTTAGTGTCACAAATGTTATCAAGCTGAACGTTATGTAGGTACCTATCTGCCGTGTCAATTTACTTACAATTATAGGAACGATGGTTTTGTAATATAAATGTAATCATTAAAAATAATAGGTACAGCGAAAATATATTTATTTACATACTTAAACCTTACTTATAACATTGGGGAATCGAATAGTTATAAATGAACAAAACCAACTATACTTATAGAATACATAATATGAATGAATTTGAGTTTATATTTATCGTAATTTATGTTGATAAAAGTTTTACAAATTGTATAAAAAAGCACGTGGCTTACAAAATAAATATGTAAGTAGGTGCAATGAAGTTTTAGAGAAGAATTATAAAATGCACTGAAAATTTAATAGACCCGGAAATTGAAAATATTCATAGAAAAACTAGGTACCTACTGATGATAGAATTGAAAAAGAAACGGCCCAAAAACATAATTTAGAAACAAAATTAAAAATATAAACTAAATTTAGTCCAATTATAAATTTTTCCCACTGAAGAAAAAGGTTCGGAATAAAATATTTAATGTTTCTGTGTGTGTGTGTGTGTGTGTGTGTGTGTGTGTGTGTGTGTGTGTGTGTGTGTGTGTGTGTGTGTGTGTGTGTGTGTGTGTGTGTGTGTGTGAGTGCGTGCGTGCGTGCGTGCGTGCGTGTGTGTGTGTGTGTGTCCTTCAAATATATATTCTATATATTCTGAAATTCACGCAGACACACAGACATACAGACACTACTCCGGATTCTGAGTAAGTCCATATATTTTGAAAATATATTCTGCGAAGCCTCTAAGTTGGTGTTTTTAGACTTCAAAGTTGAAAAAACCGTGAAAAATATAGACCTGGCATACAAATCTTGCGTATCTTGGCTTAATACTTTGTCGATGTGTTAAGAAAATAAATTCTCTTGAACAAATCGACAGTTGGATAAACTTTGAATACAATAATTTGATAAATAGTCTTCACTGATGGAAACTATATTACAGCACCACGTGCAACAATTCTCCCTTTTCCCCTTTAAGTGCTCTAATGGACTTATATTATAATCATTTGACCGATGTGAAAAGAAATTTTACGTGATTTTTATTTATTCTTGGTCTAATAGTAGACCTGAAAACTGTAGACAGCAAATCCCCATAATCTCTTATACAAACACAAACTGACGCGACCTCTGTTCCCGTTTTCTTTTGTTTGTATTCGGCGCCAAATCAGCACACCACAAGCAACCAACGAATATTAAAATAATAATAATAATAATAATAATGAACACTTCCTTGCACCCTGCGCAAGTGGCGAGTTTATTGCCGTATGGCAATTTCTTCCAACTAACCAGTGTTTCCAGCCCAGAGAAGCAAAAATGGACAGTGTTAAAAAAAAACGTCAGAAAAAAATATATTTTTGACAAAAACACATAACCTTAAAATTGTAACACCAGTGACAGTCGAAATTATTATACACGCACCGTGTGAACACGGATCGCGCTTACCGAACGGCCGAGGGATGGATGTCCGCATTCCTCGTGGCCAAAGCAGCTGCAAACCGCATCAAAGGATGTCGGTCAACTCGCTCCACATTGGCAGCCATGGACGTGACACCTGGAGTACCGAAATGGATCGGCGCAGCACCATTCGGCGAGAGAGCCGCTTTCCTGGATCGGAGATGCTGAGTTTGGAAAGAGTTCCAAACAATATTGGGTTGCGCTGGACCCTGGAGGAATGGCCTGCATCTCCTTGAGACTCGCCCCGCCGCCGACAGTCACCCAACCGGCATCTGTCGGTTTCTGGGACCTGAGGTTGCTTTCGCCGATAGCCTTTCCCCTTCGCCCATCGACGACGATCCATTCCGGCATTAAAGGTTTATCGGCACACTCATGGCCGCGAAGAAAAAAACCATGTGCAACAGAAACCAACTATATATGAGACATTTTTTTCCCTTGTGACAATATTTCGGCTGTGATTTTTATTTAATTATTTTAACATGTGACATCCATAATTGACTTTATTTATTTACATTATTTTAATTTATGACGTCGGTCGTACGGTTCCAGTTTTAATTTATCTCGTTCGGCGAGGTTATGTGTGGACAATTTTAATTCAGAACCATGAAGGTTGTTCAGGACATTGAAGCATAAAAAAAGGTGAGCTCGTCCTTCAGGGTCCTAAGAGGAGGGTATCAAAACAGCGTCAAGATTTGTTCTTAGAATATTTCAAAATACCTAACCAACGCCTTTGGTGTTGTACTCCATAAAGAAGCGTTGCTGCGTCGCGTTGGTTTGAAAATAAATTATAGTCAACTAAAGGTCATAATTGTTGACCCTAAACAAATGACGCGATAGTCTTAACGAAAATTAGACGAAGGCACAATCAAGTCATGTTAGTGGACACGCGTGCCAATCTCATCAATTATTTAACTGAAATGTAGACCAAATTCATTTAAATAATCCATAAGACGTATATGGCTACTGATACCATTTGATTTTATATTTTCTTTTCAAGCACAACCAGCTGGACCATGGAATAGCTAAAGAGATGATTAAAATAAAAATGAAAACAATGTCCTTTGATTGTTTGTTTGTCAGTTGGGGGACGTATTAATGTTGAACTTAACTCTTAAATTTTAAGATTAGTTTGTGCATTTTAATTTTAAACAGAATAATTTAAAAATATGATTTTTTTACTGTTTGCTTGTTTCTTTTACTTTGCTATTAAAATTTCAAATTTTAACCAGAGTAATACTTGATGATTCTTTTCTCCTCGTGTTTCGAATGTACCCGCCCAGTGATAAAGAAAGAAAAAAGTGAATAAACAAAATAAATAAAAAGTAAGTTTAAGTATTACAGAGTATTTGGTATTACTACTTTTTATATAAGTGAATACATGTTACTTAGACATGAAATTGTATCATTTTTGTTTTCATTATTATTGTGTATGCTGTACCTATATTTTCCGAATAAAACAAAACAAAACAAAACAAAACAAAACAAAACAAAACAAAACAAAACAAAACAAAACAAAACAAAACAAAACAAAACAAAACAAAACAAAACAAAACAAAACAAAACAAAACAAAACAAAACAAAACAAAACAAAACAAAACAAAACAAAACAAAACAAAACAAAACAAAACAAAACAAAACAAAACAAAACAAAACAAAACAAAACAAAACAAAACAAAACAAAACAAAACATCGAAACATATTGTTTTCATTTTTATTTAAATGTTAAATGGAATTCTATCAAATAAATTAAAATGATGATGTTTCGTCGTCGATCAAATTTACTCATGGCTTCACGTAGGTATATTGGGTTGGACGAAAGAGATTGCCTTGTGGCAAAAAACATCATCCTTTTTCATTGGTTTTATTTATTTATTGGTTGATAGAGAGTTATACAGTCTGCACAATTTATAAAACAAACAATGTTGCATTGCTCTATTAGTGGACCAGTGAAAACTCCATGCATTATTCAATAGGATAATTAATATTAATTACAAATAATACATAATTAATTTATTAGTAAATAAGAAAACACTAAAAAAGACAGCTGCTTAAATCAAATTACTGAATACAGAGAAAGATGTCGAGTGTATTAAAGAAAGTATCACGAATGCCTTTGTGTACCGTGCAAGCACGGTACACATAAGCATTCGTGATGTAGTTGTTATTATACAGGAATATAAAAAATAACATATGTGTGGAGCATATTGATGTACGGCTGTGAGACATGGTGTCTTACCGAAAGAGACAGAAGTAGACTAGAGGCTTTCGTGATGTGGTGTTACAGAAGAATACTGAGAATTTCCTGGAGAGACCACATCACGAATGCCGAGGTTCTCAACAGAGTTGAAGAAGGGAGGCACCTACTCAAAACCATCTCCGAGAAACGTGGTCGCTGGATTGGTCATATCCTGAGCCACGAGGGTCTCCTACATGACCTAGTGGAGGGAATGGTTGAGGGGACAAACCACAGGGGGCGTCCACGACGGGAAAATTTGATCCAGATATGCGAATACATGAACTGCGCCACATATAAATTAATTTATATTCTTAATAAATAAAAATAAAAAAAAACTTGTTCACAATTAATTCCACTATTTATGGCCACATATGCGCCACATATGTTGAGCTGAAGAGAGCTGCAGAAGATAGAGCGAAGTGGAAATCGAGATGTAGACTTCTTCTACAAACCAATCCGCAGGATTGAGACTGGAGAGAGAGAGATAAAGTGTTAGGATATCTGGTTGTTCTGCTCGAACATAGAAAGCATTTTTTTTCAACAAGTCTGAGGAATCCACATAAGTATTTACCAACGTAGCATATAAAAGGTTTTGCAAAATATAGATCACACTGAAGTTATGTACGTTATATGCATGGCGATCGGTATCGAAGGGAGATGTGAAAGAATAGTGCCTAATAGTAATAGAAAGATTGTAATAGAGGTTCCGAGCAGCGGGCAGATCCACCTAGAAATCAATACATAGTAGGTACTGTAATAAAATACTACATTGATTTTATCTTGTTGCGGATGTTTGGATTATGTTTGTACACACGAACGAAGATAACCTCTAATAACTGCGACACTAGACACTCATGATTAAGTATGTAGGTACCGGTATTATGATATAAACTTTTATAATCAAATTTGTTAGTGTATTTTTATTAAAGAAATTCGCTGATTACATCGTTAACCGCATTGCGATATCTACTTTAAAATACTATAAACAAATTAGTTATTTTGTTTTGAGGCGAGACATGAAACCACTCAAAATCAATCATTGGTTTTGTGAAGAATATTTGCGTATTGATTGTGCCGCATTCAGATCAAAATGCCAAGAATTTCAAACCAGTGTAGTGCAGTTTCAAAGTAGTTTTACTGTTTGTTTGCCAATTAGTTACCTACATCCAATGACATTTTTATATTATAGACACGTTATATGAAAACAAAACGCTCTTACAAAAATGGTAAAGTTTAACGAATTATTACAATATTACCAAAAAACTCTTTACAAAAATGGTACAGTTTAACGAATTCTTACAATATCACCAAAACGTTCTTACAAAAATGGTACAGTTTAACGAATTCTTACAATATCACCAAAAAGCCCTTACAAAAATGGTACAGTTTAACGAATTCTTACAATATCACAAAAACGCTCTTACAAAAATGGTACAGTTAAACGAATTCTTACAATATCACCAAAAAGCTCTTACACAAATGGTACAGTTTAACGAATTCTTACAATATCACAAAAACGCTCTTACAAAAATGGTACAGTTTAACGAATGCTATTATTATTATAAACAAACTTAAACCTAACCTAAGAAGAAAAGAAGTGCTGGAACTAGACGCTACTTAAAATCACTAGATGCTATCCAAAAAACCGAAAGTATGAAAGTAATAAAAATAAGAAATAAAAACACATTATAAATTATTAACTAGAAAGAATTAAACAATTCAATAATTAATGAATGATGCATTAAAATGATATTATCTGGTCGTTCCTTCACAATTCTTGTCTAATTTTTACATTTATTCATCAAGATGGCATTTTGACTACAACTACGATGTCCAAACATTACAACGTCTTGCAAGTGCGCTAAGAATTAAGTGAGGCATGCACCTTACTTTTTGTTTACCGATTTTAAAGACTAGTAACGTATCTATTATTTTCTATATATCATTGCCTACATCTTCGTGTTTATTAAAGTATATTAATCTAGCTATAAACTATGTACCATATCACATATTGATGTATTTGATTTTTAAAGGTAAGTAATTAAATAAAGGTAAGTTTGTTTGCAAGACTTAGTATATTGTATAGTTCTCTGTGGGTAGTAAAGAAGGTAGTTAAAATTCTGCAAAATCTTCGATGACGCTAGTCGAAATATCATGAATTGAAATTCTGTGACGGGAGTGATGTCTCGAGGCTTAAGTTAATATTAGAAGCAGTTTATATAGCTTATGTAGTCTACTGACTTATATTATTTTTAGAACTATTCTGAAAAACATTTCACGTTTGCTCTCAATTTTGCTCACAGTCACTTTGACAGTGTGTCTGTAGACATCATTGTTGTATTGACGTCAAAATCATCTTATCCTAAACACAATGCATGAATTTCCTCAAATAAAATATTTTTTTACTATATCCAAGCAGGCAACGGCTTATACTTTTAAACGATTATGTTGGCCTTTGGTTCTGTTAATTTGTCGTATCTCCCGAGATGTAAGTTTACAGTTCTTTCGCTGTTAATGCAATCTGGAATTGGAAATTGTTATAAAATGACATTAACATTACATACATGCCTTAATTTATATGGATTTTTTCTAGTTGAATTGAAAAACTCTTTATTTGGCCGAGAAGAATTATTATAAACTCAATAAGAAGTCGAACAAATAAGTGAAATTTCAATTTTAAATAGAATATTTTTAAATTGCATATACGCACTTATTGGATTATTTCCCTATGAGTCAAATTCATAATTGTATTGATATTAAATATCAATACAATAAATTGTTTCAATGTCGATAAAAATATCTATATGACGAAACTTACTACATACACCACAATACATATAACCAAGTTACATACTACCAATTGTTTTTTTTTTACGTTTTATAAAAACATATTGAAATATCCGCCAGTTAGGATATTTTCTAGAAAAATCATCATACTATGACAAAAGTAGTCATTATCACTAATATTGAAACTCCGTTCCGCGGAAAACCTTTCAGGAACAACTGAATTAGGAAGCTGAAGATCAATATGTTGATACATTAAAATCTACATTTTTTGACATTTTTTAAAAATCTTAATAGACGAAGTTGGAATATTATAGAACTAGGAACTCAAGGCACCTACAGAGGTAACGACCTGTCATCGGCTGGTTTACGTGTGATCACTTTATGCGCTTGCGCAACGTTCACCAATTATGCTTTCTTATTAAGTTCCCTCATCAATGCAATTTTGAAAGTTCTAATATTTCAATAATGAGAAACTGATCGTTTGAAAATAAGTTGAAAAAGACCATAGCCATCTATGAAGTAACGATGCCGAAAAGGATATTATAATTCTGGCGCAGTTCAGGGGTGATATCTATGCGAGAGCATTGTTACCTCATGTATAAGGACTGATGCTTTCATAGTTTACAAAAAAATAAATCTCAATACATGGCATTACAAATAGGTTTCTTGAGTTTCTGGTTCTCTTATAATATTCCAACTTGGTCTCTATTGCGATGTTAAAAATAAATCTCAATACATGGCATTACAAATAGGTTTCTTGAGTTTCTGGTTCTCTTATAATATTCCAACTTGGTCTCTATTGCGATGTTAAAAATAAATCTCAATACATGGCATTACAAATAGGTTTCTTGAGTTTCTGGTTCTCTTATAATATTCCAACTTGGTCTCTATTGCGATGTTAAAATTTTTTCAAAAACTTACAATTGCATTGAAACTTTATCGAAACAAAGTACTTAAGTGAAATTAATATCTATCAGGGGGGCAAGTATGGTCCAACCGGCGAAATCAAAACCGTCACGATTACCCATATCATGGATATAATTATTGTATGGAGTTCTATGACATCTAAAGATATTATAGAACTCCATAATATTATAATTATATCCATGATGATATGGGTAATCATGAGGGTTTTGATTTCGCCGGTTGGACCATACTTGCCCCCCTCCCTGATCTAGTCAAATTAGACACTCAAAATTTTCCTACCGAAGATAAATTAAATAACGATAGCATAATGAGAAAAATAAAGGTTTCGAATAAACGTGCAGGCTTCGAGATCACCTCTCTTAACTATTGTAGCTATGAATGCTGTAAACTTATAGAAAACTAGCGGACCCGACAGACGTTGTCCTGCCCGAACTATTTGTGAAACAATAAAATATATGTAACATATATTTGAATCATGTGGATGTTATTATTTACTGAGCAAACTTACATTTTCTTGTCCGATGATCCGCTTAACACTTTGAGGTTAGATTGATTGTCATTTCGTATATAATTGCAATACAGCATATAATATGGTCTGGACACGTAAACGAACGAATTGAAAAATAAATATTAACGAAATAGTGAACAGAATTCAAATTCCATGCACATGTATATAATTTATATATGAATAATACCGAAACAGAGCGAAAATAACTTTAAATGTAAAAAAGCCAAACTACGACGCAAATGACAGATTTCTTAGTGTTCTCAGATGGATAAAAACTAAATATTGCCAATTCGACATTAGCGCCACCTATTATAATTTATAGTAATAAGTCATGTTTTTTTATTTTCCTTTTATTATATTAATGTTTAAAATTCCATTTTGTAAATCTGAACCATTCAGGGACTCATACAAATACACACAAAATATTTCATCAAAATCGGTTCAGCCGTTTAGGAGGAGTTCAGTGACATACACACGTACAGAAGAATTATATATGAAGATAAAACACGTACCTAAGAAGCTAATGAATATATTACAAAAAATTCATTTGGACAAAAATCTAAAATTTAAACAACACACGACGTGTGATAATCAGACATATGGTTTTATATAAGTAAGTATTTGACGTATGACAACTTTATAAATATCATCGCAATTAATAAAGTTATTTATTATCTCCACATTTTAGTTAATTGAAGTGACCATGTGCTTTATAGTAGTTAATAATAATGTTAGTGTCTTTAAAGTATTCTTAGGTACCTACTACCTAATCAAGTATGCTGTTGTCCTAATACATAAATATAATGTTTGTCAATCATTGGGTTTTGACATTTTTGACGTATTGCCTATATTTTATAAGAACATCATAGCGAAAAACGTTTTTAATGAGACCACATGTCATGTAATATATCAAACTTAAATAGTTACATAACCTTTAGCACTATCCTATTGTCTTTGATACGTATGTATGTGTATATGATATTTATATTCACGTTTGCAAGATTGTTAGGTAAGGAATCCAAATTAAAATATTAGGTATATTATTATTATTTTTGAAGTCTATAGCCATGAGTTAAAATGGTCGAATCGAAATTAGTGGGTTGGAACAAATTATTGATACAGATATTGATATTGATGCAGTATGTAGCAACTGAAATTGCGTATTTATTTTATTACATTAATGAAAATAACTATACCATCTGATTGTATTTTCAAATCAACATTACATTCTACAAATATACAAGCATTACACCATTCTACAAATATACATACTCTTAATATTATTATTTTACTTTTTAAATAATTTCTAAAAACCTTAATAGTGGGTGCACAAGTTTCAACTTCCCAGAATCTCTCATGCAAAATTTTATTCCCTGGGTAGGAAAAATATAATATATCATGAAAAGGGAATAATTATTGAGGTCCGTATGAGGGTTGGCAGGTAGCGGCTATTCTGGCTCCGAAACATTCGGTAATGGACCGGAATGAGACGTATGGAGGATCTGTTCCGCACCGCACAAGATAGAGGGAGTATATTCGTCGGGGGATCCGATAGGTCACAATACATGAAGATGAAGGTATCATAGTTTCGTCGCAACGGTGCGACGGACATAGTTGCAGAAGAGACGGACAATTTGTTTTATTTATATGATAATGATATGAAACAATTTAGTTGAAAGATTTATTTTTCAATCGGTGTTAACAAAACAATAGAATGATCGAATATATTTTCTTAATCTCAATAAATATTGCACGACTGCCAGACTTATAGTAAAAAAACTTAATTTGTATTACTGTGTTAGGAAGCCACAGCAGGTAACAACGATTGGATACTATGAACTCTGAGTGGAGGCGATATATGTACATGCAGTTCAGGGGTGATATATATGCAGTTCAGGGGTGATATATATGCAGTTCAGGGGTGACATATATGCAGTTCAGGGGTGACATATATGCAGTTCAGGGGTGACATATATGCAGTTCAGGGGTGACATATATGCAGTTCAGGGGTGACATATATGCAGTTCAGGGGTGACATATATGCAGTTCAGGGGTGACATATATGCAGTTCAGGGGTGACATATATGCAGTTCAGGGGTGATATATATGCAGTTCAGGGGTGACATATATGCAGTTCAGGGGTGACATATATGCAGTTCAGGGGTGATATATATGCAGTTCAGGGGTGATATATATGCAGTTCAGGGGTGACATATATGCAGTTCAGGGGTGACATATATGCAGTTCAGGGGTGATATATATGCAGTTCAGGGGTGACATATATGCAGTTCAGGGGTGACATATATGCAGTTCAGGGGTGACATATATGCAGTTCAGGGGTGATATATATGCAGTTCAGGGGTGACATATATGCAGTTCAGGGGTGATATATATGCAGTTCAGGGGTGACATATATGCAGTTCAGGGGTGACATATATGCAAAAGCATTGTTACCTCGTGTATACGAATTGTAGCTTTCATTGTTAACGAACCAATATCTCAAAAGAATGCGTTACAAAAAAGTTTTTTCATCATTTCATAGATGGCAATGGTGAAAACTGCTTATTTTCAAGAACAATAATATCTATGAATAAAATATATAGAACTTTCAAATATTGGATTGATAAGGAACTCAATAAAAATACTAATTTGGTGAACGTTGCGTAAGCGCATAAAATGATCACGTAAACCATCCGATGACAGGTCATAAGTCCTGTAGGTGCCTTGATTTACCGGTTCTCCCTTAATATCCCAACTTCGTCTCTATTGAGATATCAACAAAATGTTATAAAAAACGTCAGTTACAACTGTTACAGCATTAAGCGTGATTTTTTAAAATTTCCCACGGAATACCACAAAAATCACGTTTTAAGTTTATTACATTTACTTTGGTTGGTGGAAACCTTAAATATTGTAATTTTCGTTTTAAAATAAAGTACATATTTATTTATTTAATTATCTCTACAGGTTACATAATACAAAATTATATGTATATAACTGTAGACCTCACTAGGGCTGGTCTGTATTGAGGTCACCAATTACGACAATTAGATATACCATTATGTATTGTTTTTTTTACACGAATATTCAGAAATAAAATATAATTTTTCAATGATCGGTAGCAATAAATTCACACTTATAGGACCCACTACCACAACCAGGGGCGTGTCTAGAACCTTTGGAATACGCAAACCCTGAAAGAAAATTTGGAAATGTCGAAAATTTGATATTTTTTTAACATCGTTGTTCATTCTAGTGGCTATGCAGAATATTTTTAAAATCACGTGCCAAAATAATATTAAAAAAATTACATTTATAAAGCATCGTATCCACACATGGTTGAAATTTTAACCTTGTATGGTTGCAATAAAACAAACAAAAAAATATTAGGTCTTGAATATAAAACAATATTCATAGGCAAGCCAAGATTTTAGGTTTCTATAACCAATTCAGCTACTGACTACAACCCAAACTCGGTCCAGAAGAAGTCCTAATCGAGTCCTTTACAAACGACATGAGGTGCTGACGTGAGCATCCTCGAGGATACGCGAAAGTTTCGTTTGATTTGCACACGAACGTGAGCGTTATAGGATTCCTGGAGCGGCTGCACGTTGAGCAAGACAAGGACTAATATCAAGGATAGGTTGGTCTCATAGGGGTAGTGGTATGTCGAAGGTCACACTCTCCTCTCTTGACATACCTACATATTATTTTGTTTCATCAACGCCCATCTTTACATCTCAATCCACTCTTATCACACAATATATTATTATTATTTTTAATATTCAAATGTGTGGATTGTTTACGTATTCAAATATCTTCAATGTTATATCTATCTAACCTAAATACAAGGTCATCTTTATTAGATAATAAATATTATTTACTTTTAAGTCGTTATCGTATAAAACATATTGCACTTATGCTAACAATACAAAAATTGTGTTGTACAGGGTGTCCCAAAAAGTATGACTAAGCGGAAGTCCAGAGATAGAGCACCTCTGGGTGTATATAAATACCTCAATATATGTTATGCGATTTTTTATAGTTTTCGAGTTATATTTTTTTAGTATTTGTTTGTCAAACCCTGACTACAGGACATTAATAGTCACAGAGACACCAATTTTTGAGGTATATACTTAATTTTTTTTCTGGAATAGGTGAATAGTATAAAAAACAATTATGGGCCTATCTGATACCATCGTGCCAAAAAAAATGTTGAATCTCAAAATTAGGTAGGTACAATTTAAGATTAAAAAAAAAATTGAGGATGACTAAAAAAATTATCACATAAATAAATTAAAACTATTCTCAAAAACTTTCCGATTTCATAAACTATTTACCCTGTAAATTTCATTGAGCTATCTCTACGGCATCATACCTAAAACTTGCTTCTTTAGAGTGGAAACCACTGGTTAGTCTGTACGAAATTCATCATTTAGCAATAAATTTATGAAATCTTGCTTCTCTGGAGTGGAAACCACTGGTTAGTCTGTAAGAAATTCATCATTTAGCAATAAATTGAGCAAATCTTGCTTCTCTGGAGTGGAAACCACTGGTTAGTCTGTAAGAAATTTACAATTTAGCAATAAATTGATCAAATATTGCTTCTCTGGAGTGGAAACCACTGGTTAGTCTGTACGAAATTCATCATTAAGCAATAAATTGATCAAATCTTGCTTCTCTGGAGTAGAAACCACTGGTTAGTCTGTAAGATTTAGCAATAAATTCGTCACTGGGTGTAGGGATTATTCAATCACTCCCGTATTAGGGAAGAATATATTTTTTTTCACACCATATTTTACAATGATAACAACAAGTGGATTAGCTACTGCTTCAAAACTAGAAAATCCTGTTCTAGGGCTAGAAATTTACAATTATACAGTGACAATATACATACTTATGAACTGGGTGATTATATTTAATTAGGTAGATACACAATCACAATTCTCTGTACTAATAACCACTACTTCAAACGAGTGGGTTGTGGCCAACGCTAAACTCCTCACTAACAAGTTATTCCATGAAGTATTCAAATTATGTATGGGAAATATTCAGCATTTTCATGAAATGAGTCTGTTAAATTATTTTTTATTTGAATATTTTACTATGAAAACTTGATAACTCCTCAACGTCCTATTACTCAAAAAGAATCGCTTACAAAATAGATAAATGAATATACCATATTTGAGGCGGCCGGGATGGCTTTAAAAATCAGTAGATTCGTCTCTCTCATATTAGGGTGGTAGGTGACGATTAACGATTTGTATCGAGATATAAATTTGATATCAATATATTATGTCTCTGTACCTACATGCATATAAAAACTACAATACAAATAATAATCCAACTGTCGATTTGTTCAGGAGAACTTTGTTCTCTTAACATATCGACAATGTATCAAGCCAGAATACGCGAGAATTGTATGGAGAGGTCTACTTTTTTCATGGATTTTCCAACTTTGAAGTCAAAAAACACCAACTTAGAGGCTTCGCAGCATATATGTTCCATACACGGATTTACTCAGAATTCGGAGTAGAACATTTCGTGTGTCTGTGTGTGTGTGTGTCTGTGTGTGTGTCTGTGTGTCTGTGTGTGTGTCTGTGTGTCTGTGTGTGTGTGTGTCTGTGTGTCCGTCCCCCCCTTATAACTTTTGATCCGCTCAATTTACAGAGCCTAAAATTTCAGAATATATAAACAGTTACAGGCCTACAAAACTTTTATACTCGGAATTTTGAATTTTTGTTTCAGTCAGGGGTTATCAATTTTTGAATTTTTATTTTATTTTTCCATATATCTCAGAAACCATAAACGCTAGAACGCTGAAAATTGGTACAAACATAGACAAATACAAAATCTCAAATTAGTTTTTTCAAAAAAATTCCAGGGTTTCTCAAACATTTTTTATTAAGAAAAATATTTTTTTTATGATAAATTTATGAGTTTAACTGCCTATATTTCCAAAACTTTTACAATTATCGAAAAAAACCGAAACACCCCAACTAGATAATTTAATTTTCTATAAAAAATATTAACATTGTAGTAGAAGATCTCAATTTTTTTTTAACAATTTTTTTAAAAATTGAATTTAGTGACGACATCGCTTCATACATTTTGTATGGCAGTCGCCTATACACAATATGTAAGAAGACTTAATAGTTTGATACTTCATCTCCAAACATACATACATACATACCATCATGCTATTTGCATATTCTGGGTAGGAAAAAGGATCTTCCTCCATACTATCCTATCTTGACATACATACCTACATATGTTGTATAGAAAACAAAATATCTGAAAATATTCAATAATTTGTATCTATGGGTTTATAGTTTGGTACATATTCTTCAACTATACATACTATCGCTATCGACAGTTGGATCTCATGTGTTACATGCAACTAGTTATATTAATCGCTGTTAGGCATGATGTTATGTCAATACATCATGGGTACTGGTTGTAAATTATGATAAATATTCATTGATATACATAATATCTGTCAAATAGAATACGTTATTTTCAAATCGCACTTTGGAATGGTGTACGCACGCTGCACTATTATAACAAATGACATATCAATTTAACGAAATAAACAGAGTAGAACTTTGAAAATAAATATTATTTTCTTTGTAATTCCTGCAGTCTAAACTGGAGAAACTTTGGCCAAAGTTAAAGCTCTACGGATGTACACAAAAATGCACACTAAATTACCTTCTTACATAATATTATGTATGAAACACGAAAAAATATTGCATATCACCTAATCTGTGACATACTTTTTCGTGAAAAAATGGTAAAATTTAGAGGTTTTTTTCTAAATAGCAAGAATAGTAATTAAAATATTATAATAATTAAAAAAAACAGCCGATAGATTTTCATATTCTCTTTCGATTGAAGTAAAAATCTACCTTATAGACCTTGTAGTTTTTTAGTTACGTACCTACAGTAAAAAAATAAAATAAGGGTTTTACTAAAACTCATTTTACAAGAAGAGTATTAAAGAAATTCAAATTTCAAAAAACTCATGCAATAGAATAAAGATGTACATACAAACTGTTCCTTATTTATTATAGCTTCTTAAGCTTAAATGCTATTAGTTGCTAAATCATATCAAATTGCAAAATTTACGTCATAGTATAAAGGCTGATTTTTCTCTGTAATAGGATATCATAGTAGCCAGCGAGCGAGTGATTTTTTGCTTTGAGTTACGAGCGAAATTCGAGATACGAGTTCGGTTTAGCAGGTCGGCCTGTAGACACAAGAGTTACAGTCACAGCAGCATACGGAGGTTATGTAAGAAATTGGTTTCGAGGAGTCAGAGGAGGAGGAGGTTATTTCTACAAGTGAGATAAAGGAAATCTTAGGAATGTGGGAGAGAGTTTCACAGTTCGTGGAAAAGTATCACCCAGAAAAAAGTTGCAACAGGTCGTGCATCTGATCTTTTTAATGACACTTGCCTAACTCATTTCCGGAACATTCTGAGAGGGAGGAAGAAACAAACCTCCTTGGACATGTTTTTTTCTAAACAGCCTACAGGTGAAAGTGAAAAAAATGTAGCGAAAAAGGCTAAGACCAGTGAGGATATCTAATTTATTTGTTTACATTCTCTTTTTTGTTTTTGTACAGTAAATATTTGTCATTTATAAATACGTTTTTAGTATTCAAAACCACGTAACAAAAAAACAGGGTTGACATTTTGGGGGTTGGAACGGATTAATGGTAGTTCAATTGTTTTGTATGGGGAAATTTGCTTCGAGATACGAGTAATTCAAGATACGAGCAAGGTTGCGGAACGAATTAAACTCGTATGTCGAGGTACCACTGTATTTTTAATTTTCACTACGGAAGACTATTAGAAATCACGGTGGAAACCCCTCGACAGACACCTTTAACAATTTATTAAACTTAAAAGGCCGCTGTTCAGCCAAAATGTTTACGAAAAGTAAAATTTGTGAGTAATGGAATGTCATACAATTTCAATTTCATCGTATTACGTAAATTAATGCGTAAAACGATTTATTTGTTCAGATGTTTTTTTAGGTGTGTCAAAATTATAACTACCTAATCTTGAACATAATATTATACTAAATACCGACATGAAATTATAACTACCTAATCTTGAACATAATATTATACTAAATACCGACATGAAATTATAACTACCTAATCTTGAACATAATATTATACTAAATACCGACATGAAATTATAACTATCTAATCTTGAACATAATATTATACTAAATACCGACATGAAATTATAACTACCTAATCTTGAACATAATATTATACTAAATACCGACATGAAATTATAACTACCTAATCTTGAACATAATATTATACTAAATACCGACATGAAATTATAACTACCTAATCTTGAACATAATATTATACTAAATACCGACATGAAATTATAATTACCTAATCTTGAACATAATATTATACTAAATACCGACATGAAATTATAACTACCTAATCTTGAACATAATATTATACTAAATACCGACATGAAATTATAACTACCTAATCTTGAACATAATATTATACTAAATACCGACATGAAATTATAACTACCTAATCTTGAACATAATATTATACTAAATACCGACATGAAATTATAACTACCTAATCTTGAACATAATATTATACTAAATACCGACATGAAATTATAACTACCTAATCTTGAACATAATATTATACTAAATACCGACATGAAATTATAACTACCTAATCTTGAACATAATATTATACTAAATACCGACATGAAATTATAACTACCTAATCTTGAACATAATATTATACTAAATACCGACATGAAATTATAACTACCTAATCTTGAACATAATATTATACTAAATACCGACATGAAATCTCGCTGACATTAATCGCATTTGTCCAGTTGGGAAGTTCTGTTGCCGAGTGGAAATTATATTCTTTCGTTGATGATTTTGTATGTATAGCGTACGACACGGAATACTTAGGTTCCTATAATATATAAAAAAAACGAGTGGCTTGTGGCCAACGCTAAACTCCTCACTAACAAGTCATTCTATAAAGTATTCAAATTTTGTATTGAAAATATTATGAGTTTGATAAAATATTTTTTATTTAAATATTTTATTATGAAAACTTGATAACTCTTCAATGCCATTTTATGAAAGTGATGTGCCTTTATACCAATTTGAAAATAAAAATTTCAAATTTTTAGTTTCTTGAGGTTGGGGTCACTTTGAAATATTTGACAGTTAAAAAAATTGAGAAGCACTATTCAGATATCCTTCAAAATCAAATGAAGTCTAAGTGAGTATTAGATATACATATTTGTATGAGTACTTTAGTCTATAATCGATAAGTATAAATAAACACGCCGTACATAGCACACAGCAAACAGCACATAGCACACACACACACACAGATACATTATGATGAAACTTTCAGAATACAATATCAGCATGATACTAGTTGATAATCTGCAATACAAAAATACCATTAAAAATTGTGAAATCATAACTCCCCACTTGGGTTAGTGAGGAGTAATAAGTAGTCAATTTTAAGATCCTTTAACTAACTGATGTTGATACTATACGACTGATAACATGTTTTAATACCTAAACAAAATGCCATATATATGTTCTGAAAAATAGTACCTACCTACCTACACGTAATTTTGCTATTAAAAATAATGGTAATATACAACTTAAAATATCATTCACAGATTTACAAATATTGATACGAAACAAAGGTCCATTGTGGTTTTAGAATTCATTATTTTTTTACATTACTTTAAATACCTATACCTGTGTATATTGGATATTAGAAAGTTCGTTGCACACGTTGCAAAAATCTTAAAATATTCAATTATTTTCATCGTTAATATTTGAAAGAGTTTGTAGTTCAATAAACCGATCTAACAACTCGTCACTGTGTATATATTGCGAATAATAAATACTTTAATATATAATATTTATAATAAAATAAACCTACAACACATATTTCATTTCAATCAATTCAACTCGATTCTAGGTATTGTATCAGCGTTGAAAACGAGGAATAAAAAAGCGGTGATTGGCGCAGTCCATAACAATAGGAAGGGCTCCAAGTAAAAAAAACATATTCCAACTGTCGATTTGTTCAGGAGAACTTTGTTCTCTTAACATATCGACAATGTATCAAGCCAGAATACGCGAGAATTGTATGGAGAGGTCTACTTTTTTCACGGCTTTTCCAACTTTGAAGTCAAAAAACACCAACTTAGAGGCTTCGCAGCATATATGTTCCATACACGGATTTACTCAGAATTCGGAGTAGAACATTTCGTGTGTCTGTGTGTGTGTGTGTGTGTGTGTGTGTGTGTGTGTGTGTCTGTGTGTCTGTGTGTCTGTGTGTCTGTGTGTCTGTGTGTCCGTCCCCCCCTTATAACTTTTGATCCGCTCAATTTACAGAGCCTTAAATTTCAGAATATATAAACAAAACTTTTATACTCGGAATTTTGAATTTTTGTTTCAGTCAGGGGTTATCAACTTTTGAATTTTTATTTTATTTTTCCATATATCTCAGAAACCATAAACGCTAGAACGCTGAAAATTGGTACAAGCATAGAAAAATACAAAATCTCAAATTAGTTTTTTCAAAAAAATTCCAGGGTTTCTCAAACATTTTTTATTAAGAAATATAATATATATGATAATTTGTGATGAAAAATTAAGTCCTAGAAGAAAAAAACAAAAATGTTGTTTTTTTATTATTTTTATGCAAAAAGAGAAGTGTACAATTATTCGAACATTAACCACCTATTACGGTATTCATCATGAAAAAGTTGAGCGTCTCGTTAAGATTTTTTTTTAGATATAAAATAAACAATATATTGGACACTGGCGGACTTATTTCCATTAGGCAATTTCTTCTTCTCCAACCAACCAGATTACAAAGTATTACAAAATTATTCTTATATGTAGGTACCTTCAACAACCAGCTGTGCCCCGATACTTTTAAAGACCTGCTTTTATAAACTTTTATACTTTTATAAACCTACCTTTAACAACCAGCTTTACCCTTATACGTTTGGAGTACGAAGAGATTTCTCACAGCAAAACTATCGAATCAGTGTACAAGTGATGAAGGCGTTTCCGTTTCCGTTTCCGTTTCCGTTTCCGTTTCCGTTTTCAGTTTCAGTTTCAGTTTCAGTTTCAGTTTCAGTTTCAGTTTCAGTTTCAGTTTCCGTTTCCGTTTCCGTTTCCGTTTCCGTTTTCGTTTTCGTTTTCGTTTCCGTTTCCTTTTTCCGTTACCGTTACCGTTACCGTTACTGCTTCCGCTTCCGCTTCCGCTTCCGTTTCCGTTTCCGCTTCCGCTTCCGCTTCCGCTTCCGCTTCCGTTTCCGTTTCCGCTTCCGTTTCCGTTTCCGTTTTCGATTCCGTTTCCGTTTCCGTTTCCGTTTCCGTTTCCGTTTTCAGTTTCAGTTTCAGTTTCAGTTTCAGTTTCAGTTTCAATTTCAGTTTCCGTTTCCGTTTCCGTTTCCGTTTCCGTTTCCGTTTCCGTTTCCGTTTCCGTTTCCGTTTCCGTTTCCGCTTCCGCTTCCGCTTCCGTTTCCGTTTCCGTTTCCGTTTCCGTTTCCGTTTCCGTTTCCGTTTCCGTTTTCGTTTTCGTTTTCGTTTTCGTTTTCGTTTTCGTTTTCGTTTTCGTTTTCGTTTCCTTTTTCTTTTTCTTTTTCTTTTTCTTTTGAAATAGTTAATCAGGGCAAAACTTACCGTTACCGTTACCGTTACTGCCTCCGCTTCCGTTTCCGTTTCCGTTTCCGTTTCCGTTTCCGTTTTCAGTTTCAGTTTCAGTTTCAGTTTCAGTTTCCGTTTCCGTTTCCGTTTCCGTTTCCGTTTCCGTTTCCGCTTCCGCTTCCGTTTCCGTTTCCGTTTCCGTTTCCGTTTTCGTTTTCGTTTTCGTTTTCGTTTTCGTTTCCTTTTTCTTTTTCTTTTTCTTTTGAAATAGTTAATCAGGGCAAAACTTACCGTTACCGTTACCGTTACCGTTACTGCCTCCGCTTCCGTTTCCGTTTCCGTTTCCGTTTCCGTTTCCGTTTCCGTTTTCAGTTTCAGTTTCAGTTTCAGTTTCAGTTTCAGTTTCAGTTTCCGTTTCCGTTTCCGTTTCCGTTTCCGTTTCCGTTTCCGTTTCCGTTTCCGTTTCCGTTTCCGTTTCCGTTTTCGTTTTCGTTTTCGTTTTCGTTTTCGTTTTCGTTTTCGTTTTCGTTTTCGTTTTCGTTTTCGTTTTCGTTTTCGTTTTCGTTTTCGTTTTCGTTTTCGTTTTCGTTTTCGTTTTCGTTTTCGTTTTCGTTTTCGTTTTCGTTTCCGTTTCCGTTTCCGTTTCCGTTTCCGTTACCGTTACCGTTACTGCTTCCGCTTCCGCTTCCGTTTCCGTTTCCGTTTCCGTTTCCGTTTCCGTTTTCGATTTCGTTTTCGTTTTCGTTTTCTTTTCTTTTGAAATAGTTTTGAAATAGTTAATCAGGGCAAAACTTACCGTTACCGTTACCGTTACCGTTACTGCCTCCGCTTCCGCTTCCGTTTCCGTTTCCGTTTCTGTGTTCGTTTTCGTTTCCGTTTCCGTTTTAGTTTCCGTTTCCGTTTCCGTTTCCGTTTCCTTTTTCTTTTTCTTTTTCTTTATCTTTATATTTATCTTTATCTTTATCTTTATCTTTATCTTTATCTTTATCTTTACATACTATCCTATCTTGACATACATACCTACATATGTTGTATAGAAAACAAAATATCTGAAAATATTCAATAATTTGTATCTATGGGTTTATAGTTTGGTACATATTCTTCAACTATACAAACTATCGCTATCGACAGTTGGATCTCATGTGTTACATGCAACTAGTATATAATATAGATCTTTATGGCCCGAGATATCAGTTGACCCTTAAATCGTTGGATTTAGTAATCCAAGTTAAAAGTTTAGGGAAGATTAAATTTCATTCGCGTATTTCAGTGCAAAATGAAACGTCAGTTACGTAATCTTCAACTATAGATATATTTTACGTTTTCTATGGTTATTGTCTATAACGCATCTGTCAAATTCAAGTCAAATTGTAATAACCTTAAATGATACGTGACGCGAAGCTGTGACTAATATTATTTTATTGTTATAACAACACATTATTTTATTTGTTTCATTACACAGCATGTTACTTTTTCAATTTATTATACAGATCGATGTTTTTTTTAATTAAAATCAAACATTGTAGTGAAAAAATGTGATTGAAGAATATGTACTACGTACGTAGTACTTCAATGCAAAATGTATGTACATTTTACAGATAGATATGGAACTAAGTGATAATGGTAAAATAGTGTCTTATGTAGAAAATTTAAGAATACACATTATATATAGAAACAGGATGGATCAATTTAAAAAGTGGGATGAAAAAACATCGCAAAAATAAAGTTGCGTGCCTGACGTTTCATTATGGCTGACAGTTTATTTCGTTTGTTGTCAGGCAATACAATATAATTATGTAAAAAAGAAAATAAATATTAAATACATGAACCACTTCTATATCAAGTCTTTTATTTTAACATCAAAAATAAATCATGATTATAATTATTATGCATAGTTATTTGTAGTATAAAATGAAATAAAACATTAAAGCGTGCGGCGATTAGTACGCCACCTGGCGAAAAAGACTAGAAACAATACTTAACTCAAGATTAAGACACGCAATCCGCCAGAAACGTTGAGTTAAATATTTGTGGTTTAGTGACGTATTTGAGGGAAGATTTGGTACTGAAATACGCAATATTTTTGTTAAACTTGAGTTAAACTCCTAAGGGCCGACTGAAATACTGGGCCTATGTTTATTTACTGGAATGTAACACAATATATTGTAGGGAGATACCTAAAACAATCATGTCACTTTAAATTCCGATTTTATCTGATGAACACGATAATAACAACAGAATCACCGAGCTGTTACGGTGGGCAGAGTTATGTAAAATTACTTTTTCCTTCCTGTATCCTGTTAACTTTTTTACAATTATTTTCATTGTTTGTTACAACAAAGCAACAGTATATTATTATAATATGGATCTCTGTTGCATATTTTAAAGCTATAGTAAAACAAAAAATTGGTTTTGAAAAATGAGATCAGGGGGGCAAGTCTGGTTCGACCGGCGGAATCAAAACCCTCACGATAACCCATATCATGGATATAATTATTATATGGAGTTCAATGACATCTAAAGATATTATAGAACTCTTCTATAATATCTTTAGATGTCATAGAACTCCATATGATAATTATATCCATGATATGGGTAATCACTAGGGTTTTGATTTCGCCGGTGAACCAGACTTGCCCCCCAGAATGATATCATGCAGTATATAAGAATTTTAGAGCTAAGGGACACAAGAATCCGTTTTCCTGATAAACCAAGAGGAATATCATCCTTCATAATAAATGTTATAAATATAATTGATTTATTATTTATTTTGATTTATATCAAAACTTAAAAAAAGGGTCTATGTATATATTTTTAAAAAAGGTCTATGTTCCCATTTGACGAAGTAGGTATCGACTAAATATGTAGAACATCTTTATAGTATCTAATATTGTAATTAGAGGCCGGATTATATGCATTTGCGTATTTGGGCAAATTTTCTAAGATATTCCATATTAAGACTGAAATCTACTAATCGTGCACAATATTGTGAACGTTTTCTAAAATTTTTACTATACGTGTTTTGCTTATGGAATACATAGACTCAGGGCCGGATAAACGTGTTTTTGCGCCCGTAGCAATATATTTGAATCCGCCCCCCCCCCCCCCCCAATTTTTTTGGAATTTTAAATGTAGAACAATTTAAAATTATGTAAAATTACATCGGGTCTAAAATGACGAATCATTATAAGCGGGACTTTTTACATACACACCATCATGCCGAGCCTCTATTCGGGTACGCAAAGAGAACCGAACGCCATACCTGCGGGTTTTTGATTTATATGCCTTTAGAATTTTAACATTTTAGAATTTTAAGCGCCCTTTTTAAGACAACCGCCCTGACTTCTTGTTCCTGATTGTTCTACGATTTATCCGGCCCTGCATAGACTTGCCGAAGAAGTACGATCCACCTTTGGAAACGTAAATAATCTCATTTATTCAACAAAAAATATTTGTTGGACCTGCACGTATTCAAGCCTACAGAGAAATGCTGCCAAACGTGGCTTTACCATCTGAACCTGCGATAAATCGCTGGGGCACGTGGATTTAGGCTAAATAGGCCCTATTCAGATTCGACTAATAATTTTATACGGAATTTTAGTATATGAGAAATGTCAAAAAGTTGACTGCATTTATACGGGACTCATTACGTCACACCGCGCGGATAAAATCTTTTATCCACGGTTGCCCGATATTTTAGACGTCTTCGTACTCTGAAACGAATCAGAATTGGACATACTATCCCGTATTCAGTAACTATTGGAACTAAAGTAAGAACGTTCTATAATTGTAGATTTACGGTCTTATTTCAGCATTATAGAATATAAACTTGGACTAAATGGAATAGGAATGTACCTTTTTTGGCCGGAACGTTCTTAAAAAGTTACTGAATCAGACGTATTCTGAATAATGATGAAAATTATGAAATTTTCATTCCGCAAATTTTGAATATACATTATATACGATATATTGATTGGGGATATGCAAGTTATTTAAATCAGATTAAATAAAATGAATTGTTGGAAGATATTACGGTTGAAGCAATTGAAAAATAAATGATCAAGAGTCTCCTACTCCTGACCACACTCACAAAATTATTATCTCACCTAAAAAGGCAAAATTCAAGATGGGCGTTGAATCGCATTGCTGAATTAAGAATGCAACGAATATAGATGTTATTTTCTCTATTGTAGGTACTCGTATTTTCAATTATCCGGCCCTTACTGCGGGATACCCAAAAAAGATGATAATAGAAGAGTGGAAGCACTATTCTAAGCCGGTGCCTTACAGCAAAATGAAACTAGAAAAAAATAATGATAAACACTTCCTTGCACCCTGCGCAAGTGGTGGTTTTATTGCCGTATGGCGATTTATTCCAGCTAACCAGTATTTCCAACTCAGAGAAACAATATACATAAATTGCGTGAGAAATGAATATGTAATAAATTGTCAGCCTTCGTGGCTTCGTTGGTTGGGTATCTGACTGCTGATCCAAGGGTCCCGCGTTCGATTCCCGGTGGAGACACAGTTTCTAATTGTGTTTTCAGTCTGGATCTATGAGACGATTAATATCGTATATCTCCAAAATGTGGCAACTTGTTATTGGGTGCGTGTTAAATAATTATTTGATATAGTACTTATCTGTTAGCTGCCCGAGAAGCAATATAAAACAAAAATTTCTCCTCTGCTGAGGATCAAACTCAGGACGCCACGGTAACACGGTGGCGCGGCGCGCGGCGGTCGGCTCATAAACCTTTAATTTTTAATCCTATCTAAAAATGTAATGTTATATATGTGGAAATAAGTAGACAATTGGTATTCGTATTTGTTTTAATTAAAAATATGCCCTCAGCAACAAATTTGTGGAAAATCTTTTTTATCAGATTAGATCGCCTTGAATAAAATCATATATACCTATCAAATGACATAAAATGTTATCAATTAAAATATAATACATTTTTAAGTAGGCTCTTAATAAGTAGGTTCGTTTGTTGTTTTTTGATATATTGTATCTATGCCAATTATAAGAGTTGATGAAACAATTAGGTCACACTTTTCTCACATTCTGCGTAAGTAAAGATTTTTCTTAAAGTACCAACCTCAATATTTAATATTTTTCAACTAAGAACCAGATCTTCCTTTATGTTTTACTCCTCACTAACCCAAGGGGATATAGTGGGGAGTTATGATTTCGCAATTTTTAAGGGTATTTTTTTTTGCAGATTATCAACTAGTATCATGCTGAGATTGTATTCTGAAAGTTTCATCACAATGTATCTGTGTGTGTGTGCTATGTACGGCGTGTTCATTTTTTACTTTATTGATTATATACTAAAGTACTCATTCGATTCTATTCAAATTTTGCAAATATGTATATCTAATACTCGATTAGATCCCATTAGATTTTGAACGATATATGAATAGTGCTTCTCAATTTTTTTAACTGTCAAATATTTCAAAGTGACCCCAAGCTCAGGAAACTTAAAATTTTAAATTTTTGTTTTCAAATTCGTAAAAAGGCACATCACTTTCATAAAATGGCATTGAAGAGTTATCAAGTTTTCATAATAAAATATTTAAATAAAAAATAATTTAATAAACTCATTTCATGAAAATGTTGGAAATTTTCCATACAAAATTTGAATACTTTATAGAATGACTTGTTAGTGAGGAGTTTAGCGTTGGCCACAACCCACTCGTTTTATTTATGATTTTGTAAACAGAATTATGGTTTTTAATTCTTAATTTTTTCTCGGTCAAAAAATACAATGTATAAAAAATATTAATGGTTTGGTTTGTATTTTTTTAAATTTAATCTTATTTTCTTTTTTTCGTTTTTGTGTCTCAATAAATTATAATATTTTTATCTTTATATCAGTTTCACAATAAAACTAAGATATCTTACATTTCCAAAAGTAAGCAAAAAATTATTGGTCCATATCAAAACATTCGAGATGAAAAATACACTTGTCTCGTCTAACGATTAATGATTATCTATTAAAATATTAAATTCGTGGCACAACATTTATGTGGAGTAACTTATTATAAATATTTTCGAAAATGGTGTGTTGTATTATTCAAGGAAAAATTATAATGATGTAACATTAACCTCATTTTGACGAAATTTCAATTTGTATTCCGGCATAGCAAAATATCGATTGTGAGGAAAAACTTCTTTCCTAGTTCATTCACATCGATTGACCTACAGAAAACATTTATAGAACCAACAAAAAATTATTTAGGTATTATCCTATCTAGCCTATACTATTATCCTATAGTGGATAACCTATCAAATATAATTTTTTTTTTTTTTTGTTAATTTATTTAAAGACTTTTCATCCAAAATCGAATGTTACATCGTTACATGTCTCAAGAGTAAAAATAACAATAAAACATAACAAAAACAAGAGGAGAAAATACAATTGATACATTAAGTACTTACTTAAGAAAAACATTATTATATAATTTGTTTCAGTCGATAGAATATTAATATATTAATTTTGGATACCAAACAGTACATACATACATACCATCACGCCATGTCCCTTGCGGGGTAGGCAGAGAGAACCGAACGCCACATTTTTCTATCCTGGCACGCATCCCTCGCCTCGTCCACATTCATGCATCGTCTCATACATGATCGTCTATTGCTCACACTTCTAACATTTCCGTCTTTCAAAATTTCGTTCACATGGTCGTGCCATCCCTTTCTTGGGCGTCCCCGACCTCTCATTCCATTCCTACAGTCTGAGTTAAAATATTTTAATTAAATAGATTCCTACTTTATTTTTTTTTTGTGATAATTTATTAAAATAACAGACTGATGAAAATGATATAAAAAGTACAGGGCCATGATCCTTTAACCTATTTAATTTAAAAAATTGGCTAGTTAGAAAAAACACAAAAAAAAAATCAAATGCCAACCACAGTTGGTAAGCCGTTTGGTTTCAGTGTGGGCGTCCTGGGTTCGATTCCCAACAGAGGAGAAATTTATTTAAATTTATTTCTCACGCAAATATTGCTTCTCTGGGCTGGAAAAACTGGTTACTTTGAAGAAATTGCCATACGGCAATAAAATCGCCACTTGCGCAGGGTGCAAGGAAGTATTCATTATTGTTTTTTTTTTAATTTTACTCAAAGAATTTGATGTACTTATTAGCTGTTATTTTATAATATATTTTAACATTATTTACATATTGATCAGAATTTTTCACTATCATAAAACCGGTTATAATTATATAGACTATCAGGCGATGCATGAAATGTAGTGAATTTCATGATTAAAATCTTTAATAGATTCGATTACCAACTTATAAAGATAATATGGGAAAGTTTTTGTTCCGCATTGTATTTAATTAAAATTTAATTTAATTACATAAGAACATAAACCATTAATTACATAAAACATTAAAATAAATTTGATATACTATGATATTATTTAACAATCAATTCATTCAATGCATACGATTGGAAATCATCATTATAATTAACATACAGTTAAAAAATGCATAATTGCTATCTAAAATACATTATATTTAACATCGATAAATACCTATATTTGAATGTGCTACATTTTCATGAAAATTATGATAAATTTTTATGTAATTTTGTTACTAATTATTTTTTTGAATAAATATCATCTTTTGAATAAAGATGGAGAGCGGTTAGCGCACAGTGGTCGCGAGTTCAAATCCTGCTTCGACCGTTTTCGTACACCTATAGCACAAGCATTTATGTTTAATTTAGGGAATGTAATGTTACTTGTTTAACAAGGGCATATTACTAAAAAAATCCATATTATCTATTTTTTAGTAGAAAAGTTTTAAGGTCTTTTTGAAAGCTTTGGTAGGTATAATAATATTATTCATTTCCATCTATGTTACATACATACAATATTAATAGGTTATTTATTTTGTACGTTTTGGGTACTTATAGCTTCTCTAAAATCTTATCTACATTTTATCGTTGGTTGGAAAATTGCGAAATGGTTATGGGCACTTAAAAATAAATATATTATAGTATTTATTACGCAGTTAACAAAATTTTGTATGAATCGAAGTGAGGAATTTTTCCGCGGGACTTTTGACAACAAAGTGAATAAAACGACTAATGTGAATTGTTTTCGGATTTATTTGTCGATAAAACAATTTGTTCATTATACCCCCATGCTTTGTTCATTAAGATTTAGAGATCACTTATCTAGGAAGTATTGAAATGTATGAAAAACTGCAATATTTTGCCAACCAAGACGTCAAACGTGCGATATACCATGACTCACTCATTGCACAGAGTACTCCATCTAGTGTATTATACATAGATTTTTAGTAAGTTAACAGTTATCTAGAAAGTATTGAAATGTATGAAAAACTGCAATATGTTGCCAACCAAGACGTCAAATGCTCGATATACCATGACTCACTCATTGCACGGAGATTTTTATTATAATATACTATATATACATAGATTTTATTATAATATATACTGTATTAAAAATCTATGGTATTATATGAAAATCTATGGTCTGAAGTGTTTTTTGAATAAGTATTAGGTATAGTTGAGAATACCTACTTCGAATTTAAATAAAAAGTACCTAACTTATCCAATACGAAAAAAAATATATAAATATGAATACAATTGTTTTAAGTATATTAGTTGCCTGGTTTTATGGTATTTCATTAATTCATAAACATGTAAATTTTATTCATCAAATGTGTAGCGGACAATGGCATGCAAATTTTTACAAAGGTTCATGCTGAAAATGTTAAAAAATAATATCATAATATTACGAACCCATCTTTCCCATTAACTCTTCCAAAGCCTGATCGGAATCCATTGTGAGTGATTCGCTGTGTTATTTTATTAAGAAGAACACACAATAAAAAAAAACACTTAAGTAAACTGTAGTGATAAATGTATAAAGTTAAGTAAACTTTGATATGATATTTAAAAACTAATAGAACACATTACTGTAGCGCCCCGCGCTATTTACGACCGTCCAAACCGCTACACGCGGCCGGAATGGTGAGCGGTGTCTGCAAACCTCAAATCTTGATTTCTGTCCTACATTTACGTAAAAACGCTTTCAAAATGACGAGCCGCTGTTGTTTATATAAAATATATAGATAGTCGGCATGGTCGTGGGAATGTATCGTGATTCATGCTCTCCACGTGGATTTTCTTATACCAAAGGGCTGAAAACGGTTCAAGTAAAATATGAAAACTGATAACTCATTAATCAAATTATAATATTATGTTACATTGTTGTTCTATAAATAGTTTCTACTACCTATAACAACTTTGAATATATTATTAACATGAATGTGCATCGTTTGTTTTTCATACGTAATATTATAAGAGACACGATACAGCAGGCTAAGTCTGTAAGTAGATCTCGACCGATAAATGTCGAGATTAACTGTCAAAATATCGACTAATCGATATTTTGACAGTTTTGGTAGTCACTAAGCAGATAATGCGTGGAATCGTTCTCGCCCACTTATTTGACGGCGAGATTGGGTCGACATCGAGTCGAGAGACAAGATCTAACGCCGCCATGTTGAATTAAATGTCATTTTTTACGCGAACAATGCCGAATTTCATATTTATTTTGAGAATAATAATAAACGCGTTAAACGACGCCGTTTAAGAGATTCTTCAAACCCTTTAAATATTCCGCGTAATTCAATTATTGCTAATTACCGCATAACAAAAGGTTTATATGGTTGTATATTTAATGGAAATATGCGTCCGTACTTAGATTATAACATTATAATTCTATGATGATTCTATGCGTCCGTAAATGTTTTCCGTAGGTATAGATTTGAAATAATTTTTGATTTTGAGAAAGTATTCTTGTAAGCTATTTTATCACATATGTATTTTAACACTTAACAAAAGAAAATTCGGCGTAGTTTTTAGTAAAAAAATAACACGCTGCTGTCATAGACTTGATAAATTGATCGAAATATAATTAAAAATAATTTTTAAAATTACACTCAAAACATTCAATAAACACAAAAGAAGTTAATTTAATCGTATTATAACTTGCTTTCGTGCTTAAAATATGACCATATTATATTTATTTAACAAATTTATGTAAACAAATTTGACATTTATTCAAATCATGGGGAAAATATTGTGTATTGCCATAAATGATAATTCAAAAATGTACCGCAAGCCAGCCTAACGGCGACAAATACTCATAAGTGCATTTACGAACTCGACAGCGCTTAGTGACTACGAATTGTCGTCACGGGCGTAAACATGACGAGAAGAGCGGCGATACGTTGTCGGATCTCGCCTTTTTTACTGACTTAGCCTGCTGATACATACAGCATAATATTATTGTCGTTGTGTAGGTACCTACCTATAGCCATGCATGCGTTTACTTATATTTTTGAGTTGCTTCTCGAGTAACTAACAGATACCTTCAATGTCAAATATTAAACGTATCCAATAACAAGCTGCCACATTCTGGAGACTACTTTCCACTGATGGAAAAAACAGTTTTCATCAAGTTTCGTGCGAATAACAAAACGGATTGGCTTTGTCTTATGACGAACACTTTTTTCCAAAATTTTCATTTTTCACCTACATTTGAAATTTTAACAATTTTAAACGTCATTGCCATAGAAAAATGATAATGTACAAAAATTGCAATCAATATACCCATTAATTTTACTCGAAAAAATAAAGATAATTGAGAAGATATGACTAATTCCAATTATTTTCAATTGTCTAAATTTTAATTATATAAGAAACCTATGATAGGCACAGCTAAGTTGTCTTATATTAATTTATGGGAATATTTTAGTTTTCACTCAAATACAGTATTTTTTTAGAAAGTCCGCAAAAATCCTGCTGGATTGAAAACGCTGCTAGATTATAAATTGCAATCCCTTTACCTGGTGCTCCGAGGAAAAAACGATGTAAATATTTATTTAAAAAGTAAATAGTTTTTAAATAGTTTTTTCTCAGTGAGTCTCGGAAAAGATTTTATAGTTATAGTTACCTAAGGTAATATATTTTATTCCAAATTTATCCAACTGTCGATTTGTTCAGGAGAACTTTGTTCTCCTAACATATCGACAATGTATCAAGCCAGAATTGTATGGAGAGGTCTACTTTTTTCACGGCATTTCCAACTTTGAAGTCAAAAAACACCAACTTAGAGGCTTCGCAGCATATATGTTCCATACACGGATTTACTCAGAATTCGGAGTAGAACATTTCGTGTGTCTGTGTGTGTGTGTGTGTGTGTGTGTGTGTGTGTGTGTGTGTGTGTGTGTGTGTGTGTGTGTGTGTGTGTGTGTCTGTGTGTCTGTGTGTGTGTCCCCCCCCCCTTATAACTTTTGATCCGCTCAATTTACAGAGCCTAAAATTTCAGAATATATAAACAGTTACAGGCCTACAAAACTTTTATACTCGGAATTTTGAATTTTTGTTTCAGTCAGGGGTTATCAACTTTTGAATTTTTATTTTATTTTTCCATATATCTCAGAAACCATAAACGCTAGAACGCTGAAAATTGGTACAAACATAGACAAATACAAAATCTCAAATTAGTTTTTTCAAAAAAATTCCAGGGTTTCTCAACATTTTTTATTAAGAAAAATATTTTTTTTATGATAAATTTATGAGTTTAACTGCCTATATTTCCAAAACTTTTACAATTATCGAAAAAAGCCGAAACACCCCAACTAGATAATTTAATTTTCTATAAAAAATATTAACATTGTAGTAGAAGATCTCAATTTTTTTTAACAATTTTTTTAAAAATTGAATTTAGTGACGACATCGCTTCATACATTTTGTATGGCAGTCGCCTATACACAATATGTAAGAAGACTTAATAGTTTGATACTTCATCTCCAAACATACATACATACCATCATGCTATTTGTATATTCTGGGTAGGAAAAAGGATCTTCCTCCATACTATCCTATCTTGACATACATACCTACATATGTTGTATAGAAAACAAAATATCTGAAAATATTCAATAATTTGTATCTATGGGTTTATAGTTTGGTACATATTCTTCAACTATACATACTATCGCTATCGACAGTTGGATCTCATGTGTTACATGCAACTAGTATAGATAAGTAATATCTCGGCCATTCGAGGACCGATTGGTTGAAAATCTAACTTCATTCCAATCCCACCGTGGACAGGTTCGAATCTATGGTTATCAGCGCCTAGTGAATTGGTCATCCAATATTTTTTTTGGTGATTTATAAAAATTACAGATGTAATAATGATTCTTTAAATTTTTGCCATCACTTTGTCTTTAACATATTGTATTTTGCTGAAATATTCTAGTATTTCGACGTTTTAAATTCGTATGGGGTCTTTACTCTTTAATTTCGTCGCAAAAATTGTTATTGATTAAATAATGGACATAATATTTTACAAAAAAAGTCTCCGGGATGGTCGAGAACCAAACAAAAGTAACCGTACATACATGTAGGTACCTACAGCTATACATCCATTCTCCAAATTTAATTTACTGGTTCCTTCCTTCATACCAGATTCTAATAAGAAACCAACTAGATCGGGTAAACTGTAATAAGATAGATACCTATATTTATTTATTTATTTTTTAGATGGTTCAGTAACAAACAAATTATTGAATTTCTTGAATATTATAAATAAATTATTGAATTTATTGTCATATTATTAGCAGATACCTCGTAACTCGTTGGCTGAAGCAGATTTGTACACGGAAAAAAAATTAAAAAAAAATTTCTTCAGTCAAGAATATTTTTTCATATAGTATAACGAAAAAATTATTCTCTCAAATTAAGATTTTTTTGTTTTATCTCAAAACAGTATTTTCTTAATTCAAATAAATTTGTTTGAATTAAGAAAATATTGTTTTGAGATAAAACAAAAAATCTTAATTTGAGAGAATATTATTTTCGTTATCATCATCAAAAGTCTCAATCCTGCGGATTGGTTTGCAGAAGAAGTCTACATCTCGCTTTCCACTTCTCTCTATCCTGTGCAGCCCTTTTCAGCTCAACATATGTGGCGCAGTTCATGTCCTCGCACACCTGGGCCAAATATTCCCGTCGGGGGCGCCCCCTGTGGTTTGTCCCCTCAACCATTCCCTCCATTTTCGTTATATATGAAACAAATTTTCTTGACTGAAGAAAACTGTGTTTTCTGTGTAGAAAAGGATTTACTTCGGTATTCTAGGATTTCTTGAGATAGACGGGAGTTTTTTATCCTGGGGGGCAAGTCTGGTTCAACCGGCGAAATCAAAACCCTCTTGATTACCCTAATCGTGGATAAAATTATTATATGGAGTTCTATAATAGTTTTAGATGTCATAGAACTCCATATGATAATTATATCCATGATATGGGTAATCACTAGGGTTTTGATTTCGCCGATTGCACCAGACTTGCCCCCCAGGTTGTCGTTGTCCTGTGTGGATGGAATATACGAAGAAAAAAAGCTTACGATCGCATAGTAGCCATTGCAATGTTAAACTAATACTGCCTCAGAACGGACTATGTCTAGCGAGGCAGTAAAATTTCCAAATGTGTGAAAAAAATGTAATTTTATACCTTTGTAATTTTTACACTATTGGAAATGTATTATTTATGCATTCATATTCATTTAGTTATTTCTTCATACCATGTATATAATATGCTCTTGCGTGACATGGAAAAGTGGCGGAATGTTTTGACAAAAAATATTCTTAAATATTTTTTTAATTCACGTATAAATTTTAAACGAAAATGGTTTTTCCATTATAGACGATTACACGATCAACGATCATCGCCGACTACAGACGATCGTGTGGATTGTGAATGCTTGCACGATGATCGTCCCAATTATATACGATCACACGATCAACGATCATGGCCGTTAGTGTAGAGGGGCCATAAGGTTCAAAATATTGCAAAATATTTTGTTTCCTATACAATTCTTGTCAGTAGGTACAAGATATTACAAACGCCTGATTAAAACGCAATTCATATAACTTGTAGGTATGCTTTTGAAGTAAGAAAGAAATTTAGGAAGGGTTTCATTTTAGTTTTATTTTACTTTTTTCACAAATGGTAAATTAGCCAAAATAATAACTCAGCTATATAAAAATGATTCATAGATAGTGTGTAAACGATAATCTTATAAATAAATTACTTACATCAGAACCTCAACTTACGAAAAACTAAATGAAAAGAGACCTAAAGTAAGTTAGTATATTCCAAACTTATGCAAGGCGATTAAAATGTATTTTCGGGAATTTGTTCATTACCGTGGGTCTCTAAACTACGGCCCGCGAGCTAAATCTAATCCGCGACAGCTAATGGCATATTGTTGTTGTGATAAGTTTGATGAATAACGAGTATGATATTAACTTGGTTATATTTACTAGTTAGCTAAAGTCTTATGACAAGAATAATACGCAGAAATGTAACACAAGCATATTTACAAATTATATTTATACCTTCATGGTTACAAATTATTAAAATGAATCTTAATAATATTATAAACATATACTAACTTATTAAGTCGTTAAGACAGAAATACCCAACAATAGAAGGCTATCCGGAACACTTGTGAAGAAACAGAAGAACAGTTGGACCTTCTTCTCTTATAATAGTCCACCTTCATAGGTCAAATGACCATACTCGATGAAGAAGAAGAACCAAAATCCCAAAAAGAATGTCAACTATTGCATAAACGATCAAAAATAGATACGGGGATCTACCTACCCCGATGTTCTACATTAAAATTTTGAATAATAACAAAATTTGAATGTAAAATAGTCCACCTACATAATATTTCTATTATTTGGGGCGGAGTCGAATCCAACAAATAAGAGATCATTACAGTTTCTCCAGCTGTTCTTCAGTTATAAATGATGTAACTAACCTGACTTTGTTTTATATATATAGAAGATTATATTGCTTCTTGGGCAACTTACAGGTATAATGTCAAATATTACTTTAACATGCACCCAATTACAAGTTGCCTCATTCTGTAGACTTGTGATATTAATCGTCTCACAGATCCAACCAGAAAACACAAATAAAAACTGTCTCTCAAACCAAGAGTTAAACCCGGGACCTTTGGCTAAGTAGTCAGATATCTAACCAACTGAGTCACAAAGGCCAACATTATAACACATAAAATACCTACTAGATTTATGTAATAAAATAATAGATTATGTAATTGTGATTTTCCATTGACATTGCAATTTTGTTTGTTATTGTAGGCCAATTTTACTTGTACCAATTATAAAGATATATAAGATGCTCATTGTTTAACTTAGATCTGTAAAATTCTTTGTGTACTTCATTTTGGAGACTGTTTTCTCAAACACGTAAGTACGTAGTATCAAAAACAGAAAACAGCCCACAAGCAAATTAATACAAATCATCAAATTGTGTCAGAAGAAGAAATTATAGATAATGGAAATAAAAAACAGTTTTGGCCCTTCGAACTCATTGGAATAATCAGTATGGTCCTATGGCTGGTAAGTTTGGTGACCCCTGTTTTTTTTCTTATTTTTACCATTGTGAAATTCTGTATGCTAAAATTCATTGGTACAAAATAAAAGAATTTGTATGGAGAGAAAACAAAGGACAAAAGTATTTTTTAAATATTTATTTCAAAATTCAATACAAAATGGTTTATACATAATGTAAATATACAAGGAATATAATTCTTTAACAAACTAACAATATTTAAAATAATTGACAGGTGTTTGAATATAATTTTACAAACAAAACTTTTGATTTATTATATAAGTGTGTACATATTTCATTCAATAAAACAAAAAATGTGAAATGAAAGAAGAAAAACCCTCAGAAAACAAATACTGGAAAGTGTCAATAGTTAAATTATTCTTCCAAGTAATTGTGTCATAAAAAATGTCAAATTCAAATAGTAATTCGTTTGAAAAATAAATTTTCTTACTCAAAAGCGAAAATGTGGCATTGATTGAGGGTAATTATTTTTTAACTGAAAATGTCACAAAAGTTCTAACTTACACAAATAAACATTATTATTAAAAGTCATAAAATTCTCACAATTTTACATGACAAATATTCTACAGTTTATTTTATAATTTTAAGTCTTTAATTGAATACATATTATTATGATACAATATCATGAAGATAATGGGTGAAAAATAATTTATTTTTGCAATAATAAACACTTTACGTAGTAGAAGGAAACACAATTGATCATCTTGCGATTTTTTGCATAGTATTTTATAATGCAAGGCATTATGGTTTTCAAGGCTCTGCATGACTTGGCTTCACACTAAATTGGGGAACTGTGTCAGAGGAATGTACAATTAGATAGAAGCTTAATATTGAGATCATCAGAATCACAGAATAACAATTCTTAAAAGGAATTGGATAGAGCCAATAAGGTGGCTTACTTTGATCGTGGTTTCAGAGGACCTATTAAACGGAAAAAATTGCCTTGTGAAGTGCGTGGAGAGAAGAGTTTTGGGGCCTTCAGTAGATTGCCTAAGACTTCTTTGTTTCACAGAACCAAAAAATAAGCAAAAGCATCCTTGGAATGGTCTTTTACCATAAAACAGCGAATTATTATCGTCGTGTGCGATGCTGAGAAATTTGGTTAATTTAATGAAAATTTATAACCCTTACTTTATTCATTTGTTCCACTTTAAATTTTAGTTATTCTAGTTCTGCATAATAAAATATTTCAAAACATATTATGATTAAATACTGAGAGATCTCTAAACATATAAAAAATCAAATAAATAGATTATAAATTATACCTCCAGTCTTTGTGTTTATTTTTCATAGTCTTCAGATTAAATGTCTCTTTTGATACAACATCAACCACTGGGATACTTAAAGAAATAAAATGCTTGAAAGCTTTGCTTATACATTTTTAACCTAACATAGATAACAACTAAGAATCAATATCAAATTAATTACACGATTAAGAACAAATTATAGGAATTTTGATCATTTAATGACTCAGAAAATATTAAAGAAACAATACAAACCTAATTTTTTACTCAGTCTAAGAAGAGCTGTATTTGCATTGAAATAAATGAGACGAGCTTCAGAACCTCATATATTAAAGAATTTTTCAATCAATAAATTATGATATAAACATGAAAATATACAAACAATTAATATAAAAAAAAACATGTATCACTGGGCAATAAAATTATCAGAACTGCCATACATATAATAATTACAAGAAAGCATGCATATGGGAATTTTGAATAATCACAGATACTTTTTTTAAGTTTTTGGACACACACATAGTAATAATAAAGGAACATAATTACATAAAAATATAAAATTTCCTACAAACTGTTTAAATAATTATACTAAAGTTCGTTAAATAATATAAACTTAAAATAAATAAATGTACTCAATAACTAAGCACAACAAGAAATATTAATTTTCCTAAATTTTCTCTAATAAAGATGAGCAACACATAACAATTGATCTTGTAGACATTATAATTGTTTTATTTTTGTATTTTCAAAGTATTTTCATTGAAACACAGTGAAAGTTTATACTTGTAAATTAAATTAGAATGCATTTTTTTTAAATAAAAACACAGTTTCAGTCCACGAATCCATGAAATTTATTAGATTAAGCGCTTTAATGCTAGCTGTGTGTTTTTATTCATATAATTAAAAGTTTTCTTTTTAAAAATGAAATAAATTTTTTAACTTTGTTTACACCACGTGAGAATTGAATTAGCGACCGGTTTCGGAACTAACCGTTCCCTCCTCAGGCAGAATTTCAACTTCCTCAGGCAAAGTTGAAATTCTGCCTTAGGAGGGAACGGTTAGTTCCAAAAATGGTCGCTAATTCAATTCTCACGTGGTGTAAACAAAGTTTAAAAATTTAGTTAATTTTTGTTAAAATGTGCCACAAAGTTAAAAATACGATATTTTTAATAATAAGTTTTCTTTTTGTTTAGACATCATCTCGGTTGAAATGTGATTTTCAAATGGCAAAATATCTGAGGACACAATATTAGGGAAAAAATTGTTATATAAGTACATTATCCAAAACAATTCATATTTTACATATTTTTGGCACTAAAATATTTCATTTATATAAAAATCTTGATCAATTAAGTTAAGTAAGTTAATATTGAAACATAAATAAATTCTAATAAGCATTCAAAAGTCAAATTAAATAATATTACCAAGATTGCTAGATTCAGCTAATCTATTAAAACAAAGATCATAATACATCAATTCAAAAATAACTGTTTATGAAAGAAAAACTTTAATTAAGAAGGAGTCCACAACCATGACAATATTTGTATTGTTAATTTTTAGATTTTGTACTAAGATCATTATTTTTTTACAACTAAATACAAAATAGAAGACATCAAGCACAAATTTGTACATATATAATGAATGATTTTTTATTGGACATTATATAAATATTATTACTAAACATGAAATACATCACTGGGAATAAAAAAAAATATATTATTTGTTGCCATAATATTAATACAAATAATACTTGTATGATGTCATGAAAATACTGATACGAACCATAAAAAACAATAAAATATAAAGTAAATGAATAGACCCATAATGCAATAAAAAAAAAGTAATTAGAATGGGTAAGGGAGAATGTTTATTTCTGGTTCCTAGCGTAGACCATAAGTAAACATTTTCAAATAATGGAAAATATTAATAATTCGCGTATCTTATACCAATGATTCAAAAATGCAATTCATTAAATTTTACATAAACAAATAAGATAAATAAATTGATCGATCCATTTCATGTATGAAAAAAATAAAACACATGTACATACAATCACTCTGTGTCTCTCAAACATCACAAGTTCCTATTCAGATATATGTTTATTGCTGGTTTTACAACCATTCATAATATAACAAAGTTTTTCTGATATTCCGCCACAATATACAAACACACAAAACTATTTTTTTAAACAAATGTAATAGTGAAACAGAAAAACTCATTATTTATCACATAAATAATCTAAGCAAAAAAAGGATTGACTTTTGTTGTTTTATACTAACTTTCATCAATTCAAGTTACAACAAGAATTGTCCGTTTGAGATATCAAACAATTTACTTCACAAATAAAAAAAAATGAACAAACACTGAAAAATACAAATAAATCCTAATGTTTTAAAAACAAATTATTGCTCAGTAGATATACAATATATTTTTTCACTTATTTTAGCTCTTTTAATATAAAAATAGGATTTATTAAGATGTTGGCCATATAAATTAAGTGTATTATTGTTTTTTATTTTTCAGAGCTTCAATACACTCGTATCCGATGGGTATATGAAGTGGTATGGGAAGAACGCACGCTCCAGCTCTACCTGCATTTAAAGGCGCTAAAGGAGTCCATTCGTTGGTTTGAACATCATACTGTTCCACAATTCGGGAATATTGTACACCATCATAGCCGCCTTAAAAAATAATGGAAAATAAAATAAAACAGATAAAATTGTTCCTTACCATGACATTGCAAACATCACGCCCATGGAATTCAGAGAAATAAAATAAGTGTCAATATTATTAATTATAAAAATATTAAGATGGCTTCTATGGTATTGTGTACTAAATACGATATTGAACATCTTTATAATTCACCAGCAATCAATATCATCATGAACAAGCCATCAATTAAATAATAGGATGTCCCTTTGACCTGTTTGAAAAGCCAGCTGAGTGTAGACAGTATTATTATGAGCAGTTAGGGTGGTCTCATGCACTGCAACTCTGAGGATCTCTTGTGCTCCCCCTAATTGCTTACTAGGCTTCCGGTTACAGTATCCCCTCAGGCCTCTAAAGTCCCATGCCTTTTAAGAAGTTCAGGACCCATTTGATGAGGGCATAGAGTTGATATCCATTTGGGGATTGCCCAAGGTCCTCATTATACTTGTGTCACAGCATCACATTCCATGAGGAAGTGGTGTGGTGTTTCCTTATCCTCTTTGCATGTGCCTTCTCCTTCTAATTTTATTTTCCTCCGATATTCCCCAAGTCTACAATGAGAAGGATTGATGGCAGAGCAGCTAGATTGCTGTATTATCTATTAAAACGGGTTTGATCTCACCTAGGATCGATTTTGTTCAATTAAATACAAGTATTTATGCTTGGTTAATGAAATGTATGAGGGTCAATACATTCTTTTTTCAGGGACATATTTATCTTTAGAAAAAATATTCAGTAATTTGAAAAGTTTGAAACTTACCAACAGCAATCAGTTTATCACCCAAAAGGGATGCTCCGATGGCATCTCTTGCTCTGCTAAGACTTGCGACTACGGTCCATGTGTCCGTTGGAGGATGATAACGTTCGACACATGAGAAACGACCGGTATCATTTTTGGCAGGAGCATCATGTCCGCCCAAGGCATATAGATACCCATCCATAACAGCCACCTTCAAAAACAATTGAAAAATAAAAAGATGATGAAGAAATTATACAAATTAAAAAGAAAGGACTCCAGTCATAGAGGATCAAAGATTGAAATCTTGGAGGAATGAATAGATGTCCATTACTGACAAAGTGTTAAGGTATTAAATACTTCTGTAGAAGTTAGTCTCTTTTAGGTCCCTTATTAAGCTGGTCTTTGCTTTGTATCACCTGCTTGAAAGGCCAATGTGAAGTCTGTATTTTAATTTTGAGACAACATTGACAAACAACACAAATATCGATGGCATCCACACAGTAATAATTTATGTGTTAGTATCGGTGTATACAACTCAAGTGAATTGGACACAGAAACTGAATGACACCGAAACTACATATGCATCTCAATGTAGCGATGGAGTACGCACTTGGACACTCGATGAATACGTTGAGTATCTAGTGTCGTCGTGTATACTAACCATAATTTTCAATTTGCTTCATTGTCTTACAAGATACTGGATTATTTTCAAAAATAAGATAAAGAAGACTTACACTGACTCCACCTCGCCTCTTTGTCATTGGTGCACACTGTTGCCATCTGTTGGTGTGAGGACAGTAAGCTTCCACAGTACGTAGGCAAGCGCTACCGTCTCTACCTCCCACGGCGTACAGACGTCCTCCCACCACTCCGACACCAAACATGCCTCGGGGACCGAGCATAGGAGCCACATAAGACCATGTACGAGACACGGGGTCCCACCTAAACAACATACCAAAGTTATTTTAGCAAAAAATAAAATATTTAAATTAGTAAAAAAGTTTAGAGATAACTATAAGTAAACTAGTAAATTAAAATAGAAGTATTATTCTCTCAAAAAATATGGAACTAAACATAAAACAATATCAGAACACATATGGGATTAAAATATTTTATTTAATTCTGGGAACAGACAGTTATATAGAGCTTGTGGGAAAACAAAAAAACAATATATATACAAAATATATATTGGAAGGTATTTTAATGTTGTCTTAAGTCTTATTACCCATATAATGTTGCCTTAAGGCTTATTACCCATATAATGTTTTATAATGTTTTGCCCATGTAATGTTTCTTTTTAAGCAATTCAAAGTATTGGATGTGAGGCAGCTTTATACCAGATCAATATTAATTCTATTTCTAAAAAACAAACCTCCTCAAAAATACTCCATCTTGAAGAACACAAGAGGTAAAACATCGGGTAACTACTTGGTGCCAAAAATGAATACTAAATTTGGGCAAAGATTTTTTGTATTTACTGCACCTCGAATTTATAATAAACTGCCATCGGACCTTAAAGGGTTAACTCAATTCAAAGCCCGTGGTACCAAGTGGCTACTCGATGTGGGTAGAACCCAAAATGAAAGTAACGTTGCAACAATAATTTCTTAACTTATTATTTTTTGTTGTCTGTTTAGATTGTGTGTACCTATTTCACTTTTAAAACTGTATTTTTTAATTTAAAATATGTAAGTATTCCTAATGTTTATTTTTATAGCTTTCTTATTCTTTTGTTTTTTTACTCCACGTTCCACACCGTTACACTTTCTGCCTATTTTGAGCCACATTGCACCCCATGACTTGCGAAGACAGTCTGCAGTGGTCCGTGAATATGAAAAGCTTATCCGGAACATGGAATTGCCATCCCATCCCGATCTTGAGTATCTCGAGTCTCACAGTAGGTTTAAATCACGAAAACCTCCACTGATTACGGCGAAGACCTTGCACGATAGCAATTTCTGTGTTGTCGAGTCCTGGAGGTCTAGATGGGAGGCGGCATCGGACCCAGTGTTCAGCCATCTACCTTGCATTACGAGCAAACCACCTGGTTTCAACAAACCCCGAAGACTCTGGACAGCACTTAACCGAGTGCGGACTGGACACGGCAGATGCGCCGACTTCTCCTTCAAGTGTGGATGGCGGGACTCTCCTGAGTGTGACTGCGGTGCGGAGAGGCAGACTGTGAGCCATGTGGTGTCTGAGTGTGCTTTAAGAGCTTTTGGGGGGGACCCCTCGGAATTTATGGTCCTGAGTGAAGCAGCGGCCAATTATCTAGAAAACTTAGATTTTATTTTTTAACTTTTGACGGGCACTACAGTGCGACATATTGTTGTGATATACTAACTTTTGTGACCATAAGATAAATAAATGTTTTTTACTGTAATGTAATAATTTCACAAATGTACAGGTGGCTGCTTCAGAACAGATTTATTCTAGTGAGGCGGCTATCTTATATTAAAATAATGTATATGTTTATATGATCATAAATAAATAAAATAAATAAATAAATGTTGTCTTAAGTCTTATTACCCATATAATGTTGTCTTAAGTCTTATTACCCATATAATGTTGTCTTAAGTCATTACCCATATAATTCCCTCACTTCACAGTATTCTTTCCTTAATCTTCTCTCATCCTACCCATCTCCCTCTAAAATATTGTGCTGACAATAAGAAACTATTGTTCTTTTCATACATGTTAACTTAAAAATTTCCCTTGAAATAACAATTGCAATATTAAAAAATAAATGTTTTGATAATTGAAGAAAATATTTTGCAACCTTTCTACTGTGCCAGTGTAGGTCCATCCATCGTGTCCACCTAAAGCATATACTGGAGCATTTGGACCTTCTCCTAAAACAGCCACACCAAGTCCATGTCTGTGAGTACCCATCGGAGGTTGAAGAGAGAATGTTAGAGTTTTTAAATCAACACATTCCACCTGGACAATAGAAATCAAATAAGCGTACATACAATAATGTTTACTGCAAATGTGACTAAAATACACAAAAAATAATGTACAGGTAGAATTATCAGCAAAAACCTTAAAAGATATGCGGGCTGCGCAGAACATAATTCGTCCCCAACTCCTGTGAATAATATCAAGAAAGGGGATGTTCCTTCTGATTATCATTTGCTATGTCACATTTTAATGTATCCAACATGTTAATTAATTCTGTTGTAGCTTTGTGAACATAAATCCAATAAAAATCATTGAAATATACTCACAGTATTGAGTGTTTTCAGTCCATCTCTACCACCAACAAGCAATAGTTTGTCTTGAATCATGGCAACGCCAAATTGAAGTTTTTTAACTTTTATTTTCTTTACTTGTGACCAATAATTTTTGCGGGGATCATATGTTTCAATTGTTGTTACTCCCTGAAATGAAAAATAACAATATACACACTAAAAAAATATAACCCAATATGAAAATAAAACATAAATGTTGAAAAATAAAACAGACTTAATTGGATAACCATTAATATATTAAATTTTGACTGATACATTGTTAATTTGATCATAGCGTTTTGTCAATTCAGAATGAGTAACTTACACTAGCATCCATTCCTCCAACTGCAAGTAGACGTCCAACAGTTGACTTTCTAGGGCTGGTGCGATGTGAGGAGAACTGGGGTCTACTTTCAGGAAGCAAGTGCCACTTAAGAGCTTCCATTATCAGAGTCTGGCAATCGGGAACTTCACCACAAGCCGACTCAACATGGTCAAATAAAAACTGAAACAAATAAATATAACTTCAATTGTATTTATAGCTTTTATTTTATTCTGGGAACAGACAGTTATATACAATTTGTTGGAAAACATAAAACACAATATATTATAAACAAAACCAGAAATGTTTCCTAATGCTTTTAACCTTTAAGTGAGTATGGCCGCACCCGTACGGCAGGAAATGTCATTGCAAATTGGAGTATGGCCGTACTGGTACGGCTAGAGAAGTGAAGTGAAGATTTTTTTTACTAGAGTACGAATATTTTTGACACCGCAACCAATAGTTGAAGACACCTGAAATAATCATACGATTTTTCAATATGAACTTTGAAAAATGGTATGTTTTTTTTTTTTTTTACCCGATTATTGTGTAAGGAGTCGTCAAACGTAATAATTTTTCTTTTAAAAAATTGTATTTAAAATAATTCACTCCGTATAGGTATGTACATCATACCAAAACTCACTATCATAGAGGTTAAACAATCCAATAAGTCTTACAAAGTACAAATCTCTATTGAACAAGAAAACTTGTCTGATTTTAACTGATAGGTAAATTTTTAATGAAAATTATGACACTCTTTTAATATAGAATAATATCAAAATTATCATCATAATCACACATTTTAATTAAACAATTACATCTTCAATTTAATCACATCCATCTAGACACTTGAAAGAAATATTGCCTTTCATTATGAATTTTGCTTCTTGGGAAACTAACAGGTACCATTAACTTAACACACACCTTATAACAATTTGCCACATTCTGGAGTCTTATGATATCTCACAGATCCAGACTAAAAACAGAATTAAAAACTGTATATCCTATAGCTCAGGAGATAGATTTCTGACTAACTAAACCACGAAGGATGAATATTAAAGAAAATAATGATTTCCTAAATATTTGCAACAAATTTATAAACAAAATTAAATAAATGAAATTTCACTATATAAGTTGCAGCAGTGATTACAAGTATGAAGACCACATGAACAACATATAACTTTTATGACTTCAGTGATTATATCAGATAAAAATGTATGACAAACAAAATACTCACCGAAGGCATCAAAAGTGGTAACTTGACAAACTCCAACAAATAAGGCAGGTACTTTTGACGGTTGGGTTGGTCATGTTTGACCCAAGTCATCACACTCTCAAATACACATTCTTCAGACACCACATTCAGGTCGTCCGAGCTCAATAATTTACCCAGCTGTATGGAATCCAAGGACAAAAATTCCTGATTTCTGAAAACCTAAAAAAGTCATATGTTAAAGGGGTACATAAAATAGAAAACATGACATGAAAAATTTATTTTAATAAAATATTTATTCATGTCCACAACTTGAGAAATTTCAGAGAAGGGGGCGGTTTGCACAATACCAACCAAACAAAAAAACTCAAATTTGTGTTAAATGCAGCCCAAGTGATTTTTCAAGTTATTTGCCGATAACTTTACCTAGTTTTCTTTTCACAGCCCTTACTATATATCTTTATTGACTATACAATAGGAAATGTTTATTATATTGTGATGACTAGCTCATATATCTTGAATCCATGGCAACTAGCATAGTGATAAGTCATTTGACTTACCACTTCACCAGTTGCCTTATCATGATATTCATAGTAATAATTTTTGGCATTATTTATATGTACTTTGAGAGTAAATACAATATTTTATGCTACATTGCCGTGTGCTTCCCGAAGAAAATAAAACAAAATGAAATATTTATGATATGAACATACTTGCATAAAGTTTTCACAAGTAAAATCCGTAGCGTGCTCTTGCAATGAGTTACATGACTGTTGTTCAGCAAACATAGCAATTCCAAGGCAGTTGGAAGGATGCAATTGCTTCTTCAGAAAATTACAACAGGCATTAGCTACTCCAGTTAGTTGAAGTAGACACGCTGTGGAGAGCAAAAGTTCCACTGTTTCTTCACGTAGACCTGAATTAATGCAATAAAAATATAATATTCATCACATGTTATTTTTATTTTTTTATTTATTTATTTTTCACACCTTTATCACAAAGACTATTATGAAGATTACTGCTGCCCAACTAGGTAACCCTGTTCTAGGGCTAGCAGTTTACAATTTTACCAAGCCAAATATTTGACATTTTGGTTATACATAGTTACATAGAGCGGACACCAGACATCACAACACAGTAAATTACAATATTACATAGTTACCAATATCTTAAACACAAAAGTATAAACTGATACAGTAAATTTTGATATGTTATTATTCTAATATTATTTCTACCATAATATGCACACCCGTTGTTGTCATTTATGTTATGTAGCAGTTTGACATTAAAATTTGCTCTGTGGTCTTCTCAACGTACCTTTATACTCAGTAACAATATTATTTGACTTGAGTCACAAATCAAATAAAATACAAAATCAAGATTTCTTCTTTGAAATAAATCTAATAAAAAAAGAGAAATGTTTTAGAGTTTATTTGTCTTAAAATAAGATGCAATGTAAAGACAATCCTCTCCTCGAACCAGCTTGTGTAGCGTGTAGTTATATTATTTAATATTATTTCTCAGAATTATTGTTGGATGTTTAATATTTGGGCAATTTCTGTCCTTCCGTAATTCCCTATATATTTTTTTATTCTTGTTTTAAATAATGTATGTGAAGTTATTACCTTGAGAGACATAGGTAAAGTATTATAAATTCGTGGAGCGATAAATGATGCATTTCTTTGTCCGAAAGTTGTTTTCATATGAGGGATTATGTAATTTAAAGTAATGCTTGTTCGTGTGGTTCTGGATTGTTGTGTTTTCTGGTGATGTATTATATTTTTATGAAAATAAGTTAGTATATGCTGGATATATATTTGTCTCGGGTCAAATACTTTAAAATCGTTATAGAGGTTTTCCGTAGGGTAATCAAACGGTATTTGGATAATTATCTTCACAATGCATCTTTGAGCTAGACAAAGTTTTTCCAAGATAGTTTTGGCACATCCACCCCAACCAACAATTCCATATGAGATCAATGAATGAGTCAATGCGAAATAGACAGTTTTTAATGTTTTTTGTTTTAGAATTTTTCGAAGGTTTCTATAAATATAACCAAGTTTTAGAATTCTATTTGTTAGTGTCTCTATGTGATCTTGCCATCTTAGATTATTATCTATGGTCAGACCTAAATAATTTATAGCAGTGACTCTCTCCAAAGGGATACAGTCACAAGAGTCTCTAGGTACACAACAATGTATTTTTATAGAAAACATCGAATTTAGTAAAGGTTGCCCTGCTTGTGTGGCGCTAAATGTAAGGTATTTAGTTTTACTATTGTTTAATGTAAGAAGGCTGTTATCCAGACAGTTTTTTATTTTGTTAATTGCCATACCAGCTATTTTGTAGCTTTGTTTCCAAGTTTTTTCACTTACTATTAGTACAGTGTCATCAGCAAAACTTATTATTTTTCCATCTACAGGAAGACGGCACAAATTATCAATATATATGAGAAACAAAACTGGTCCAAGTACACTACCCTTAAGTTATGTATTTACAATTATATATATAATTATTAATATACTTTTCATTTAATAAACTACATTGGTTTAATGTTGATACATTCTCAGTGATTGCAACTTTGTTTGTTTTTATAACATTTCTAAAAATATACAAAAATATTTTTTTAAAAAGAATGAATATATCCTTGTAACAAATGCATAATACATTCTCTAAATTAAGCATACACCTCTGCACAATATTGGTGGTGAAAAATATTGGTCGTGGCAGGATTCCAACTCACAACCACTGGGTTACTAACCCAGCGCGCTAACTGCTCTGCACCAACCATCTAAACATTATTAACAAATATTCAAGATGTTGGTCTTTGAGATTTAAGCATTAGAATTTGACTAAGAAATCTAACTTGAATATATTCACACACTATTATGAGCAGTTCTTTGTCTCAAAAAGTTCTTTGTTATAATTTGGCTTTACTCAATATGTATAATGTGAGTCACTTTTCTTAAAATAAATACCTTATACCAATCAGAACATTGCACATATAAATCTAAATGATTGGTGTTACCTATTGTTCCCGTGTAACAAAAATTGATAAGCTGTTGGAGGGCATCAGCGTCGACCTTCTCCAGAGTTATTTCATTTTGTTGTGCTTCTCTCAAGGCTCCCGTAAACATTGCAGAGAAATATTCACTCGCAGCTGATAAAACTAGCCTATGTGCTGGAAATCTAAAAATCAATTATAAAATGTTCATATACATCTTTAACTTCAGAGAACATATTGACTCCAGGTTTGGAGCCAATCCTCTCTGTTCATGATGCTGCTTTCTACATCGTAGCACCTTCATTTTGGATACATGTATCTCAATCTTAATTAATCAATAGTTATCAAATGATAAAAAGAAGTAAAAATTAATCCTGAATTGATTGGAACATTTTTACTACAAAATGCAAAGCTAATCCTTGTTAAATGGCACAATGCCAAATTAAAAGAATAGGAACAAAAATGTTATAGCGGATGATTCACTTCAGCGTAATTTTTTTGGGATAACATTTTTTACTTTCATCAATAATCTTTTTTTCTCAAATTCAAATATTTTTTTTAGGCTTGTTAATTTCAGTTTCATGCACGAGAAATACTTTTTTTTTAAATAAATTTGTACATAGCTAGATTAGCTCTCGTAGATGACAGGGGAAAATCGTTGAAAGATGAAATAATTTTAGTATATGAGAGAGACAAGAGACATAATGCAACTCACCCACGCTAATCATAATAATTACGTACTAACTCAACCAATCATATTTTTTTTTCTTTATTATGAAAAGCATTTCTGATTTTTCTTTATAATCATGTCATACTTAGAAGTAGATGGCAAATCTAACTAAAAAAATAACAAATTTAAGCTAAGTAGCTCTTATGTATTTTAACCAAGATTTTTATTGTGACATACAAATAAAATTTTATAGTTAACTCTGATAAAAAATGTTGCATAAATAAATTTGTTGCTTTACAAAAAAATAATAATATTATACCTTCTGCCTGCTGCAATAAGAACTACATCACAAAGTTGACCTGATTGATAATATCCATACATTCTTTGAAGGCTTCCATCTGCGTGGTCTACGCAACGAAATGATTCGTCTTGGCTGGTACTCGAAGAAAGGCTAGCCTGGCTAAGTTCCCTCGGTAATCCCTCATCAATAGAACAGTTGGAAATTCCATCTTGTACGGAGTCTTTTGATGGACTCCCAGCTGCCGACATAATTAAAGATCAGGTTAATTGTAACTTTAAAACTACCCCTTTCTTTATGATGCCCAGATGACCGAAAACATTGATTTGACAAATGTCATTCGTATACAAAGTGAAATTTATAAACAAAGAATGACAATGACCCCGAATTTAGAAACTTGCCATCCATGTAAATATGTCAGTTTAAATGGTAAATTTAAATTATTTTCATGGATATCAGTATTAACACTTAAACAAAAAGTCTGAAAAATAAAGTTTCATGTAGTATAATATTGTAAACTTTTTTACTCAAACGCAATATATATTGTACGTAAAAAGACAATTAGTGTTTCCACGAAGACAGAAATTAGCAGGTAGGTACGCAATATATAAAATATTTTTTCCCGAAAGGAAAAATAAATTGACAATTAAAAGGCGTAACGCAAAATAATTTTTGCTGTTGGTAACATTTGTGTCGTTCAAGTTCCATCTTTTTGGACATACGAATATTAAAAAATAGTGAAATGTCGTCCTTTAAATGTGCCGTTTTGGTGTGTATAAATATTTATTCAATGTCGTTTGAGCGGCTGTATCGATTTATATAATAATTATATAAAAGTTTTGTAATTTTCATTGAAGTTAGGTTAGGTTATGTAATGATCCTTGTTTTATTGAAAATTGACGTTTCAGGCTCGGGGGCTGAGTACATCAGCCAGCGCCAGTCAAATGGTGAAGCCACCGATACAAGTATTTGGTTTGGAAGGTCGTTATGCCACTTCACTTTATTCAGCCGCTACTAAAATGAAGCAGTTGGATGCAGTTGAAAAAGAACTTATCAAGTTCCAAGGCAACATGAAGACAGATCTCAAGCTGAAAGAGTTTCTCATTAATCCTACTATCAAACGAACCCTTAAAGCAGGCGCTATTAAGCACCTTGCCCAAAAGGTAACATATTTCAATGATATCTTTAAGGTGTTCATTTTAACTGCGATTCAAAAATCTACGTTCAAAGTCAGCCGCGATTGCTCAAAAGTCGCTTATTAGAGCAATCTACAGAAAACCCTATAGATGGGTTTTCTGTCTGATGAACTTTTCAAAGAATTTTCAGTAATCGACATCCGACAAATATACATAAAAACAATAATCAAAAACATTCGTAGAAATACCTCACCATATACATCACAATATCGAAATAGGAGACTTCTACAGTCAATTACTACACGGATAACGTTTGCCCAAAGATATATAAATTTCCTTGGCCCAAGAATATATAACAAAATAATACCGAACTTTGCTAACTCAATCTCCCCAAGTGGGAAAAACTTGGTGCAAAATTGGTGACCAAGTGGCTCATTGATAGAGGAAGAAATAAATAAGAAAAAGACTTGACCTACATCATAAAATAACAAAATGATAATGCTTTAGACGATATACATGAGACAACTTACACATACACACTTGATATTCACATTCCTTTGCATATTATTACTTATTTTATTCACTACATACATCATGACATACACCACGACAAAAATTAATAAAAAATAGTATCATCTAAGAACAGACCTAGGTCTAGTGAGGTATTCCATATAACTTATAATACCAAATGTTTATATTTATAATGTTTAAATTTATTTTGTAATGTGTAATTTTCCCGATAAAAAAAAAAGTTCTATGACGTCTCATAAAAAATTAATCAATTTTCCAATAAAGTCTTTACTGATCTTGATAAACAAAAACTTTTGAACATCTTGTAATATAAAGGATCCAAAATAGTAATGACAATAGATGTTTGAAGTGAAATAGAAGAATCATTGATTTTATCATAGTAATATTGGAACTTTTAGCTGTTTTTTTCTTATAATATTAATTACTTAAGTATATGTTTATTTCAAAATCAACCAATCTGTATTTTAAGAAAAAAAAGAACATCAAAACTACACTACTTATGTAATTACTAACATTAACATCAATCGAAATATTGCATTTTTCTTGCCAAAATTATAATATTGTCAGGTGCACAAATCCGCCTCTATTGGTGGCTGTGCCTTATTAAAAAAAATATATTGTCAGGTGATTTAATAAAAAATATTAAAACAAGTTTTTGCTGTATATTTTTTAAATATATATTTTTATATATTTTATACAAACTTTGCTCTTGGAACATTATTTTTTTAAACATTGTTTATGTAAATTGTCAAATTATTAATGTTTTTTTTTAGATTTCACTTTCTCCTGCTACTGGAAATCTCATGGAACTTTTGGCTGAAAATGGAAGGTTGAACAAATTGGACAACATCATCAACGCATTCAAAATCATAATGTCTGCTCACCGAGGTGAAGTGATTTGTGAAGTGGTTACTGCCAAAGCATTGGATGATGCTCAACGCAAGAGTTTGGAGAGTTCGTTGAAGGTAAAAAAAATGTTCTTTTACAAATTAATTTCCATAAGTTGATGCTTGATTTGAGTTGGAGGAATGATAAGCTTATTACAGGAAGAACATCTATATTATAAAGCACTACTGTATCAACAATATAATGATTCAAATATTTTTTTAATTCCATATACGCAAACATTGGATTTTTTTTCCCTTTTGGGAGTCAAATGATATTTTTATTGACAAACTTTTTTAACATCTCAATGGTGAATTGTTTGTTACACACTTCAAATATCTTTCTTCAAATATCTAAACTTTCAAAAATAACATAGATAAGGAAACTGAATAAGAAGGCATAATTGGTAAACGTGGCACAAGCGCATAAAGTGATCACGTAAAACAGCCAATGACAAGTCGTATGCCCTGTAGGTGCCTCGAGTTCCTGGTTCTTCTACAATATCCCAACTTCGTCTCTATTGAGATGTTAAAAAAGTTTGTCAATAAAAATAATAGGATTATTTAGACACCTTTTGATTAGATTTGCAATTACTTTTGTTATTTTCAAGTCATCTAGCATTGAAATACATTCCATAGAAAAAATACAGCATTTTTAATGATTCTTTTAATTTCATCTCTTATTGTTTTGCAACACATTTTTTTAAGAGAGCTAATTTCTACCTTGTCAAAGGTGTAACATGAATTTTCAAATATATTTAATAAAAATATGTATGCTAATTTCTAATAAATAATTTCTGTATGATGGACCTGTAGATTTGCGAGCAGGCCTTGAAACACTGATTTAGATTACAAAAATAATTATACCTAGATAGAATTTTACACTTTGTTGTGATGTGAGGTGATTGGTACAGATTATGTGATAGGGTCCAACTGTTTTTGATCAACAATATAATTCAACTGTGTTTTGGTCAAAGGCTTTAAACCAAATTTGTAAAACTTTTCATAGGAACCAAAAAACAATATATTTTTGATGGGTGATGGCAGAGCGGTTAGTGCACTTGATTAGTAATAGTGGTCGCGAGGTTAAATCCTGCAATGACTGATTTCGTTCACCTATAGCACAAGCATATGCTTAATTTAGTGAATGTATGTATGACTAGTTACAAATACATATTCATTCTTTAAAAAAAAAATCATAATTTTTGATGTTTTTTTGATTGCACGTTTAATACGCTAACTACCTAATTCATATTTAGGATTTGAAAATGCATAAATTATCGAGTCATTAGTTAATTGTAATTATTTAAATGAAGTTTAAATTATTATTTATTTATTGTATAGCAAGGAGAAATAGTACCAGGCATCTCAAAATAGATAAAAATACTAGTAATCAAACGCAGGGTGCTCGTCACAGGTAAAAGTCTTAAGTCAGCGAGCCAGGCAACAGCCAATGTAGTGGCCGTGATAAATTCGTTATCATTGCCATGTTTTTAAATCATTTGAGTCCTAATTAAAAACAATAAAATGCAATATTAAGTAAGAAATAGATTTTTGCGGCTTTAAATCCATTGGCCAGAGTCGTATTATTATTTTTTTTTTGCAGAAATTCATCAAGTCCAATGAGACTATTCAACTAACAGCTAAAGTGGACCCATCCCTTCTCGGAGGTATGGTGGTGTTCATCGGTGATAGATACGTGGACATGAGTGTTGCCAGCAAAGTGAAGAGATACACAGACCTCATCTCGGCTGCGGCTTAAATTATTCCTTTGTCATTAAATTGTATCGAACTTTTAATGGAATTTTCTTGTAAAGCAACCATCTATGCAATATTTGTTATGTGGAAGTTAGTTTAAATAAACATTATGTAAAACAATACATTTTTTTCATTTGAATTCTTCTTCTCTATGTAGATTTTTCTTCTGAATGCTGCTCTTTGACAGTTATCCCTTCATCTTTTTGGCTGGCTTCCAAGAAAGTGACATCCTGGTGGTTTTGGGATTGTCTTTTCTAATAATGGCAATCATATTTATTTGTATCCTGTTCTCGTTACGCTATCCCACATGCATTTTGAAATTTGATTGGCTTATTAAGATTAACATAGATTTTTTCTATTATTCTTACACAAAATAAATTATGGTACTTTAATGGCTCAATTTCTGATAGTTTTACTGTTTATTACTTACACATTCATTTTCGTCACATATTGGGCTTTTTATTTCTTTACGACTTATAGTAAGGAGGGCATTTATATATTTATAACAAGGGCATGTATGTACTGTACATGCATACATAATGATGGCTCTTATTTTCAAAAATTCAACTGCTACTCACTGAAATGGCTACCTACCATGAAAAAATAATTCCCTGACAATTTTGCAGTCATTTTTGATGATGGTAGTAGTATGTTGTTTGATACTACCTTGAGCGAGCCACTCTGTGTGCTCAGTAAAACAATGCTCTTAAGTGAGGGAGGTGTGCAAAGATTGTAAAATATCATTAATGTACTTTTTAATTTTAAAGTTGTAAAATTGAACTGGAAAGATACTGCGCAATATTCGAGAAATGACAGAAAATGGATTCTGACCCAAAGTGAAAAGATACGTAAGCAAGACTGAAACGTTAATACGAGGAATGTAAAGTATACAATAATTTTTTATAGGGTGTATAGAAAAAAGTCATCGACACAAAAAGAGAAAGAAGGTAAATTATTTATTGATTAACTTGACAATCTTTTTGACATCGCTGCAGGAAATGCTCTAACATCAATGACAAACAAAGAGGGTATTGAATTTTTGGAAGTAAAAAATGGAAAGGGGACTTATGTGTGGAATTAACAATTTTTTAACATAACTAGTTGCATGCAACACATGAGATCCAACTGTCGATGTAGTGAATATATAATTTTATAATTATGCCCTTAATGAGTAAATAAAAGAATAATATTTGACATTCATTATTTCCAGTATCATTATCTCAAAATGCTGTAGCCTTGGCAAAGGGTTTTTTTTAACCAAGTAGGGCATTGCAGATACAAATATGAAATTTCAATTCTATAATATGCATGAATAAATTAGAGCTGGAGACACAAAATATTTGTCAGGATAAGATATTGTGGAGTTCAGATTTTTTTCCTACCTTAAATACCCTGTCGCTGGTTACCCCAGATTGTGGGATATGCCATTATGGTATGGATGCTACGTACATAAACGACTTGATGGTATGTTAGTGTGAATAGTATTACAGACGTTGGAGTGGTGCCACTATCTTTTCAACTTATGTTGGGAAGCAGGACGCACTCCTGCGGACTGGAGAAATGCAGTTGTGGTACCTTTGTATAAAGGTAAAGGATCGAAACTCGACTGCAAAAACTATAGAGCCATAAGTTTGTTAAGCTCAGTTGGTAAAATGTACGCCAGGATCCTGGATCAAAGAGTACGAAAGGTTACTGAATGCAAGATATGGGATGTCCAAGGAGCGTTTGTGGGCGGCAGAGGATGTATAGACCAAATTTTTTCTCTACGAATGGTCACAGAGAAGGTTCTGGATAAAACCAGAAACTTTTCTGTGCTTTTATAGACCTAGAAAAGGCCTATGATAAAGTTGTTAGAGAAAAACTATGGGATATACTATCAGTGTATGGAGTGAAGAGTAAGCTGATACGCGCAATCGCGTCATTATATGAGAACAGCGAAGCATGTGTTCGTGTCAACGACACAGTAACATCGTGGTTCTCGATAAATAATGGCGTTAGACAGGGATGCGTGCTGTCTCCATGGCTCTTCAACCTGTACATTGACTTCTGTATAAGAGCCCTTAAGGATGAAAGCAAGGGTCTGAAACTGAGCACTGTAACAGTGCGTGATTTGATGTATGCAGATGACAAAGTACTGTTAGCTGAAAGTGTGGAAGAGTTACAGTATCTTGTAAGCATGGTATATGAAGGATGCATAGAGAACGGTCTGAGAATGAATGCCAGCAAATCAAAGGTAATGGTCTTTGAAAAGAGTGAAAGCAGAACAGCGTGTAAAATAAGAGTAGAGAATGAATGGCTCGAGCAAGTCGACGAGTATGTATATCTGGGAAGCATGTTTTAACGGAATGGACGACCTGATAAGGATATCGAAAGAAGAGTTATGGCAGGAAACAGAATGAATGGAGCACTGAGACCAGTTATGAATGATCGCAACATATCAAAGGTTGCCAAAGTTGCCATTCATAACGCTATCTTAGTGCCAACGTTGACGTATGCAAGTGAAACCTGGACATGGCAGAAGTCGCACGAAAGCAGAATAAATGCTGTTGAAATGAGATCGCTAAGAAGAATCTGCAATAGAACGATGTATGACAGGATAAGAAATGAGAACATAAGGAAAGAATGTAAGATGAAGAAAGATATCATTAATAGAATGAAAGTGAACACACTGAGATGGTTTGGCCACATGGGTAGAATGAATGAGGAACGCCTGACGAAGAAAATATACAACGCGGATAGGATTGGATTGAGAGGCCGGGGCCGCCCAAGAAAGGGATGGCACGACCATGTGAATGATATTTTGAAAGACGGAAATGTTAGAAGCGTGAACAACAGACGAACATGTATAAGACGATGTATGAATGTTGTCGAGGCGATGAATGTATGTCAAGATAGAAGTAAGTGGCGTTCGGTTCTCTCTGCCTACCCCGTAAGGGACATGGCGTGATGGTATGTATGTATGTATGTATTATACATAATATCAAAATCAAGTCCTCCTATTGTGTATTTTGTCATACAATGTATCAAAAAATGTTGTCAATAAATCAAATTTTTACAAAAACTATTATAATGTGCTAATATTTTATTGAAAACAAAATTATCTAATAGGGGTGTTTTTCAATCTAATATATAAAAATCTCGTGTCACAGTGTTTGTTATCGATCTCCTCCGAAACAGCTTGACCGATTTTTATGTATATATTTGGTAGGTCTGACAATAGGTCGTAGACTATTTTTTATACCCCTAGGTGATAAGATAAGAGTGGCCCTCTCCACATTTCATTTTTTTAGTTTTTTGTCAAAATTTTTTTCTATGATTTGGTATTAAAAAATACTTATAACCCTTAATTTACACCCTTCTACCACTAACCCATATTTTTTGATAGCGATATTACTATTTTTACTTTTATCCACAGATGCGCAATAGGGTTGCAAGATGGCAATTGATTAATCATTGTCGTGCGATAAAGTGAGTTAAGTTATTAACTAGGTACATTGAATCTAGAAAATGAATGGTTGGTGTTTTGATATTTTTATAGGTCGTCATCGTCCACAGTGCTCCATTCCTCTTTCAGTCATAGACCCCATCCCCACATACTTACAATAAGTTAGTTTTTTTTTATTTAATTATCAAATTATTCACTAGAAATAATTTATAAGACAAAACAAAGCTTGCCAGGTCAGCTAGTATTTTCATAATATTTGGAAATATAGGTAGATAAATAAATCAATTAGTAGATAAAAATATTTAATGGAGATATTGTAATAATCTATACTTGTAAAAAATTTCAGGGTTTTATCTTTTACGGTTAGAATAACAAGATTGGGAAAAGTAGTCAGCTTAATTATTATTGTTATGTATTGTACTTTTTACTGCTAAATAAAGTTCAATTTTGCTCTCTTACATAGAATTAAAATTAATTTAAGGATCAATAGCTGCATAAACAATTTATAAACCAATTATTGTAGTGTATATCTTTACAAATTAGCACATCGAACCATGCCGTGTGGTTCGCCCGACGTATTACTGCCATTATCAAAACATTGACACATTGGCAGCACGGGTTCCTCTTGTCTCCTCCAGTTATTCATCCCTAAGTTGTTCAGGTTCCTCCCTGCACAGTCTAGCAAGCTTGGGTCTTCCTGCGGCTGTTTTTCATCCATTCTCTCAACGTGACAAGGATGTGTACTGTGATGTCTGCTAACTTTAGATACTCAGTTTATAATAAATTAATATACGCGTTTTCACTAACACATTTTATTACAATTTACAGTAATTATATTAACAGAGAGAAGTACAATTAATATCAAAGAACCACAACGTGAGAGCACTATCGTTTATCAATCCAAACCGCAAAAAGCCTTTCACAAAACCCCAACCTACCTTTATTTTCAATGCCGAATCATCCTTCGTATGATCTCGTAACTTGTTATACACTTTGCTTAATACCAGGCGCAACATCAATATATTACATGTACGTAATGAGTTACGTACACATATAAATATGTTATAGTGGACGAGTATGTAATGTGTTATTAGTGTTAATAACATAACGCAGCCACTTCCATCTCGCCCTGAGCAGGAAAGGCTTCGTCTATGGCAACAAGAAGCCCCCGATAACTTTGTCTGCCCTATGGAGAGTCTTCCCCCGGGCCACAACGTGGATTGGCGTACGTGGAAGTCACTAAACAGACTGAGGACGGGCGTTGGGAGAACGTTGGATAACCTGTCTACATGGGGCTTCCTGCAACAGGGAATACCAACAACACGTGACTGAAGCAGACCACCGCACATCTGTGCAGCTGCCCCTCAAGTTCAGTCAACTGCACTATTGTGCTATTGACGTTGTTAGGCACTGGCAGAAGATTATTGAAATGTGTTGCTGACACGATAGATGTAGACATATTTATTTGAAAATCCATATCATGTGCATAAAAAACAAACAAATGGTTGTTGGTTCTCAATGATTGGGACAGCTTATGTAATTTATGGGTTAAATTTGATGAAAATAAACTCAATTCTAATTTACAATTAATATTTATTTTTTGTCCTCATGTACCTATACATATTCGTAATTTTTACAACAGAAAACCTTAATTTTTTTAGAAAATGTCTACAAACTTTCGAGAACGGTTTTTGTTTATAATTTAGCTTGTAATCACATTCATACTTTTTATCAAAATTTACAAAATGCAACATGGCGGAACGATAGCAACAGCACAATGAATGCAGGAAAATTTAATTACATAATAATAAAATATAATATGAAAAAAGGCTAGTAATTATTTATTAATTTTGAATATGGAGAAGTAAAGCGCACTTGAGGTGAGATATTCACGAAGGCGGTACTGTAAAAAATATCCAAATTATATATATAATAAAGATTGCTAGAACTGTAGATATGTATATGAAGGACAAAATGTCATTAAAAGTAAGCTTTAATAAAATAATGCCTTTATCAGTCATTTATTGAACTCCCCACGATCAAATGAGGCGTTTATTCTAAAAGAACCATTTTTGTGGTTGGCTAGATTTCAATTAACACAATTAAAATCAATTTATTTGGAATAAAGATACCTTTTTATAAAATTAATGTATTAAAAATACCTGTCTTTTTCTTTGACACATTCAAAATGAATAAAAAAAAAACAAGTTTTACATACACAAATATAAAACATATCACATAAGTGACTCAATGATAATAGTAGCATGCATGCATAAACAAGCATAATAAATCTGTCATACCTCAGTAATTAAATGAAACATTACTTAAAAATCTTTAATAAAAAAAAAATACAAAATATTTTATATACAATGTTGAGTTTACAAGTATTAAGATTCAAATCACAAATTTTAGGCCATTTGCTATTAAAGTAAAATTAGCTTGATGCAAAAAGATAGGGTAACAAATGTTATAAATGCAAATCAATTTATATACAAGAGAACAAGTGAGAGTATATGTAGTAAACATTTAATATATTACATAATATACTCTTTCCTTACCTCTTATTAGTACATGGCATGATATGTATATCTGTAATATTCATATACACACATTTACTTTACATATTTATTTCTTAATGACTATGCACATACATTATATTTGCATCAAATAAGTGGCATTTCGATTATCCACAGGCACTTTAGCTGATGAGTTTAAGAGGAATTTAAAACACATTATTTTTCTATTAGGGGGCAGACTTGTATCATACCTTCATGGGGCAGACTGTTACATAAAGTACCGACAATTGAAATTGTACTTTAAAGGTAACAATGTTTCACTCGGAATTATAAAATAATGACAACACAAATGAAAACAATCAAATAAATACACAAATTTGAGGTAAAAGGAGTAGTATGTTAAAATTATACAGGAGAGCTTATGTAGGATTTTTGATAATGCCCTGGATAAGCGAAATTCTACCATATATCAAAAATAAACAAACAGTTACGTACAAACTAATAAAAATTAATTCAAATTTAACTTATTGTTTATATTCGAACTAGGTACACTATGCTACAGAAATATATAAATATGTATATACATATTTTCAAACAAATCTCAGTTACACAAATTCTTTCAAACATCAATGTATTTACACAATATGGGAAATTACTAATCACGCTTTACCATTTAATCCAGTCTTTTTATATTCCATTGTCCACACAAATAATATATATTTCATGTCTATTCTCATAATCACCTACCTATCACTTTCATATTGAATTTTCTTTAATCCCGATTCATAATTTACTCAACATATTATATCAATCTATTCAAATTGCTCAAAAATATATATGTAGATATCTTTTTTCAAAAATTTTGACATTCCAAAATAATATAGAATCATAAAGAAGATATTATATTTAAATTAATTATGAAATTAATTTTTATAATAGAAAAATATAAAATATTTATTTTTTTAATAACAAAGTTATTCAAAAATCCAATTAAGGCTCAGATTTAGGCGGAAGCTTTTTGGCCCTAGCTGCATAACCTACAATACAAGCATAAATGCTTGTATTATAGGTGAACGAAATCGGTCGTAGCAGGATTGGAACTCGCGGTCACTGGATTAATAGCCCAGCGCACTAACCATTCTAAAAATCCATGAAATGATTGATGCGAATTGAGAAGGAATTATTTGATATTTGTGCATGATAGTAATAGTCTAAGATCCGAATAGGGAACGACCTTCACCCATCTGTTTAATGGATGAAAAGTATTTTATATCAAATTTGGTATAAAATTTCTTTGTTAAACAAATGAGTGCAAAATTAAAAAAAAAAGCAAAATTAATTCAAAATTAATCATAGTCTGGAGAGGAATTTTTTAGTCAACCCACTCGGGATATATTTTTTAACATACTAAATTTGATATAAAATACTTTTCATCCATAAAATAGATGGGTGAAGGTCGTTTCTAATTCGGATCCTCTACTATAATAGTAAAATCGAAGATTGCAGTGTGGACGTAAACAGCTTTAGTCACTATTTGACTTCCTATTACTCGATTTAGAATTTTAATTATACAAATGTTTGACCTTTTGAGCTGAATTTACAATACGAAACTTGTTTGATTCATTTCAAAATAATAGTGTGGTGAAATTAGCAGAATCATGGCTGCATCAACATAATATCAGCATCAAGATTTTGAGAAAAAGCACATAAATTCACTGCATCATCTTTGTGTCACATTTACTCCGTGAAATTAGTTGCATGAAATTTGTTTGAACCATGCAGGTTACATACTAGTTTGAACAATAGATTGCACATGACATGAAAAAAAATTGTTGATGAAACTAGTATCATAAAACTAATTTCATGACAATAATTTTACAATGTAAATCGGGCTTCATAAATTGTTCTTCAATTTGGCTAAATCACACTAAATATTTGAAGATTGAATCAAAATCCAATTGGTTTATAAACATTATTGTTTATTCCAAATCAAAGTCAATTTCACATTATCTACAACTGGAAGATCTCATTTATAAAAATTACAGAAGAAATGAATTTATGGCACAATTTGTTGAACCATGATTATGAAAAACATTCATACCTTTATTTGTATGCTATTTATACATGATTTAAGGATATTTTAAATCAACACAAAAAAAATATAAATCAAAATAATATTTTCTTTATAAAAAACATGTTGTCAAGTATCGTTTCAGGAGTCAGTCACTGGGAGGATATCACTCCCGAAACATGTGTTTCATCAAATAATATAATATAGTTATTGCACTAATTTAACAATACAAGGGTTCAATTCTGAAGATGAATTAAAATTTGAATGAACATTTAAACTATAGCCATTTTTATAATACACAAGCGATATTTTTTTAATCTTATTAAACTTCCTTTATTTTATTCAATACTCAGAACAGCAAATAATACATAAATGAATGAATTTGATATTTCATTAAAATTTTAGTGTGTTTTCAGAATTGAACCCAATATTTGTTTTTATTCAATAATGAGTTTATTGTCAAGTTTGTTTAAACTGTATATAAAAGATGAAACAACATTCACCTACACAATATTATCAAGTTACGAACATATATCTTTATTATTAATTTTTCAATACTATATACACTTTTAAAAAATGAATATGTCAATGAAAAAAGTAAATATTACATATACATCCTTAAATTAAGTGTATATATTTTTGTAAAGGGTAAATGAATCAGGCCTGGATTGGTAATCCAACATTCTAAATGCTTTGCCATTTATTCATCTTCAATCACATTTATATATTATATTCACATTTATGTCAATGAATGTGAATATAATATATAAATGTGTATTCACATTTATGTCAATGAAGAAAAAATATTTTAAAAAAACATGTGCATCCTACCAGTGATATTCAACAATCTTCAGACAGATTTATAAGTTCTTGAAAACACTTCACTGACTTTATTGTACTCACTGAAATTTCAACGACCAATTAGGTAAAAGTACAAAATCAGAGGACTGCCCGTTTTTCCATTTTATACATACAATTCCTTTGTTAAAGGTTTCAAGACGTTACCGTCCATCTTCAATCACATTCTGTTACCAAATATTCAAATTCTGTTACTGAAGATGGATGGTTGGTGTCTGAAAATGTTTTAACGAAGGATGTGCAAATTTAAAGTGGAATTAAACATTGAAGTTTTGGTAAAAAAAATTTTTTAGATATAATTTTAGTAAAAAAAAACATTGTGTTTCATCAAATACATAGTTATATTTTATCAATGGTAGTATCCAAGAGATTCAAACACGTTTCCTATATTATTTTTACATGATAATAATAATGATCACCATTTAATATATTAACTGTGTACATGGGTTTAAGACTTTATAACTGCTTTCATTGCAAGTATAGGATAAATATATGATCACAATATTTGTAATGTATATGTGATCACAATATTTGTAATGTATATGTGATCACAATATTTATATATGAGAAATAAAATAAAAACAAAAATATTGTGTATATTTCAGAACAGAATATTAACATACCAAAAATACAATTCGAAATTAGTTTTATGAATAGAAATAGGAAATATTACATGTATATAAAAGCTAAATGTCAAAAAATTGTATTAAAAAATGTTTAATTATTAAAAAAGTATTTATACACTTGCAAGCATTCATTTCTAGATATTTTATTTTTATACAGTAAAAATTAAATTTTACAGCGGTGTAACAGCTTACTTGCATTGAGACAAAGTCATATATTTCAAGGTGTTTGTAAATTGACACACCACATTATTTTCAATAAAATACCCGACGACGATCCAATGTAACACAAGTAATTTTTTTTTATATTAAGTTATCATTTTATGTATATATTATATACAAAATAAAAAATATTTCATCACACTTGTACATCCCATCAGAATAAGACATTCCTTGTTCATTCTCTTATATTATCCCTAGAAGCGTATACACATCTTCATATTTCATATTTCACAATGTGAAATCCTATCTATGACAATATCACATTCTTCTCACTTTACTTGCATGATAAATATCTTCCGTCTGTTGTTTTTCTAAACATAACTTACATAAGAATATGGTGCTATTCCAACTTTAGCAATATATCGCCTGATCATTATCAATCAGCCTTTCAATATAATAGGATGAGTTACATATATTGATAATGTTACGAATAAACATATTTAATATACATATTTGAATGTGTCATTATCTGAAGGTTATTTAACTGGCTCACTAATTTCAGCTGTCTGCTCCCAATGTTATGTCTGTTTGTTCTCGTTCTTGTCGTAGCCATTCCACAAATTCATCTAGCATTACTGGCCCTGTAATCATTATACAATCAATTGGTCAGTGGCTAGTGCTATATCAGATATAAATTTGACACACACTCAATAAAAAGTCGCTAAGGCCCAAATTAGAGATTCGTTCTCCACATTGAGACTGGTCTTGAAATCACGTTCTCAACCAAAATGGTATTAAAGAAACAAAAGTCACTGAGCTTGATCTCAATACCGGTCTCGAAATGTATAGAAGAGTTGAGATTGCTTCGAGACAGCTATCCCGCTGTCTTGAGCACGGTCTCAATGAGAGAAAAGGAGACAGCGTTTTACACGAAAAAGAGACGCATATAGACAAGGACGAATTTCGCATTAATTACTATTTTGACGTATACATTTTTAGGGATACTAAAATGGACCGAGAATCAATATTTAGAACCTTCCGGGAGTATTTTACATACAATCATTCATAAACTAATTATGTAAGATTTCATTGAATTTCCGGTACATCCAGTAAAATCATGTTGTTATTCTATGCATGTTGTATCATATTTTGACATGACTACCTTTTATGGATCTATTGACTGTAGGTATACACATTCCCATAATATTCTATGACAGATAAACGAACAAGTATTTCTTTTCCTCTTCCGAATAAAATGGTCGACATTTTCACTATTTAATCAGGTATCATAATATAATGATGCATAAATTTCTCTACACTTTCGAAGATAACCAAGACAACAAATTGTCAAAATATCTATAAACAATGCTGAAATTATTGCCATTCACGAGAAAAAGTACTTATTTATAGAGCTGCATCCACATTTTTTTCGAGTATGATCTCAAGATGGTCTTGAGATGACATATTTGGAGAACGGTCTTGAGAATTATTTTATAATTTGGGCCTTAGAGACTTAGATAATAATCGTCGCACATAATCAGATAATAATCAGATCCGGGACCAATGCCCCGAGAGTCTTAAATCATAAGAATTTTTTAAATAGGTAGTAATATGATAAAAAAAATTACATGCTCCATCGGCGTCATAGTTGTCAAGTTCCAGATTGACAGTACGGCTGAATTCTAAAATGTTACACCACTGGTCCCGGTTGATAACTCTATATCGAGAGTTTTCCAAGAATGTACAGAATCTGGATAGTAGAGGCCAAGATCCTCCCAACATCAACTGTAACATGGCTCTTCCTGTGACTGCCTCTAAACTACGTTGATCCTTATCCTGCAATAATAATATTTTATAATATACAATTTATTTGCAATCAATTTATCAACTATTGCACTTAAAATACAGGTGTGTGGCCAACACTTTCATTATTTCACAGTTTTATGAGTTTCCCAAAATTGGCAGAAATTGAAAGAAGAAGAGGTCTAACATGGGCCTCGTTTCGTTTACACTCTTTAAAGACTTTGACACTTGAGTTCTCCCAATTCTGAAGTATGGGTGTGGAACTCTTGTGTTTACAAACAAAATGCTACATAACTTAGCATTAACACAAAGAGCCATTGAAAGGAGAATGGTGGGTATTTCGTTGAGAGATAGAAAAACTAACTTGTGGATAAGAGAGAAAATCAAAATAATCGACACTGTCCTAAAGGTTGCCAAGCAGAAGTGGAGCTGGGCAGGGCATGTCACCCGAATCACAAAGTCAAGATGGACTAATAAAGTGCTAGAATGGGCAAAATAAGTATTGGAAGGCCTCAAGCAAAGTGGTCTAATGATATAAGACGAGTGGCTTGAGACAGATGGATGTAGTCTGCTCAGGATAGGGAGCTGTGGAGGTCTCAGGGGGAGGCCTATGTCTATTACTGGACGAAGGAAGGCTGAAGAAGATGAGTTTCCCTGTTTCACTATGATTCATTATATCTGGTACTTTTTTTAGCGTAATGTCTGCAAGGTTTATGTTCTCTGGATTCCTTGTCACGGCCACGGTCAGTAAAGTCCTTGTGGTCATTACTGGCCGTGGACATTTTTTTTGTTTTTCCAAGAATTGCCGGTACCTGACCGTTCACTGTCAACATTTGACTGCACTTTTGTTCATTCACAGAGTTTAGGTTAATATAGCCAACTGACACTTATCATCCAACATTAGAAAATATTTGGCTATATAACTATAGCCAGATGCTTATACATCACCTTTCGCACATAACTTTTTACCTAAATATTCTTTGCTTACCCTCTAAAACTGTTATGAAATGCGAAGCGCACGGAATGTGCGTCCACCCGTCCTGCTGGACAGAACTTTGTTCACCAGAACAGATGGTAATATACAAAGTCAGAATAATAGGAGAGCATGTATGATGCGATGCATGGATGTAAATGAGGCAAAACATATGTCAAGATAGAGAAGTCTGGCCTAACGGTTCTCTCTGCCTACCCCAAATAGGGATACGGCGTGATGGTGTGTGCGTGTAATTTTCAAGTTCCCATAAGCAAATCAGGTGGTGGTGGATAAAATAATTGAGAATAAATACGTCTACGGCAATGAGAATGAGTGTGTTATGGCCAACATTAAACTCTCCACTGCATTCTAAGAGCACATATTTTTCCTTCTTGTAAGGCTGACAACTTCTTTATGCACTTTTATGAAGCACTATTGAATACATTCATGAAACAAAAATTTTAAAAACACAATTTTCCAGAATGTCCAGTTTTTGGATGTTTTAATAAGTCATACAGAAGAAATGAACGGATGTCTATGGAAAACTTATCAGCTCTAAGTTAATGTGAAAGTAAATTACTGAAGGAAACATACCCGGGCGAAATCATATGCATATCTGTAAATTCCTTTGAACTGGTGAGGGTCACTTAAAAGATTCCGTAAATATTCTAACTTGCATTGAATTTTGCTAATGCTGTCACACTGTAACTCTGCTAAACCTGAAATTTTAAGAGTTGTTAAATTTTTATTGCAGAATAATACGACAATCCTTTACACCGTAACAACAATACTACATAATATATAACAATATGAAATTAAATACATTTACCTTGGAACCATTCTTCCTGTGTAAAGTATCCCATTTGTTTTGCTCCCATTTTGTATGCCAATACAAGCATCACAACATTCTCTGGTTCAACGCCAATATCTTCACAGAATTTCTCCATGCCTTCTGGACCTGAAAGTGTTTTTGTAATATAATTTAATAAAAACTCATTGCAGGTGTAAAAATCAAGTTATAGGTACCCCAAAATAGGTACTTTTATTTGGAAAAAGACAAATGCATATAAAAAATGCACGGAAACAAAATTATGCAAATATAACAAATAATATTCTAAGTTTCACTTGTGCAGTGCACTTCATGGTAATGTTGGTACGAATGTCAGTCAGTCAAATAAACTGAATAATGTTGCCATATCTCCAAATTGATACCAACTATTCTGCGTTTCACTTGTGCAGTGCACTTCATGGTAATGTTGGTACGACTGTCAGTCAGTCAAATAAACTGAATAATGTTGCCATATCTCCAAATTTACACCAACTATTCTGTGTTTCACTTTTGCAGTGCACTTCATGGTAATGTTGGTACGACTGTCAGTCAGTCAAATAAACTGAATAATTATTGCCATATCTCCAAATTTATACAAACTATTCTACGTTTCACTTGTGCAGTGCACTTCATGATAATGTTGGTACGACTGTCAGTCAGTCAAATAAACTAAATAATGTTGCCACATTTTCAAATAAAGTTCCTCTAATTTCATATTTAAAACTGAATAATAAGGAATTTTAAAAGAAAACAATCTGAGGGTAATATGATAGAATTATACCCACATGTTTCACAAAACAAAATATTTTTTTCAATATTTGTGCACATTTATTTTAAAAGGCACCTGCTGCCAGCGAATCTATTTTTCAATTTGATATTCCATTATCATTAGGTAATAATCAAATCATTTTGAAAAAAATAACTTAGATTGTTTGGGTATTAATAAAGAAAAATATTCTTTAACTTTTTATTATGTTCTGTACATATTCTTGTAGAAAAATAATAAGAATCCTGATTTTTGACATTTATCTTATATTTCTAAAATCTAAAAGGGGTAGAGAAATTTATATTTTTTTGAATTGAAGAAGGCAAAAATACCTGGAAAAATGTCATGACATTTTTTTAAATAAAAAATTAAATGTCCTTGTTTAAACAAGTACATATACATTTTACTACATTCCCTAAAATAAGCATAAATGCTTGCGCTATAGGTGAACGAAATCGGTCGAGGCAGGATTCGTACTCGCGACCACTGGATTACTAGCCCAGCGCGCTAGCCGCTCTGCCATCGACCCATCTGCATCCATGCTTCAGGTTTAGTAAAGAAACCTCAAAAACTTTTATTTCGCAATGGCCCTGAATGGAATCTATCAAAGTTATTTTTTTCAAACGATTCGTTTTGTAATAATGATGCAATATTGAATTTTAAAATAGGTACACTGGCAGCAGGCACCCTCTAAAGAAGAAAAAACAATTCTTAATTGTAAGGAATACCCTGTTTTTAACATATAACAACACCTTTTTAAAATTTTCTTCATAAAAATAATCCTAGTTTAATACAGGATTAAGTTGTATGAACTACAAAATCGTTAATTTTTTACAAAATATCAATTGAATCAAGCTGATAACAGTTTCAACTTGCATTGTCATCGGGAACACGCAAATTCTGAAAGTTTCGGAGCTCTAACTGTTCGGGAAGCTAGTTAAAAATCAATTGCGAAATGCCAGTACAGACAGACATGTGAAGTTAATTAAAATGATGCATTGTATTAAATCATATTTTAACTTGTAAACTAGTGAGTCGGGTGAAAATTTAAATAATTTCTTTCCTACATTCGACGACGTGATCCTATCGCTCAAGTCTCGAACTTGGAATGAGTGGGAGAAGGAATGGAACTCTCCGACTTCGAACAAAGGCAGATTTTATAAAGATATTCAACCTACGATTCCAAGAAAGCCTTGGTATACAGCTTATAAATTGAACAAATGTGTCGTCTCAACTATATGTAGAATGCGGATCGGACATTGCTCAATAGCCCCTCATCTATTCAGAATAGGAGTTGTTAACAGCCCATACTGCGAGTGCGGTCAGGATCTTGAGACACTGAACCATGTGTTCTTTGCCTGCCTGTTGGTCTCGGATAGAGGTATGTACAGAGAAGTGGTGAAAATAGAAAGACCCTTTGATATGGAGCATCTGTTGGCGATTGGCTCACGACATGTAATATTAGAGATAGCTAAATTCATCTCCTCCACCGGTATAAAGATATAGCTGATTGCCCGGTATTACAGTCGGCCCTCAACTCATTGAGTTTGTTAAACTCAAGATTAATGTTAAGGGGAGGTTGAATCCATTTCCGTATTACAGTGCAATATGACATGTCAGTTACTAAATCGTCAATTATAGACATATTTTACTTTTTCTGTGGTTATTATCTGTCAAATTTTAAATAACCTCAAATAATACGAACTACAAAACGGGAAGCTACGACTTGAAATACTATTTTTTTACTATCCGACATGGTAAATTTAATTTTTTTCACCAAAATAATGAGTTTAAATACCCATGTTCGTTTCAATATGGCTGTCAGTTTGTTTTGTTGTGTGGCGCCACCGTCGATACAACTAACGCCTCTAGTGATATAACACTGAAACAACACTCGTTGCCTAATGCCTCTAGTGATAGAAACTGAAACTACACGCGTTGCCTAGCAAATGACAGTTGACTCACCGTTAAGTACTTATTCCGCCAGAAACGTTGAGTTAAATATTTGTCGTTTTAGTGACGTATTTGAGGGAAGATTAGGCCTAAACGAACACTGTAATACGCTATATTTTTGTAAAACTTGAGTTAAGCTATTAAACTAAGACTAAGAATACCGGCCCTATAATATGTACATAATTATGATGACATTTATAAAAATTAATAATACCCAAAACATCTGGATCGTCAGGTGTTGTATATTCTCTGAACCAAGCGAGGCATCTTTTTACACTGAAGCTTGTGTCCTCTGATTTGGAACATCTTCTACCACTGTAAAGATAAATAATTCACAATGAAATATGAGATTCAAAATCAACACGCCCACAGTGATGCCTTGATAAAAAAAAATCATAGAAATTTCACAGTGTGATTACAAAACAAAAAAAAAAAGAGTGACATAGTATAGAAAAATAATATTGACTAGAAACATCAAACACAGGGCCGGGAAAACTTTCGGCACAATGGGCCAGATTCAGAAATTCAAAGTGAAAAGCGGGCCGCAGAAGTCAAATACTAACTTCCAATATAACATTATTATTTTATGTATAATTCGTTTTCTAAGAATTCATAAAACCAAAAAGATTGCACCGCAGCAATAAATGTTCAAATTTACATTTTTTATAGTAAAAAAAATATGTGCAACAAGAAATCTTCAGTTTTTCAAATTTTTTTTTTTTTAATAAAAATGAACATGTTCTTGTTAAACAAGTACATATACATCTTCCTACGTTCCCTAAAATAAGCATAAATGCTTGTGCTATAGGCGAACGAAATCGGTTGAGGCAGGATTCAAACTCGCGACCACTGGATTACTAACCTAATGCGCTAACCGCTCTGCCATCAACCCATCTAAACCATTATTTCTATAAAGTATCAAAAAAATCCGCACAGTGAGAAAATTCACTTTTCTTTTGATTATTTCGATAAATTAAATCTTAGTCCGCGCAAGAGGAATTAAAAAAATAATACTATATAAAACTTACTCTGTTTCATCCATAAAACCACAACACAGATTCACTTTTATACAATCAATTGTAATTTTAATTACAGAAAAAAATACTTAAATCAACATTTTTCATATGATTTTGAAAACTAAAATCTAAATACTAAACTGACTGTCATGTAGTTTTTTAGCACAGACGTCAGTGGGATAGATATTTGGTACGAAATGATATTAAGTATGAGATTAGTTGCCAAATTTAATGTGTGTGGGACTAAACAGAGCTGCACTTAAAATGAGATAAAAATAAAGATCTGTGGTTGAGAAATGATATTCACAAATATCCGTGTAGTATATATATTCCTTCTAGCAAGACCATTTCACACTTTCTCAAATTGTTTTCATCTGTTTAAAATACACCAATATTTACATAACATCTGTGAATGTAAGCTTGTCTGTGTTAACAATATATGCACACAAAACTGACAACCAATTGTCAATCATCAATCAAACACAAAAATTGGGTCAGACCAAAATCATTATTTTTAGATACTAAAGGAATAATATATCAGATTGGAGGCAAAAGTTGAAGATATTTTCTTATTATGTAATATTGTCAGTGATTTAGTTTGGTTAACTAAAGACATGATAAATGCTACAACAAATATGCTGGATTGCCTAAGGATCAGTTTGATAGGTAACAGATTATTGTATTTGATTTGATGCTAATTTATAGTGCAGAAGGATGTTATAGTGTGAAGGGTGGAGTAAATAACCTTCAAATAGAATAACGGTACACGTCCATGTATGTATCCAATCATCGGCTGATTTCGGATCAGAAGTATTCAGACGACTGTCTCGGCAATCATTTGCATACACTGCCACCGTTCTTAGTGACTTGATTTGTTACGCCAAAAATAATACCGAGTCACAGAAATTCCAAAAATATGCATTTGTTAATAGCCGCAATACTAGATTTTTCAGGTAAGAATAATAATAATGATTGTTTAGCGTTAACATATTTTTATTCTTTTACGAAATAAAAGTTTTCTTATAGTTCAGGGAATGTTTCGAGTGTAAAAGAAGTTACTTGAAAAAATGTATAATCTTACCTGGTGTGTCTGGATCTTTTGTTGTGATGGTGTGGCTCGGTGTTGAGTGTAGGCGGGTGTAGATGTGTGAGTGGTGCAGGAGCGACCTGAGGTGGAACTCCACTCCCTCCGCTACTCCTCTGCCTCTTGCTGCAGCGAGGCATGCCACCGCCGCACGCCACCTGCCCCTGACAACATCACATTCATTCATTACTGATGTATCAAAACAAAAAAAAAAATTTTACAGGAGAGAAAAAAACTTGTTTAAGTTTCAAAATACAATATTTAATCAGAGTAAATACACAGATTTGTGATAAATTATTTAATACACTATTTGGCAAATGAATTTTAATATCCCACATGTAATTTATCATTCAAATTTTATTATTTTGTCATAATTTTGACATAATATATGGTAGGTTGTATTTGATTACTGATACCTATCATATGAAAAACTTCTGTCACATAGTAGATTTCACAGTATGACATCAATAGATCAGCAAAGCTTATCGCAACTTGTAGATTTTGTGTGATTGTCGATATCTTCTGTCCAACTCGATGACTCAATGTTGCTTTCTCGACATAGCTCCTCCAGACGCTTCTGTCGTCTGTCTTTTTAGGGCCTCAAATATCGAGGGACCAGTTATTCTTATAATTTTGTTATTCTACCGAGAAAGGACTTGCCACTTGGCTGACAGTAAAAAGTCTTTCTAAATTTTCAGGCTCCCATCTCACTATGTGACCAAAATACAAATTAATATCTCAATAGAGACGAAGTTGGAAATACAATTTTAGGAGAACTGGGTCAATCCATTTCAATTCATCCAGGCCATGACACCCATAGTCTCAGAATGTCATGATTTTTTTTTTATTCATACCATTTGTCATCCTTATTAACAATCGGAAATATTATGTTGATATCTTGAATACTTTTTGAGATGTGATTTTTCAAAATTTGTAAAAATAAACATTTTTGTTGTTTCCGAGCTTTTAGGCGGAGACACAAGGTTTTACTAAAAAAATCATAACTTTGACAATTTTCATCATATCAGAATCATTTTTTCACTTATATTTTCTAAAATCTCTACAGAACAAGGAAAAAATACATTTTGCAACTTATATATTATACATTGCAGCATATTTTCCATCAAACTTGCATTTTATGTTTTTTTTTTACGAAAAAACATAAAAATTTTAAATGCAATTTTCAAAAAAGGCCCTCCGTTAATCAAAGTTTTTTCTTTTTACTCTCCACACTATGGAATAGGGGAGAGTCATGATTTCGCAAAATTTAAGCGTATTTTTTTTACATCAATTTCTCAATGGGTATCATGTAGAGAATGCACACTATGAGTTTCGTCGTGATGTGTTTGTGTGTATGGCGTATACGCTGTACGCCGTACGCCGTAGCATTTATCTTTTTTGTGTCCTCTCTACAGCCCAAACTATAAGTCTGATCGACTTCATATTAACATCATATGTGTAAAGTGCAAAGACCTAGAGCTGATTAGTTTTCCATAGACAACTTTTGATTTCTTCTCTATGAATTCATCATTTACGTTGTTTTTTTTTTGTGTCCTCTCTGCAGCCCAAACTATAAGTCCGATTGACTTCATATTGATATCACATGTGTTAAGTCCATAAACTTAGAGCTGATTAGTTTTCCATAGACAACGGTTCATTTTTTCCCAATGTTTCTTTATGATTTCATCTATTAAAACTGAAAAAATGCTCTCACGACCTGGAAATTAGAGATATTTTAATTTGGTTTCAACTATTTATACAACACCAAGAATCTTCATAAAATTGTATTCAAAGTTGGTCAATGTTAAAAGAAAAATATTCAACGGTTTCAAAAATTATATTTTATTTAATGGATATTTGTATGAAACTTATATGTAACAAGAGAATTTTTTTATATTTGGCAATGATCAGTTCATTGATTTCATATTGATAGAAGAATATTAATAGCTTGAACTTAGAACTGATTAGCTTTTCATAGATATCATATAATTTCTTCATATGATATCACGTGTAAACATTGTCAAAATGCTCTAACGCTCTTTGAAACAAAATTTATCTGCTTTTTTTAAAATATTTCATACAACATAAGCAGTCTTCACTATACTGCATTAATAGTTTGTCTATCTTAACATAAAAATATACTATCGGAAGAAAATTTATATTCCTGGTAGTAACATTTAGTATGAATAAAAATTTAATTAGATAAATTTCTATGTATGGAAACGTTTAGTAATTTGATTTCATGTTATAATGTAAAGAGCTTGAACATAGAACTGATTAGCTTTCCATAAATAACAAAAAAAATCTTCATATGATATCACCTGTCAAAATTTGGAGAATGCTCTCGCGTTCTTTAGAACAAAATTTATCTGCTTTTTTTAAAATATTTCATACAACATAAGCATTCTTCACTATACTGCATTAATAGTTTGTTTATCTTAACATAAAAATATACTATCTGAAGAAAATTTATATTCCTGATAGTAACATTTAGTATGAATAATAATGTAATTAGATAAATTTCTATGTATGGAAAAGTTCAGTAATTTGATTTCATGTTATAATGTAAAGAGCTTGAACATAGAACTGATTAGCTTTCCATAAATAACAAAAAAAATCTTCATATAATATCACGTGTCAAAATTTTGAAAATGCTCTCGCGTTCTTTAAAACAAAATTTATCTGCTTTTTTTAAAATATTTCATACAACATAAGCATTCTTCACTATACTGCATTAATATTTTGTTTATCTTAACATAAAAATATACTATCGGAAGAAAATTTATATTCCTGGTAGTAACATTTAGTATGAATAAAAATGTAATTAGATAAATTTCTATGTATGGAAAAGTTCAGTAATTTGATTTCATGTTATAATGTAAAGAGCTTGAACATAGAACTGATTAGCTTTCCATAAATAACAAAAAAAATCTTCATATGATATCACCTGTCAAAATTTGGAAAATGCTCTCGCGTTCTTTAGAACAAAATTTATCTGCTTTTTTTAAAATATTTCATACAACATAAGCATTCTACACCATACTGCATTAAAAGTTTGTCTATCTTATCATAAAAATATACTATCGGAAGAAAATTTATATTCCTGATAGTAACATTTAGTATGAATAATAATGTAATTAGATAAATTTCTATGTATGGAAAAGTTCAGTAATTTGATTTCATGTTATAATGTAAAGAGCTTGAACATAGAACTGATTAGTTTTCCATAAATAACAAAAAAAATCTTCATATAATATCACGTGTCAAAATTTTGAAAATGCTCTCGCGTTCTTTAAAACAAAATTTATCTGCTTTTTTTAAAATATTTCATACAACATAAGCATTCTTCACTATACTGCATTAATAGTTTGTTTATCTTAACATAAAAATATACTATCGGAAGAAAATTTATATTTTGATAGTAACATTTAGTATGAATAAAAATGTAATTAGATAAATTTCTATGTATGGAAACGTGTAGTAATTTGATTTCATGATATAATGTAAAGAGCTTGAACATAGAACTGATTAGCTTTCCATAAATAACAAAAAAATTCTTCATATGATATCACCTGTCAAAATTTGAAAAATGCTCTCGCGTTCTTTAAAACAAAATTTATCTGCTTTTTTTTAAATATTTCATACAACATAAGCATTCTTCACTATACTGCATTAATAGTTTGTCTATCTTAACATAAAAATATACTATCGGAAGAAAATTTATATTCCTGGTAGTAACATTTAGTATGAATAAAAATGTAATTAGATAAATTTCTATGTATGGAAAAGTTCAGTAATTTGATTTCATGTTATAATGTAAAGAGCTTGAACATAGAACTGATTAGCTTTCCATAAATAACAAAAAAAATCTTCATATGATATCACCTGTCAAAATTTGGAAAATGCTCTCGCGTTCTTTAGAACAAAATTTATCTGCTTTTTTTAAAATATTTCATACAACATAAGCATTCTACACCATACTGCATTAAAAGTTTGTCTATCTTATCATAAAAATATACTATCGGAAGAAAATTTATATTCCTGATAGTAACATTTAGTATGAATAATAATGTAATTAGATAAATTTCTATGTATGGAAAAGTTCAGTAATTTGATTTCATGTTATAATGTAAAGAGCTTGAACATAGAACTGATTAGTTTTCCATAAATAACAAAAAAAATCTTCATATAATATCACGTGTCAAAATTTTGAAAATGCTCTCGCGTTCTTTAAAACAAAATTTATCTGCTTTTTTTAAAATATTTCATACAACATAAGCATTCTTCACTATACTGCATTAATAGTTTGTTTATCTTAACATAAAAATATACTATCGGAAGAAAATTTATATTCCTGATAGTAACATTTAGTATGAATAAAAATGTAATTAGATAAATTTCTATGTATGGAAACGTGTAGTAATTTGATTTCATGATATAATGTAAAGAGCTTGAACATAGAACTGATTAGCTTTCCATAAATAACAAAAAAATTCTTCATATGATATCACCTGTCAAAATTTGAAAAATGCTCTCGCGTTCTTTAAAACAAAATTTATCTGCTTTTTTTTAAATATTTCATACAACATAAGCATTCTTCACTATACTGCATTAATAGTTTGTCTATCTTAACATAAAAATATACTATCGGAAGAAAATTTATATTCCTGGTAGTAACATTTAGTATGAATAAAAATGTAATTAGATAAATTTCTATGTATGGAAAAGTTCAGTAATTTGATTTCATGTTATAATGTAAAGAGCTTGAACATAGAACTGATTAGCTTTCCATAAATAACAAAAAAAATCTTCATATGATATCACCTGTCAAAATTTGGAAAATGCTCTCGCGTTCTTTAGAACAAAATTTATCTGCTTTTTTTAAAATATTTCATACAACATAAGCATTCTACACCATACTGCATTAAAAGTTTGTCTATCTTATCATAAAAATATACTATCGGAAGAAAATTTATATTCCTGATAGTAACATTTAGTATGAATAATAATGTAATTAGATAAATTTCTATGTATGGAAAAGTTCAGTAATTTGATTTCATGTTATAATGTAAAGAGCTTGAACATAGAACTGATTAGTTTTCCATAAATAACAAAAAAAATCTTCATATAATATCACGTGTCAAAATTTTGAAAATGCTCTCGCGTTCTTTAAAACAAAATTTATCTGCTTTTTTTAAAATATTTCATACAACATAAGCATTCTTCACTATACTGCATTAATAGTTTGTTTATCTTAACATAAAAATATACTATCGGAAGAAAATTTATATTTTGATAGTAACATTTAGTATGAATAAAAATGTAATTAGATAAATTTCTATGTATGGAAACGTGTAGTAATTTGATTTCATGATATAATGTAAAGAGCTTGAACATAGAACTGATTAGCTTTCCATAAATAACAAAAAAATTCTTCATATGATATCACCTGTCAAAATTTGAAAAATGCTCTCGCGTTCTTTAAAACAAAATTTATCTGCTTTTTTTAAAATATTTCATACAACATAAGCATTCTTCACTATACTGCATTAATAGTTTGTCTATCTTAACATAAAAATATACTATCGGAAGAAAATTTATATTCCTGGTAGTAACATTTATTATGAATAAAAATGTAATTAGATAAATTTCTATGTATGGAAAAGTTCAGTAATTTGATTTCATGTTATAATGTAAAGAGCTTGAACATAGAACTGATTAGCTTTCCATAAATAACAAAAAAAATCTTCATATAATATCACGTGTCAAAATTTTGAAAATGCTCTCGCGTTCTTTAAAACAAAATTTATCTGCTTTTTTTAAAATATTTCATACAACATAAGCATTCTTCACTATACTGCATTAATATTTTGTTTATCTTAACATAAAAATATACTATCGGAAGAAAATTTATATTCCTGGTAGTAACATTTAGTATGAATAAAAATGTAATTAGATAAATTTCTATGTATGGAAAAGTTCAGTAATTTGATTTCATGTTATAATGTAAAGAGCTTGAACATAGAACTGATTAGCTTTCCATAAATAACAAAAAAAATCTTCATATGATATCACCTGTCAAAATTTGGAAAATGCTCTCGCGTTCTTTAGAACAAAATTTATCTGCTTTTTTTAAAATATTTCATACAACATAAGCATTCTACACCATACTGCATTAAAAGTTTGTCTATCTTATCATAAAAATATACTATCGGAAGAAAATTTATATTCCTGATAGTAACATTTAGTATGAATAATAATGTAATTAGATAAATTTCTATGTATGGAAAAGTTCAGTAATTTGATTTCATGTTATAATGTAAAGAGCTTGAACATAGAACTGATTAGTTTTCCATAAATAACAAAAAAAATCTTCATATAATATCACGTGTCAAAATTTTGAAAATGCTCTCGCGTTCTTTAAAACAAAATTTATCTGCTTTTTTTAAAATATTTCATACAACATAAGCATTCTTCACTATACTGCATTAATATTTTGTTTATCTTAACATAAAAATATACTATCGGAAGAAAATTTATATTCCTGGTAGTAACATTTAGTATGAATAAAAATGTAATTAGATAAATTTCTATGTATGGAAAAGTTCAGTAATTTGATTTCATGTTATAATGTAAAGAGCTTGAACATAGAACTGATTAGCTTTCCATAAATAACAAAAAAAATCTTCATATGATATCACCTGTCAAAATTTGGAAAATGCTCTCGCGTTCTTTAGAACAAAATTTATCTGCTTTTTTTAAAATATTTCATACAACATAAGCATTCTACACCATACTGCATTAAAAGTTTGTCTATCTTATCATAAAAATATACTATCGGAAGAAAATTTATATTCCTGATAGTAACATTTAGTATGAATAATAATGTAATTAGATAAATTTCTATGTATGGAAAAGTTCAGTAATTTGATTTCATGTTATAATGTAAAGAGCTTGAACATAGAACTGATTAGTTTTCCATAAATAACAAAAAAAATCTTCATATAATATCACGTGTCAAAATTTTGAAAATGCTCTCGCGTTCTTTAAAACAAAATTTATCTGCTTTTTTTAAAATATTTCATACAACATAAGCATTCTTCACTATACTGCATTAATAGTTTGTTTATCTTAACATAAAAATATACTATCGGAAGAAAATTTATATTCCTGATAGTAACATTTAGTATGAATAAAAATGTAATTAGATAAATTTCTATGTATGGAAACGTGTAGTAATTTGATTTCATGATATAATGTAAAGAGCTTGAACATAGAACTGATTAGCTTTCCATAAATAACAAAAAAATTCTTCATATGATATCACCTGTCAAAATTTGAAAAATGCTCTCGTGTTCTTTAAAACAAAATTTATCTGCTTTTTTAAAAATATTTCATACAACATAAGCATTCTTCACTATACTGCATTAATAGTTTGTCTATCTTAACATAAAAATATACTATCGGAAGAAAATTTATATTCCTGGTAGTAACATTTAGTATGAATAAAAATGTAATTAGATAAATTTCTATGTATGGAAAAGTTCAGTAATTTGATTTCATGTTATAATGTAAAGAGCTTGAACATAGAACTGATTAGCTTTCCATAAATAACAAAAAAAATCTTCATATGATATCACCTGTCAAAATTTGGAAAATGCTCTCGCGTTCTTTAGAACAAAATTTATCTGCTTTTTTTAAAATATTTCATACAACATAAGCATTCTACACCATACTGCATTAAAAGTTTGTCTATCTTATCATAAAAATATACTATCGGAAGAAAATTTATATTCCTGATAGTAACATTTAGTATGAATAATAATGTAATTAGATAAATTTCTATGTATGGAAAAGTTCAGTAATTTGATTTCATGTTATAATGTAAAGAGCTTGAACATAGAACTGATTAGTTTTCCATAAATAACAAAAAAAATCTTCATATAATATCACGTATCAAAATTTTGAAAATGCTCTCGCGTTCTTTAAAACAAAATTTATCTGCTTTTTTTAAAATATTTCATACAACATAAGCATTCTTCACTATACTGCATTAATAGTTTGTTTATCTTAACATAAAAATATACTATCGGAAGAAAATTTATATTCCTGATAGTAACATTTAGTATGAATAAAAATGTAATTAGATAAATTTCTATGTATGGAAACGTGTAGTAATTTGATTTCATGATATAATGTAAAGAGCTTGAACATAGAACTGATTAGCTTTCCATAAATAACAAAAAAATTCTTCATATGATATCACCTGTCAAAATTTGAAAAATGCTCTCGCGTTCTTTAAAACAAAATTTATCTGCTTTTTTTTAAATATTTCATACAACATAAGCATTCTTCACTATACTGCATTAATAGTTTGTCTATCTTAACATAAAAATATACTATCGGAAGAAAATTTATATTCCTGGTAGTAACATTTATTATGAATAAAAATGTAATTAGATAAATTTCTATGTATGGAAAAGTTCAGTAATTTGATTTCATGTTATAATGTAAAGAGCTTGAACATAGAACTGATTAGCTTTCCATAAATAACAAAAAATTTCTTCATATGATATCACCTGTCAAAATTTGGAAAATGCTTTCGCGTCCTTTAAAACAAAATTTATCTGCTTTTATTAAAATATTTCATACAACATAAGCATTCTACACCATACTGCAATAATAGTTTGTCTATCTTAACATAAAAATATACTGTCGATAGAAAATTTATTTTCCTGGTAGTAAAATTTAGTATGAATAAAAATGTATATAATAAGATAAATTTCTTATGTATGGAAAAGTTCAGTAATTTGATTTCATGTTATAATGTAAAGAGCTTGAACATCGAACTGATTAGCTTTTCATAAATAACAAAAATTTCTTCATATGATATTACGTGTCAAAATTGTCAAAATGCTCTAACGTCCTTTAAAACAAAATTTATCTGCTTTTATTAAAATATTTCATACAACATTAGAATTCTTCACCATACTGCATTAATAGTTTGTCTATCTTAACATGAAAATATACTATCGTTAGAAAATTTATATTCTTGGTAGTAAAATTTAGAATGAATAAAATATTTCATTGTCAATATTTGTGGTGTGGAGAGTTTAGTGTTGGCCACAACCCACTCGTTTATAATAATCATAAAAGTTCAAACTATTACATTTTGGAAGAAAATTGATGGCTATTTGCCTGACAGTTTTTCTAATTCCTCAAAACCCCAAATTTTACTTTCCGAAAGACAAAAATTATGGTTCACATGTACATCAGTTTATAATATGCTATAAAACTTTCTATGAGTCCAAGTTATTAAAATATTAATAACACAACCTATTTTATAGTTTAATTGAAATATTCAACACAAATAACCCCCTCCCCACCACCCCCCAGTCCGGACAAAATCTTGCAGTCAATAATAACGCGAATCTGGACTCATTACAAATTTGATGAAAAATAGTGAGTAATTCACATTATTTATACAATTTATTAAAATATTGATAACACAACTTAGTAGTCCAACTGTCATTTGGATTTTTGTTCCAGTCAGGGGTAATCAACATTTGTTTTTTTTATATATTCACATATCTCAAAACCATATAATCTCGAACACTGAAGATTTGTATAAATATAGAAAAATATAATATTTCAAACTATTTTTTAAGAAAAGTTTCCAGGGCTTCTCAATGTTTTTTGTTTGCCTATATTTCCAAAAAGTATGAAATTATCGAAAAACGCTGAAACACTGCAATTAAATTAAAAAAAATATATAATAATAAAAATATACATTTCCTTGCCCCCTGCGAATGTGGCGAGTTTATTGCCATATGGCAATTTCTTCCAACTAACCAGCGTTTTCTACCCAGATAAGCAAGAAAAGTATGAGAAGTGAATTTAAATCAATTTCTCCTCGAAAAACACTGAAACACTGCAATTAAATAATTAAATTTATAAAAAATATATACAATAAAAATATACACTTCCTTGCACCCTGCGCAAATGGCACCCAAAAAGAACACGCACAGAAGCCAAACGGCATATAGCGGCATATACATAATAGCGGTACATCTAAAATTTTAAAAATCTGTAACATAAATATCAACAGATTGCGATCGCCCGAAGTCATTAAATTAACTAAATTAAAATTTGAGATGTTGGTACAGCTATAATGTATATAATGCCATTTGGCTTATGTGTTGCCACCCTCCAGGTTGAAATAGACAATGTTTGGAGATAACTAAATCAATATAAATTTTGTATAGTATATATTGACAATACTGAAAACAAGTACTATTGAGAAAATGGCAAATATAGAAAAGTTTAGTTAATATAATATGTTATTAAAGATGAAAATATACCTATTGTCAGCCTTTGTATATCAGTTGATTAGATATCTGACTGCTATATCTTAGGTTCGATTCCCGGTGGTGGAGACACAGTTTTTAAAGTATGTTTTTAATCTTCTTCTCTGAGACGATAAAAATTGCAAGTCGTCAGATCTGGCAACTTGTTATTGGGTGCTTGTTAAATTAATATTTGACATAGTTTCTGTAAGTTACCCGAGAAAGCCAACACGTAATCCCTATAACATCGATGATACGCACACAGCACAGGTAATTTCACGTCTCACAATGTCTGATCATCATCATCAATGGCTCCACAGCCCATTGCGGGCCTTGGCCTCCTCCAGCATTCCTCGCCATCTCCTTCTATCCTGACATGCTTCCCTCCAGTTCCTTAACCAACAGCCTCTACATCCCGCTGCACGCCATTCAGCCATCGGAGCTTGGGTCTACCAACGTTTCGTCTACCTTGTGGCTTTGTGTGCAAGACCCTTTTTGGCACTCTTTCATCGCCCATTCTTTCCACGTGTCCTGCCCATCGTAGCCTCCCTATTTTTATCACCTTTATAATGTTGGGCTCATTATAAATATTGTAGATCTCATCATTGTGTCGTATTCTCCAAGCTTCGTTTACCTGCACAGGTCCGAATATCCTTCTGAGTATTTTTCTCTCGAACACTAGTAGAGACAATTCATCTTTTTTACTCAATACCCAGCATGCAGAACCATAAGTTAGTACAGGGCGTAGCAACGTTTTGTAGATTGTGACTTTAATATACAGATTTTAATATACATTTTTACTATTTGGACTCCTTAGTACAGATCAGATGTTGTTATTTTGTAAAATAGACGAAATATATTATGAAATAGTAACTTTTTATTTTTACAATAGCTTACAATATACTTATAATTCATTTTATGCAATAAAAGCATTTTCACCAAAATGTCAAACAGTCTGAAATTGTTACTAGGGTATAGTGATATGCGTGTTAATTTGGAACATATTTAGTTTCATTATACTGGGTATGTAAGAATGTGTGCTTGAGATAAATTATGTGGGGGGTGGGGTAGTTATGGTTACATTTAATTAATTTATTTTGATTAAATATATGCAATAACCTTGAAAAGTAAGCTAAAATAAAATATAAATTTTATAAAAATAGGTTGATATGTAAATTGCAGTAAGACATTTATTAGATTTGTGGTCAAATATTATTCAGTTGGAATATGATTGAATAGTAGAGTATTATAAAATACAACACTATTTCGACAAATCTGCAAATATAATAAAGAAAACAAAATAAAAACAAGTCCTTGAAACATACATACATTTTTGTAAGTAACAATATTGTGATTTTCAAGGCGAGCTTTTCATTTCATAGTAATATTATTAAACTAAAATTCTGTCTTGTCTTCAAAATAATATTATAACATAAATTGTTTGAATAATATAATTATATGGAAAATCTTATGTTTGATAAAGGTGCAATACTGTCTAAATAGGTTATCATTGAAAATTACAAAATAATTAAATGTGAGGGATACTTAAACGTATTGTTTGATTAATACAATGCACGGAGGGATTGAAATTACAAGATATTTGTAAAAAAAACATTAAAAACATTTTTATCATTGACTTGTCAAAATCAGTTGTGCAGTTTGAAGTATGAATCGAAAATGAGTAAGGATTATTACTTACGACTTGAGGCAGATTTGAAATCAAGTTGGAAAAAACGAAGCGATTTTGGTCTCCTATGATGGGGCCGTGAGGGGAATAATTTTGGTAACAATTGTGCAAATCCAGATTTTCAGTCCTCAAAGCGATTCGGCCGTTTTTCAGGTTATAACCTGAAAAAGACACAAGGTATAACTATAAGAACGAAAACATGACATTTTGAGGAAATATTCGAGATTCATTTTAAAACATGATCCTAAGAAAACATTTACCACATTTTCTTGCAAAATTTTGCAAGCGAGGGTTGACATGAGGGTGAATAAACAATAAGGTTCCGTTGGACACTTACCAAATCGTAGGGCTGAATGTTTTGGAAACTATAGAAAACACAATATTTTTTTCGTATTTCTAGCCCGTTTGGGCTTTTAAAATTTTACCGACGCCCAGCTGTGAAAAACTTAAATGTATGCGTGCATATAATATAATCGGTTCACAGCATACCTACCCTATATTTTAATAAAATATAATATAACCAAGCGATTTACGTAAAGTTCCAATAAATTCCACTTAAAATGCTAGTGTGCTTTAGTCAAAAATCTATCATTACTAACGTAACCATAAAAGATAGCTATTAATAAAAAAAGTAAGAATAATAACCGCTAGATGGCAAAGCTAAATTTAGATTTCGAGTTGAAAAATAGATGGGGTAAATCATTTATTAAATATTTTTTTTTTACTACTTTTGATTCCTTCAGGGGTTATCAACTTTTGAATTTTCGCTTTATTTTTCTATATATCTCATTAACCATAAAAGCTTGAACGCTGAAAATTGGTATAATAAATATAGGCAAATACAAAATCACAAATTTGTTTTTTTAAAAAAGGTTCTTGAGTTTTTTCGAACATTCTTTTATGTGTTTAACTAGGTACCTATATTTCCAATTTATTTAAAAATATCGAAAAACGCCCCGACTAGATAATATAATTTATTATAAAAGGACTCTCAATAGTTTGATACTTTGATCTCCAAACATCCCATCATGCTGTTTTCATATTCTGGGTAGGAAAAAAGGAGTGACCTCCATACTATCCTATGCTGACATGCATACCTACATGTTTTGTATAGAAAACAAAATATCTTAAAATTTGGATACATGGGTTTATAGTTTGGTACATATTCTTCAACTATAAGTACATACTTTCGCTATCGACAGTTGGATATCATGTGTTACGTGCAACTAGTAGGTAACAATGGTATGCGTTTGAGATTGTTTTTTTTTTGCGTCTTCAAAACAATGTGCTTTTTCAAAATTTGCGATGGCAGCTCGTTAAAAAATGAATTTTATTTTCTACCTAGAGGGCAAGTCTGGTCCAACCGGCGAAATCAAAACCCATACGATTACCAATATCATGGATATAGGGTAAGAGGTACATTGATTGGCACCTTGTTTTTTTGCAGCAGTTTTTATGCCATGCCATCTCGAACAGCGTTTAAAGTTAGTTGGATATCCTCCTCTGTGTAATATTTAAAGTATTTTTTTACAATTATTATTGGCACTGCCAGTAATAGTTTTTCTGCTAATTAACTGCATGATGATGATTTATATATAAAAAGACTCAATAGTGCAGAAAAACAACAATAAAAATATATTTTTAAAAAATACATACATACATATATACCGTCACGCCGTTTCCCTATTTGGGGTAGGCAGAGAGAACCGAACGCCAGACTCTTCTATCTTGGCATACCTGTTTTGCCTCATTTAGGTAAGTACATTCATACATCGCGTCATACATGCTCTCCTATTATTCTGACTTCGTATATTACCCTCTTTCAAAATCTCATTTAAATATGATCAAGCCAGCTCTTTCTCGGTCGACCCTTACATCTCATTCCACTCTTTTCAGCCTTGTATACTTTCTTTGTCAGTCGTTCATCGTTCATTCTCTCTACATGTACGAACCATCGCAAAGCATTTATCTTCATTCTACTCAGAATGAATAGAATAGAAAAAATACATAACATAGAAATATTATAAATTAATTATATAATAATATTTTTTCTTCAGAAAAATAAAATATACAAACATAATATAACTGTCACAGTATATTTAAATATACTAAATGTGTGAACATACCTTGAGAAAAAAAATAAGAAACCGCCAAAGAAATCTTTAAATCAAATAGCAATGTTGCTAGTTGTGAAAATTAAGATCGACGCAGTTTCAAATATAGGTACATATGTTCAAGTGACTATGTTCCTAATTTGAATGTTAATAAGCATTTTCTAGCAACATTATTAATATTCATACAGTCGGGAGTGCCAGATTTAGGTAGTACCTACTTCTTACCCTAATTATTATATGGAGTTCTATAATATCTTTAGATGTCATAGAACTCCATATGATAATTATATCCATGATATGGATAATCATGAGGGTTTTGATTTCGCCGGTTGGACCAGACTTGCCCCCCTGGATAGATATTTATTATTGTTGATGTTGATGTGCGTTTCTCATTATCCCTTAGATTAGGCTAGACTCCTACAATATAGACTACGTAATTTGAGTATGTCGCTTCTGTAAATGTATGTCTTTGTTTGTCCAACTATTGTGGAGATATTTATAATAGATTGACTCCTGTGATGTCGTTTTGATAACAAACACAGAATTACCTTCCAACTAGTAGATAATGTACGTTGTACATTCAATATTTGATGTATAATAGGTAAATATATTGACCTAAATAATCTACATATGTTCAACAGCAGAATCTAAGCTCTGCATAATGTAATAATCCAGTTTCTGCCGATTACAATGATATTAATAGAATTAAATTAGCTAGGTATAACCTCGCCCAGCGAAAGATTGCGGCTGACATCACGCTGACATAACCTGTGCATAAACGAATTTTAGTGCAGAAAAATACTCTAATTTGTATTAACCAATAAAAATAGTTGGCTTTCAACGTTGTGCCATAGGTATTATAATATACTCTTTGCGTTGTGCAGCGAATTACGTGTCACTTTTTCCCTGACTTTTGCTTCCATAGATCAAAGAGTATATAATACCTACCTAAGAGTATATATATACCTACGGATACCATAGATTTTTAACAACGCTTTATAAAACTGTCACCCGCAATCTTTTGCAGTGTGTTCTATGATCTCTTGTTTGTCGAGTCCTAGTTACCTACTGTTTTCTGTACCCAATATACTGTTTTGGGCGCCTGGCGTAGGTACATATTTATTTATTTAACTTTTTGTACATAATATAAACAAATATAATGCACACTGGTGGGCTTATTGCCATTAGGTAATTTCTTCCAACCAACCAGATTACAGAGTGACAGAATTATACATGTACATCAACAAAAAATGTATAACAATTTTCAAAAATAATTTTTCGCAGGCCTGTTTAATTCACATCATTTTTGAACCACTCTTTGAAAAAAAAAATCCGATATACGTAGGTACTCATATTTTTACCTATATGTTTTACATTTATAACTTGCTACCAACCAACGTTTACACGAAAAAAAGTTCATTTTTGCTCTCGCGATTCAAACGTTGAATAACACGCAAACAAAATAAAAAGTTGGATTTTACATTTGAGTGCATTTTCAGCCATTTGCAGAGTTTTGAAACCAGAAATAACAAAGAATGAAATATTTGCTAAATCCTCCACTACCCACACGTATGGATAAAAATGTTTTTTTTAGTTGTATGTTGGCGAGTCATAATGTTTTTTTTGCGAATGTTGACTTTGTTCAGTGGCTTTCGAACTTTTTCTGAAATTAGAAAAAGCTCGAAACAACTGATATATTTTTGCAACAGAACCCTAAGTTTGATAAATCATGTATTTTTTATCGCACATTTTTTTAATGCAAGAGTCTCACAATAGCCAGACAACCCACAATGTTGTGAGCTGATTATATACAATTGGCCTGTATAACAACTAATAAGCTTTACATATATATCCTGGTGTTGGAATGGTTACTATGGTTACGGACGCATTCTGATATTCAAATAAAATTTGTTATGAATCGAATTTATTTAGAACATTGTTGTAGGTAGGTACCTACCTATTACTATTTACTTACAAATCAACAATATACTGATTTCCTATTTATTTTATTTATTTACATATTTATGTATGTATGAATGTTTGCATGTATGCAATGTGCTCCTTAACCGTTTGTCCGATTACAATAAAACTTTGATGAATTGTCGAGCGTATGCCCAGGATGGTTTCTGGATTTAAAGTTTTTTCTTATTCTTCTTCTTCTTCGTGTATTTGGTCATTTTACCTATGAAGGGGGAGTATCCTGGGAAAAGTAGGTCCGACTGTCCCTCCATCTCTTCGCAGGTCTTCCAGGACGGTTTGTGGATTTTAACTTTTTTCTTCTTCTTCTTCTTCATCATGTATTTGGTCATTTTACCTATGAAGGTGGACTATTCTGGGAGAAAAAGGTCCAATTTTCCTTCTATCTCTTCGCAGGTTTCTAGATTTAATCTTTTTTCTTCTTCTTCTTCTTCTTCATCGTGTATTTGGTCATTTTACAAAATGATGTTGGAGTATTCTGGGAGAAGAAGGTCCAACTGTCCTTCCATCTCTTCACAGGTCTTCCAGAACGGGTTCTGCATATAAACTTTTTTCTTCTTTTTCTTCATCGTGTATTTGGTTATCTTACCTATGAAGATGAACTATCCTGGTAGAAGAAGGTCCAATTTTCCTTCGATCTCTTCGCAGGTTTCTGGATTTTAACTTTCTTCTTCTTTTCTTCTTCTTTTTCGTCGTGTATTTGGTCATTTTACTTATCAAGTTGGAGTATCCTGGGAGAAGAAGGTCCAACTGTCCTTCCATCTCTTCGCAGGTTTCTGGATTTAAACTTTTTTCTTCTTCTTCTTCATCGTGTATTTGGTCATTTTACCTATGAAGGTGGACTAACCTGGGAGAAAAAGGTCCGATTGTCCTTCCATCTCTTCGCAGGTTTCTGGATTTTAACTTTTTTCTTACTCTTCTTCTTCTACTTCTTCATGTATTTTTGGTCATTTTACCTATGAATTTGGAGAATCCTGGGAGAAGAAGGTCCAACTTCATGGTTTTTCATGTTCTTTGATGTCTTCTATTGTGGAAGTGTGTTTTCCTTTTTTTTTTTACTTTGTGTTTTATTGTTATTGATAGATACGTGTCTTTTTTGTGTGTGCATTTAGTCATCCGATGTTGATTTGTTTATTTTTACTGTTTGTTTTTATTTTCGTTTATACTAGATGTAAGAAATTGTACTTTTTTTACATCTAAATAAAATATATACAATACAATACAATACAACTGTCCTTCCAACTCATCGCAAGTCTTCCAAGACGGTTTTTGGATATAAACTTTTTTCTTCTTCTTCTTCTTCATCGTGCATTTGGTCATTTTACCTATGAAGGTGGACTATCCTGGGAGATGAAGGTCCAATTTTCCTTCCATATCTTCGCAGGTATCTGGATTTAAACTTTTTTCTTCTTCGTGTATTTAGTCATTTTACCTATGAAGGTGGAGTATCCTGGGAAAAGAAGGTCCTTTCATCTCTTCGCGGTTCTTCCAGGATGGTTTCTGGATTTAAACTTTTCTTAACCGACTGAAGGGACGGGATGTAATGAAGGGAAGGGAGGCACTAAAGGGCCTGAAGGGACGGGAGGTATAAAAGGGCCTGAAGGGACGGGAGGTACTGAAGGGCCTGATTGGAAGGGACGTAATGAGGGATTGAAGGGACGGGAGATACTGAAGGGCCTGAAGGGACGGGAGGTACTGAAGGGTCTGAAGGGACGGTTCCTGTAGTTCAAATCTTTTTCTTATTAATTTTATGTAGACCTTTAGGACAGTTTTTATACAAACTATTTCCTATAGTATAATTCATCTTCTTCTTCTTTTATGTATACATTTGGGTCAGTTTTTATAAAAATTATTTCCTATAGTCTAATTATTTTTCTTTTTCATTTACGTAGGCGTTTGGGAGAGTTTTGATACAAACTATTTCCAATAGTCTTATTCATTTTATTCTTCTTTTATGTAGACCAAGGGTGAGTTTTTATACAAACTTTTCCTATAGTTTGATTATTATTCTTTTATATAGACCTTTGAATCAGTTTTTATGTATATTAACTATTTCCTATAGTCTAATTCATCTTCTTTTATGTAGACCTTTTGGTCAGTTTTTATACCAACTATTTCCAATAGTATAATTCTTCTTCTTCTTCTTTTTTGTAGACCTTTGGGTGAGCTTTTATACATACTATTTCCTATTGTCTAATTCCTCTTTTTTATGTAGACCTTACAGTTTTTACACAAACTATTTCCTTTAGTCTTTTTCTTCGTTTTCTTATTTTATGTAGAACTTTGGTGAATTTTATACAAACTATTTCCTATAGATTAATCTTCTTCTTCTTTAATAAGACCTTTTGGTCAGTTTTTATAAAATCTATTTCCAATAGTCTAATTCTTCTATTTTATGTATTTTTTTATTATTTTATGTAGACCATTGGGATAGTTTTTTATACAAAATATTTCTTATAGTCTTATACTTATTCTTCTCTTTTTTATTTAGACTTTTGGGTTAGTTTTAAGTCTAATAGTCTATTGTGCAGAAATATTACTAACGATATGCACACTTGATGAAAATACATATGTAAAAACGAATGGGATGTGGGATGTGACGATGTAACCTGCACTAGAATATTTTCAATACTTTTGTTTAATCAAATTTAAACCATTTATATCATCCTATTTTGAATAATTTTCAACACCTACATATTTGATTTCGTAGACGATATTTAAAGAATGGGGGTTGTGGCCATTACTGAACTCTTCACAACGTTTATATTCAAATTAAAAACTATTTACTATAGTTTAAGTCTTCTTCTTCTTCGTTAATGTAGACTTTTGTGTCAATTTTAAGTCTATCAGTCTAATTGTGCAAAAATATAATGCACACTTGATGAAAAAATATAAAAACGAAAGGGATGTGACCAACACTAGATCTTTTCAGTACATTATTTAATCAAATTTTAACCACATCCCAACATCCAACATCCAAAATTACTAAATTTTCAATAGGTACATATTACAATTTGTTTTCGATGACAATATTTAAAAATGGGGGTTGTGGTCAAACCAATCTCTTTACAACGTTGATAAACAGTCATATTTAAAACCATTTCGCATAGTCCATGCGTGCAGAAATTGTATATTATACTTCATTCACAATTTATAGCAATATATAAAAAATAATGGCTTGTGGTCATCACTTGAATATTTTACAATGCTTAAACTCAATCAAATTTCAAACCACTTTTCATAGTCCGATTTTGCAAAATAATTGGGTGACAATATTATAAAAACGATTGCTTATTCCTTCACAATTTTACATTCTTGGCCAACGGCGGGACATAAAAGCTAGTAACAGAAATAAAATAGCTTCTGTAAGGGAAAATAAAGTGATCAACAGCGTTGCCAATGCCAATTTTCCAGATTCCCCAAAAATCTAGATCGAATTCCCCAAATTGGGGAAATACAAAGTCCCGATTCCCCGCAAATTCCCCACATAATTATAATGTCAAGAAAACACTAATATTCGCACTTTAAACACTTTACTCTAGTAACTCCATCATATCCATCAAGGCCAGGTAGAGTAAAATCCAGAATAGCGTGAACTCGCCATTCATCATTAATTGTTGTATTCGCACAAAGTTTTCAAACACTGGAAATACTTTCAGCACAGGCGTCAGTGATTTAATTTAAATTTATTGAGCTTAAGAAGGATTCACAATAGATATAATAGAAATAAAGAGTATCTCTAAAATCAAATTTCTTAACAATAAATAAATAAATAAAAAAAAGAAAATGAATATGTCCTTGTTAAACAAGTACATATAAATCTTCCTACGTTCCCTAAAATAAGCAAATAAATGCTTGTGCTATAGGTGAACGAAATCGGTGGAGGCAGGATTCGAACTCGCGACCACTGGATTACTAACCCAGCGCGCTAACCGCTCTGCCATCGACCCATCTGCCGACGTTAATTCATTATAAAAATCTTGGCCCATTTTCAAGAAATCTGTAATAGCTGAGCAGTGTACATTTTCATATTTTTTCAAATTTATAGACGTTTTAACAATGATTGGTAAAATGCTATAATCCCCACACTTTCCCCACAAAAAGCCGATCCCCACAAAATCCCCAATCGAGTTGAGATTCCCCGCATTTTGGGGAATTCCCCACAAATTGGCAACCCTGGTGATCAACCTCTTATTGATATTCTATGTGTCTGTATAGACAAGTGTATTTTTTACTCTCCACTTCTATCTTCCTCAAGGCGTAGGCAGTGAGAACCGAACACCGCATTCTTTTATCTTGACACATACATCGTCTCATCTACATTGATACACTATCTCATACATGCTCATCTTGCTAGTAATGCAATTTTACTCAAAATTAGGTATCATGTAGAAAATACATACTATGAGTTTCGTTTTTATGAAATGAGTTTGTTAAATTATTTTTTAATTAAAATATTTTACTATGAAAACTTGATAATTCTTCAATGCCATTTCATGAAAGTGATATGTCTTTTTACCAATTTGAAGAAAAAAAAATATTTTCCCGAGCTTGGGGTCACTTTAAAATATTTGACGTTTGAAAAAATTGTAAGCACTTCTCAATTCTTCCTTCGAAATCTAATGGGATCGAAGAAAATATTAGATATATGTACATATTTGCAAAATTTGAAAAGAATCGAATGAGTACCTACTTTAGTCTATAATTGATAAAGTAAAATAAACACGCCATACATAGCACACAGTACATAGCACGTAGCATACAGACACATATACATTGTGATGAAACTTTCAGAATACAATTTCAGCATGACTTGCATTAAAAAAAATTGCCTTAAAAACTGCGAAATCATAACTCCCCACTATATTCTCTTGGGTTAGTGGGGAGTAAAAAAAATGTCTTCGGCTTATCGTGTCCACTTAATACAAATCGATGGTTTTTTAACAGATTTTAAATTATCTCAATAGAGACGAAGTTGGAATATTTACTGTAGGAGAACCGGGAAATCAATAATAATAATCAATAATCAATAATCGGGAAATAATTAAAAATCTGTTAAAAAATATCTTTGACTCCCGACAGGAAAAAAAAACCAATGTTTGCGCATATGCAATAATAAAAATATTCGACAAGTCGATGGATTTAATTAGTATTTATTACTTGGTGTCTGACACTTGATTTGAATTTTCTGTATTTTACTATGTGGGAACGTGTCATTATCAGAATGCATTCAAATGACAGTGTGATGTAAAACGTATCTTTCATCCGCAAAGAATAATCGACAACTCCAAAGATTATCGGACGATCTTCGTTAATTGTTGTGAATCTTCATCGTGAATCAACGAGGATACACACATTGCAGTTCGCTGACAGGAGTGCCGCTACATATTCAAATAATCACAAAATGTTTTTTTATATTCAAATTAATAATTTAATAATTTGGAAAAGATCAGGTCCGTGGACATATTCTGTATGTCCAGGACTCTTTTCAGGAGCCACGTTAGACAGGAATAATATTTTTTTTTGTTACCAGTAGTTAGTACAATGCACCATGAAATCAAAGGTGGGCTGATTAAGTTACAATTGCTTATGTTGCTATTCTTATTTATTATATTTGTTTAAAAACATATTATTATTGTACGTTGCCCATTTTTTCAAATAAATTAAAAAAAAAATTACACAAATAACAAGATACAGAAAAATACACAATAAAAAACATATTTCTCTTTAACAGAGTGCAAGCATTCGTGTGTAAAGGAGACATTTAAAAATGAAAAATATATCTAAATAATTATGAAGTGAATAAATAAATAAATAAATAAATAAATAAATAAATAAATAAATAAATAAATAAATAAATAAATAAATAAATAAATAAATAAATAAATAAATAAATAAATAAATAAATAAATAAATAAATAAATAAATAAATAAATAAATAAATAAATAAATAAATAAATAAATAAATAAATAAATAAATAAATAAATAAATAAATAAATAAATAAATAAATAAATAAATTAATAAATAAATAAATAAATAAATAAATAAATTTCAAAAATTATAAAATAAATAAATAAATAAATTTCAAACCAGTCAATGTTTTATAATTTTAACAATGTTTAGTTTTTCAAACCAGTCAAAGTCTATTTTATTTTTCTTTTGAATTTATAAAATTCATTTGCCGGTCATATAGGTTTTACATGAATTTGTGACACATTTTTTGTGTCCAACCATTCATGCATTATTTTCTTTCTTTTCAAACACCATTACATTCAATTTTCGCACATACACTGAAAAAAATAATTGTGACGAACGAACTGGCTACCTGCGTTTTTAGCCAAACTTTTGTTATCAGTTATAAAAGTTAATCTATTTATGACTATAGTGTTTAGCTCAGGGTACAAAATATTTTGTAGCACTAAACGAACTGTTTTGTAGTCACTATAGTTCGGTTAATTTTAACATAACTTTTTTTCAGTGTACATACTGAGTATGTATGTGCGAAAAATTGCCATTTCCATATATGAAATATACATAAAAACATACTACAAAACACGCATCCACTTTGCTGTTTCATATTCCTATCTGCAATCTTACCTAAAGATTCATACCTAGAAAAATTATAAAATAATTTTTAAAAATTATAAATACCTGATAACGATGTGTAGATTATATTTTCATAAAAGTTGGATTTCTCTTAATACATTTTATTCAGCATGTCTAAAAATATTCAACACATTTTAGAAAACAAAATGATATTTTTAACGAGAATATAAATTCAAAAAGATCAATACGAAAGTAGGCAGTTGGGATTAAGAGTATTCAAAATAGCATTGGAAAATCATTAATACCGTCTTGAACGTTTTTGAATATTTTTAAACTATTAAAATATCGACTGCTATTGCACAATATTTCACTTCTTTGTCGGGGGTTATGGCTTAATATTTTACAAAAGAAAGATGAATGAAAAACTAAACAATGTAAATAAAAGTAATTAAGAAAAAATCTCCGAAAACAGCTACAATGAAAACATAAAATATTAAAACACACTAAAAAGTATACAATCATTTCATAATTTAATTAAAAAGCAAGTAAATTTGACATCAAACACAACATATATAACTTAAAAAACACATACCTATGTCAAAAAATATTTATTTACATCAACTCACTCTATAATGTCGGTAAGTCACAGTAAAATGAAAGTATTCTAAGTGTAAAAGATGCAATGACATATAATATTATAACTGATAAACGTTAAATGAACGTATTCCAAGCAAAAAATTTAATATGCAATAACGTATAATATTATTGGTGACCAGTGAGTTTTTTTTTTTGTTTAAGGCAATTCACCCTTTAAAGAGTGCTATGTGCCAATTATTTCATGTCAGAGGAGAAAAGTTAATTTTATTATAAGTAAATATATAAAAATTTTCATATATTTTAAACAGAAAATATGTTATGACAATAATATCTATTATAACTTGTAACATCTGGGTTAAAAAAATGTTCCCGATATAAAATGCATTTTGAGTGGAGCGGTTCATTCAATATAATGTAATTTCGTTTGGCGTCTTTTAAAGTGTGCGCGGTTCAGTTCTACAGAGGCTGGCTCTACGCCGTCGTAGCAAACGTAGCTCTAACCGGTTAATCGTGATCGGGCAATTGTACCGTTCGGTCGCTACGACATGTTCGAGTGTTTGACACCGGCAACTTTTAGGAATTTCTATGAACTTTACGTTTTCTTCGCTAAATCACTGTGAACTTTCTCAAAGTGTCTATCAAACTACAAGTGTATTGAAAAAAAATATATTACATAAAAATATTTTTAATAAAATGATTCGTTTCTCTTAATATACAATACTTATCTATAATATATACATAAACATGTTGCGTTTCTTGATGTTAAGTTATCGATCAATGTAAACTATGGAAAACATTTCCAAAGTAAGCTTAGTAAGTTTAGCATACAACTGGAATTCTAAATGATGACATGTGATTGAAATTTTGACTGTTTCGTTGACAAAATCTTGAAGAGCCCCCTTCCGAACTTCGTATGGTAAGTATGATAATTGATATTTATTTTAAAATATATTGAATTTGAACAAAATATGTTCAACCATATGCGTTATTCAAATATGAATTTACTTGAGATTATAATATTATGTGTTGCTCCAAAAACATGATGATTTTAGTTATCATTTTTGTTGTGATTTAATTTGGCTTTATATTTGAGCTGTATCTATAAACGCATTAAAAGTTTTCATTTACATAAAACATAAAATCTTTTTTATTTTATTTGTCCATAAATTTAAAGTAAAATATTGATTATTTCACAAAAAAAAAATCAATGAAATAGCAGTTTTTAATGATGTATCTGATTTCCTGGTCTTCTTCAACGGAATGGATTCCTTGAAATATAATTATTATGATATCTTTCAACTCAATCCAGCAAAATTTTTGTACCCCCATACATTGAACATGGGTTAATGTTTTTGAATTAAATATTTTTGTCAATTAAATACGAGATGTTGTAAAGTGCTTCTTGAATTCATAATTCGCACAATCATAAACTTAAATAACATATGGCTTAGAATATTATTGTAGGTACTCATTCATTGAACGATAAATTATTTTAATTTAAATAAAATCCAAGATAACACCTAAAAACTAATGTATCAATGATACAACAATGTCTGACTCAGAAAGTATATAAACAGAACGGATAGCGCACTGGATAAGTAATTCAGCGGATGCTGGTCTGAATTCAAACCCGGATTCACTACATCATTAGCCCAGCCCATGAACTAACACAGATCCTTTCTATTAAAACATACCTTCACGCCACGCCATGTCCCTAATGGGCTAGAAGTACAAGCTATATTTTTCGATCGTGACAAACATTCATCGTCCCTTTTAATATGTAGTGTAACCCTTTCAAGGACAATAAAAATTTATTCACATCACCAAATATCAATAAAGATGACTTGCAATTGGTTATTGATGATGATGATGATAGAAAACATACAATTTAGTTATATAATTTGGTTATTTTATGGTAGGGCCTGCATTTTTATCATCGATTTTTGTTCTACATATTATATTTTTTCCTTCAAGACAACCATTTCTGCTAACTATGTAGGTTCTTATCAACCAGTTGGTCTTTTCTATAAGATTCTGTATAGTGAGGTGGGACCAAAGTATCTCAGAGACTAGTTCCATTTTTTAACTTCCCGTTGATATTCGCACATTACCCTCATTTTCCTCCTTTAAACGGCGGTTGAAGCTCTGATATCTCTCTTTCCTCTTGTTTTTCCTTTTTATCCTTGCCCCATTTTCCTTCCTACCATCATCGCTGCCCCTGTCTTTTATCTTCCCATCCCCACTAATGTACATATATTTTTTTTTATTGCTTTTTAATTAAAATTTATTGCCTTTTATTTTTTACTCCTCACTAACCCAAAGAGGAGTTATGATTTTACAATTTTTAAGTATCATGCTGAGATTGTATTCTGAAAGTTTCATCACGATGTATCTGTGGGTGCTATGTGCTGTATGCTATGTTCGACGTGTTCATTTTACTTTATCGATTATAGACTAAAGTAAGTACTCGTTAGATTCTTTTCAAAAATTGTAAATATGTATATGTAATACTCCAACCCCAATAGATTTTGAAGGATATCTGAATAGTGCTTCTTTTTTAACTGTCAAATATTTTAAAGTGATCCCATGCTCAGGAAATTTAAAATTTGAAAATTTTATTTTTAAATTGGTAAAAAGGCACATCACTTTCATAAAATGGCATTGAAGAAATATCAAGTGTTCTAAATAAAATATTAAAATAAAAAAAATATTTTACAAACTCATTTTATAAAAATGTTGAATATATTCCATACAAAATTTTAATACTTTGTGGAGTGACCTGCGACTTGGTAGTGAGGAGTATAGCATTGGCCAGAACCCACTCGTATGTATTTATTGAGATAATTTTTTTTTTATTGGAAGACGTTAATTCTTTAACAAGTCCGCCTTTTGGCTATAATAATTTTTTCTTTTGTACATGATGTTTTGTATGGATTTTATTTTAGCCAATAAAGTTTTTACTTTTTTAGGTAAAAAAATTAGAACAAGAATCAATTGGTTTGAAACCTCGTAAAAGGGAGTTCTGTAAACGATAACAATAAACAAAAAAATATTTAACATCGATAAATATAAACGACTACCTAATATTTACATTCTACATCAAATGAATCGTGTAGTATAAAATAAAACGAGTGGGTAGTGCCCAACACGAAACTCTCCACTTTTTTTCTTCTAGAAAGGTATACGAACCCCTGAATGCGTTTTGGTGATGTATATACATTTGTATTGTGTACATTATTTAAATGAAAATAAAAAAATCTCAATAATTCCAGAAAATGTAGAGAGAATTTTGAAAGTTTTGACACAAGAAATCATACAGAAGAAATGGACGATTATGCATGGAAAATTAACACCGCAACTGAAACTCTTAGCCGCTATAGTATTGAAAATGTATAGACGTAAATTTAAATAAGTATTTTGTAAATAGAATTAAAAACATATTGTTTTTCTTCAAATTTAAAATGGATTTCTACCAAATGAATAATCACCAACTAATTAAACAGAAACAGTTTTATTCTTCACATAATAAAATATATTTAAAAACAATATTTTTATATCAGGGTTAACAGAAGCTTCCCATATTTTCTTAAAAAAACAATTCAATGCACATATTCAAAATCATAATAAACTAAAATTGGAATACACAATATTCTTATGTAGGTACAACTATAATTAAATTATATTTTAGGTACCTACCACTAAATTCATACATTACAGTACAGAGGACAAAAATAAAAAATCATATTACCTACGCTATACGCCATACACGTAAAATTATTTTGATGAAACAAACTCACTATAGGTACGTGACACCCGTTAAGATGTACACAATACGATTAAAAATTGTGAAATCATGATTCTCCACTACCATGTAATAACAGAAATACTGAGACGTTAATAAAATTCAATCGATATGTTTTTTGGATAGCATATTTTCGGAATCAAATAAAATTGAATTATACATACTTTGATGCGTGTACTTTTATTGAGTCGATATTTATATGAATTTCCCACATTTTCCAAAAATAATTTCTCATACGTTTCATTTTCAATAAATTCTATTATGATGTAATAAATAAAGTGAAAATCTATCGTAAATCAAGCGTTTTATTTTCGTTTTTTATGCCAATGAATCTTTAAAATCGGATCTGGGAAGCATTCACGGCTCAATATAAGTGTTATTTTTATGTAGGGTAAAGGTAATGAAAAAATATAACTACTTAAGAGGGCTATATATATAACCCCAAACATCGCATTTAAAAACATTTTTAAATCGAATTCCTTAAATATTATTTTAACAGTGTGTTTCGAAAAAAAAGTATTTAAAAAAAAACAATCTTTATTGATTAACCTTCACAAATTTTGAAAATTGATTATAAATATCCTTAAAACAAATAGTTAAAGACATCGTTTTAAGATATTTTTTTTAATTACTCCATATACGTCGTACAGAAAAAAGTGCTTAAAGAGCGTAAAAAATCAAATTAAGTGTTCGCGATAGTTACTTTTATTTTAATTTGTTCTTCTAATGTAAAAAAAGAAAAAAATAAACAAATTTTATTTATTTTTATTGACAAACATTTTTTCAACATCTCAATAGAGACGAAGTTGGGATATTGTAGAAGAACCAGGAACTCGAGGCACCTACAGGTGAACTAATTAATAATTATAATTGGTGAACGTTGCGCAAGCGCATAAAGTGATCATGTAAACCAGCCGATGACAGGTCGTAAGTCCTGTAGGTGCCTCGAGTTCCTGGTTCTTCTACAATATCCCAACTTCGTCTCTATTGAGATGTTGAAAAAAAGGTTTGTCAATAAAAATAACATTTGACTCCCGAAAGGGAAAAAAATCCAATGTTTGCATATATGCAATTAAAAAAGAATATAAATTTTTATTTTTCGACAATTTGAATCAGGTGTGATGAGCACACGACAGTTACCTTTAAGGACATTGTTAACGCATTTAACCTTATACAAAGTATTTTGATACGTGAAGCGAAAACTTTGGAGCCCCTTTTAAGGAAACTGCGCGCACGGAAGTGGGGATATTCTTATGGAGAATAAGTGTATAAAGCTACAATTTATACATTATTATGTATAAATACATGCATTAAATTAAATAAGAATTACGGAAGGACAGAAATTGCCCAAAAACTTATATCGAAAAATAATTCTGAGAAATAATATTTAATAATATACCAACACTTAAGACAAATAAACTTTAAAACATTTCATAAAAAAATAAACATATTTGGGGTAGGCAGAGAGAACCGAACGCCAGACTCCTCTCTCTTGACATACATTCCTCGCTTCATTCACGTCTATTATTCTTACTTCTAACATCACCATCTTTCAAAATCCCATTTATGTGATCGTGCCAACTTTTTCTTGGCCGACCTCTACTTTTCGTTCCTCTTTTATCAAACTTGTATACTTTTTTTGTCAGACGGTCATCACTCATTCTTTCTATGTGGCCGAACCACCTTAGGGCATTTATTTTCATTTTACTAACGATATTTCTTTCAATCATACATTCTCGTCTAATATCCTCATTTCTTATTCTATCATACATCGTTTTACCACACATTCGTCTTAGTGACCTCATCTAAACCGCGTTAATTCTACTTTCATGCGTCTTCTGCCATGTCCATGTCTCACTAGCATACATTAGAGTCGGTGCGACGATACCATTGTGTACCGCGAGCTTTGATTGCCTCAAAATAATTGGGTCAGCCATTACCGGTCTTAATGCACCATTCACTCTATTACCTGCCGGTACTCTCCTTTCAATATCTTTTTCCAATCTTCCATCACGCTGAAACATGCTTCCTAAGTATAAATATTCATCGACTTGTTCTAATTGTACATTCTCCACTCGTATCTCGCATTTTGTTCGTCTTTCGCTCTCTCAAATATCATCACTTTAGATTTAGTTGCATTCATTCTCAATCCATTTTGCATGCATCCATCGAATACTATTTTAACCAAACATTACAAGTCTTCCACGCTTTCAGCCATTAATACTTTGTCATCCGCATACATTAGATCACATACAGTCACACCTTCCAGTTTCAAGTCAAATAATATTGTTATATAATGAATATGTACAATGGACCAGACCATAGAACAAATTTTAATGTTAAACTGCTACATAACAAATTGACAACAACGGGTATGCATATTATAATACTAGTTGCATGTAACACATGAGATCCAACTGTCGACAGCGATAGTATGTATAGTTGAAGAATAAGTACCAAACCCATAAATACAAATTATTTATTATTTTATGATATTTAGTTTTCTATACAACACATGTACCTAGGTAGTCAAGATAGGATAGTATGGAGGTCAGTCTTTTTTTCCTACCCGGAATATGAAAACAGCATGATGGTATATGTATATTGTATGTTTAGAGATGAAGTATCAAACTATTAAGTCTTCTTTGATATTGTGTATAGGTGACTACCATACAAATTGTATGAAGCGATGTCGTCACTAAATTCAATTTTTATAAAAATTGTTAAAAAATATTTGAGATTTACTGCTACAATGTTAATATTTTTTATATAAAATTAAATTATCTAGTTGGGGTGTTTCGGCTTTTTTCGATATTTTAAAAATAAATGGAAATATAGGCAGTTAAACTCATAAATTTATCATAAAAAAAATACTTTTCTTAATAAAAAATGTTTGAGAAACCCTGGAATTTTTTTGAAAAAACTAATTTGAGATTTTGTATTTGTCTATGTTTATACCAATTTTTAGCGTTCTAGCTTTTATGGTTTCTGAGATATAGGGAAAAATAAAATAAAAATTCAAAAGTTGATAACCCCTGACTGAAACAAAAATTCAAAATTCCGAGTATAAAAGTTTTGTAAGCCTGTAACTGTTTATATATTCTGAAATTTTAGGCTCTGTCAATTGAGCGGATCAAAAGTTATAAGGGGGGGACGGACACACACACACACACACACACACAGACACACAGACACACAGACACACAGACACACACACACACACAGACACACGAAATGTTCTACTCCGAATTCTGAGTAAATCCGTGTATGGAACATATATGCTGCGAAGCCTCTAAGTTGGTGTTTTTTGACTTCAAAGTTGGAAAAGCCGTGAAAAAAGTAGACCTCTCCATACAATTCTCGCGTATTCTGGCTTGATACATTGTCGATATGTTAAGAGAACAAAGTTCTCCTGAACAAATCGACAGTTGGATTACTTTCATGTCAAAATTGAGTTCGTCGGTTTATACTTTTATGTTAAAATATGTGTAACTATAAAAATATAAAATATTGTAATTTGTTGTGTTGTAATATTTGGTGTCCGCTTTAATATTTGTTTGTAAATGACACAATAATAATGTAAAACCGAAATGTCAAATATTTGTCTTGGTAAAATTGTAAACTGCTATCCCTAGAACAGGGTTACCTAGTTGGCCAGAAGTAATCTTCATAATAGTCGTTTTTTATAAAGGTGTGAAAAAAAGTAAATAAATATTTCAAAACAATTCAAATATTGTTAACATTTTTACACTGCCAATATCAAACGCAGTTATTTAAATACAAATAGAGAACATATTAAAGAAAAATACACAATCTACTCTGAATAATATGTATAAATGTCATTAAAAGAATAACACATAGAAAAATGTGAAAAGTAACCTTTGCACATATCCCTTGATGAATACATTATACTTTTCATCATAGATCAGGTCCAATGAATTTTCAAACTTAACGTAATTAATTTTGGTCGAATTTTGATCTCTCAACTATCACTAGTATATATGAATAACTATAGTATGTTTATGATTGTTTTCATAAACAATAATTTAACTGCTAATTGAGTATTTTGATCGTTGCTTTGTTAAGTACGTACTTAATATGTTGTGCTATTTAGGGTTTCAATGTTTGTACGTAGTTTATACGAGTACCCTACTCTTTATTATCTCGAATCCAAGAGATAACTGCTGATAGTATATAATGGCAAATAATGCTTTTGGTTGGAATGGCATACAATTACACTGCTACTAATGCTGTTAATTTTCTATGTATCTAGCTAAAGATGATGTTTAATCTCAATTGTCCAATGTGATGTTTCTTGCATAATGTATAATGTTTTACTAGTACATACAATGGGATTTAATTTATTTATTTTCATTGTATCTACTTATGTATACACATTTGTACTATGTTCACGTTTATTTAAAAGGTAAATAATTTATATAAGGACGATTTAAATTCATGTGATATGATTGTATGCTATCTTTGTTGGTAAGTTATCAGACTGGGAAAAAAATCATTGAGATGGTTTGAACACTGAACGAAAAATGCAAAAGAGTTAATGAACACTAAAAAAGAATTAGGTTAGTGAATTTCTTGATTCATTATCTTCCTCTTTCAGCCACTTCTAGTTGTCTCCACTCATCTCTTCTTTTGTTTTTTTTTACCCATCCACTACCAGAGACGGGGACAATATCATCGGCCCACATTTTCTGAGGTCGGCCTCTTCCCCTATCCCATGGTCTCCATTTCTGAACTCTGGGTGTCCTGTCTGGCAACATGACCTGCCCATTGACATTGGAAGCACGGGCTGTCACTGTTCGTATCAAAGCGCTTCTTAAAAACATCAGAAGTTAAGGCCTTGAGATCTATCGCTGGAAAACCCTACGTAACGTGGATATAAGAAAAATGTGCAACATAAAGACATTGTTCGATGAAGTCGATCTAGAAGAAGATTCTGGAGAGATCTGGAGTGACAGACTTGTATACACTGCAGCTAATGACATTCCATCTGGACATCGTTCAACTGGAAGACTCCCTACTAAATGGACAAATGGTTGAACTTCCATTATTTCAGGAAGCATAATTTCTATATCACAGGTTATCAAAGGAAAATAAAAAGACTATGGTTTATCAAAGTAAAATAAAAATAGGAAGTAAAAATACACATACCTATAACATATTAAAAAACATGATTAATTACATTTAATAATAGACGATTATCGTTAACTACTTGTATGACAGTGTTATTGAATGGTTGTGTGTAAATATTATTAACAAAAGTCTTTTTTTTTTATTAATTTAAGCCATTTTTTAGTTCAAATTAAAAAAAAATATCCAAATGTATTCATTCATACATACCATCACGTCATATCCTTCACGAGTTAGGCAGAAAGAACAGATCGCCACATCTTGACAAGCATCCATAGCCTAATCAACATTCATGCATGGACACATAATTTACGCTCGTCTGTTACTTGTCCTTCACATGGTCTGCTTTCCTTTTCTTCGACGACCTCGAATTCTCGTTTCCTTTGTATCGGCTTTGTATAAATATTTATAAAAATACGTATTATAATAAATATTTTGTATTTCATAACTATATTCTACCAAGTCTCCGTCAAATCCTTAGAAGGAAAATTATTTGATTTTCGTCGAAAATATATGACTTTAAAAGGCTTTCCTTAAATAAATCCTTACCAGCCATATCGCCTATATTATATTTACTTTTTATGAATGTCTGTTTCATTTTCTTTTTTCCTTATTTCTCTAGAGCTCACGTATTGACAAATGCTCCACATGTGAAAATAATTCAATAAAAGTCGTATTGACTCTCGCACTCTCTCAGAGAGGGGCCGGAAAACTCTTTTGTGTGACATGATATTAATTCTTTGGGAAAAAATAAATTTGCATTGTAGGCTGGTGAATATTTTCACCGAAACGAATATGTCTTTATAAATGAGGTTGGAATATTCTGTACGTGGTGTAGATAAAACAATTCATCTCATTTAAATATTATCTTCGTATGTATTTTATTTCCGTAAATAATTCCAATGGAATTGCATCCCATAGTCAACCAACACATTATAGTACCTGTATCTTTTTTGTGATGATATGTACCTATGTCGTTTTAATATTATGAAACTACTTATAAAAAACTTGATGTACACAAACATACAACGAGTCATTGGCTTATAGTCCCCGAAAGAATTGAATATAAACTTTGTCTAATGATCTTCTAAACTCTTCGGGGTATGGCTCCTACTAACCTCTCCAAACTTTAGATCCTGCTTTCAATAAATGATAATCATTCAGTTCGTTCTGCATCTTCATCCATGGTTGAAAAATTAGCTGTAATGAACAGGATGCCACTAATTTCGACGATCGTGCGTTTGCTGTGGCATGGAATAAGATCCCACACACCCTCAGACAAACCAAAAATATACCTATCTTAGTTTAGAAAAAGTCTTAAAACGCACCTTTTTCGCGAATCTTACCAGAGCCAAAATGATACAACGCAAGCAATTTTAAGCGCCCTTGGTGTGAGATATTCACGAAAACGGTGCTATATAAATTATCAAAATTATTATAATGAGTATAATGAGGCAATATATTCCAACCAAGTTGAGGTAATTTGGGTGTATTTATATTTCTTCTCCTTATCCCTCTTTAGGTAATTAAAATATAATTATTTATATAATAGATTCTAATATAAGCTTTACAAACCAAATAAACACAGTTTCATCTTCTGCTTTCTTTGAATTAAGACGCTTAAAGTCAATCCGAAGGAGTATCCCATCTGAAGCCATGAAATCTTTGGTAAGCGCCTTTGTTATCTCCCGTTTGGATTACTGTAACGGTATAATGCGAATCTACCAAAAAACGAAATGAATAAAATTCAGTCAGTTTTCAATGCTGCAGCCAGGCTCATCACCGGAGCCTCCAGGTTTTCTCACATCTCTCACCATCTCCGCAATCTCCATTGGCTTAAAGTTCCTGAAAGGATTGAATATAAACTCTGTCTCATGATCTTCAAAGCACTTCATGGTATGGCTCCTACTTACCTCTCCGAACTTTGCATTCCTCTTTCAATTAACGACAGACAATCATCACTTCGTTCTGCATCTTCATCCATGGTTGGAAAATTATTTGAAATAAACAGTGTGCATACCACTAATTTCGGCGATCGTGCGTTTGCTGTAGCAGGACCAAATGTATGGAATAAGCTCCCAAATACCCTCAGACAAACTGAAAATATATCTACCTTGAGAAAAAATCTCAAAACACACCTTTTTCGCAAATCTTACCAAAGCCATAATGATACATCTTAATCAATTTACAGCGCCCTTGAGGTGAGATATTCACGAAAACGGCGCTATATAAATCATCCAAATTTATTATTATTATTATTTCTGCATGGTTCAAGTTACCTATTAGTACGTTTAGTTTACCTAAGTACATACCAGTATTGTGGGCCTAGGTTGCGGCTCTAAGGGCCTAGGCAGTAAAGGCGGGGGTGGGCGGCCGACGCTGTTGTGCCCTCGTCAATTCTGTACTTAGAGAAGAGCAGGACGAACGTCTTCAGTCTCGCTCGGCAGTGACTCGTCAAACTGTGGCGAATGTTGTTGTGTGGTTCGGGCACACCGCCGGCGCAGACGGCGGGTCAGACATCCTGTGTTGACAACTAGTCGTCAAATCTGACAGGTGATGATAGCGTCGGATGCCCCCGGTGTTAGCCCGCGGAACCTTCGGACGCCAACACGAGGACCGAGGGGTCGGGGTACAAGCCCCTCCGACTTGAAACGGAGTGTACATAGCGGCCGATTTTGAGACCAATCGGAGGCCCTGACGTGTGAGGTTGGATTCTCGGGGGCAGTGGTTGAACCCGATAGATGGTGGATATTTTGTGTTCGTCCGATGTTGCGGCCGCGTCCGGTGGTGAACAGGGCCAATGGGCTCTATAGCGTCGCCGGCGTGGAAGTGGATCGCGATTTCCCTCGATACCAGTATTGTTGGTATACATAGTTGGTACATACCAGTAAAAATAAATAAATAAATTCAATCAAATATTTACCATCACGATAGAAAAAAATTCGTCGTAAAACATTTTTTCATTCGCTTTGTTTCGGACCATAAAAAAAGAATTGCATATTGTTTGTACCTAAATCAATATGAACAGGTACTATACGGAATTACATTTGCAGGTCATAGGAGTATTTGAGTAAGGAACACGTATTCTTACAAGAGAAAATGTTCTCTTCAACCAATTTCCGTTCACCACATCTCGAGATTGGATATCGGTACTTTTTGTTATGTATTTTCACTGTGGACAAAATGCTTTTACCACAATGCCACAAGCATCGATATAAATCAAGAACACAAGTGGAAATCATAAAGATATCGATCGCAACATTTGACCTTTCGAATCGTCCCCTCGTTGCCAGAAATGTCAGTTACAATATTGTTTTTGGTCTAGTGATTGCGTTAAACCGAGACAGATATAATAATATAACCACTTAAAAAATGTGTTATTTTATACATTAGAAATATTGGAAAATAATGTTTCTGATGATAATTTGTACAAATTTGCTATTCAAAATATCTACGAATATACAAAGAAACAAGCGAAAAAAGGTGGGTTAATCTCTTTCAGCCAATCCAAACCACATTTATTACTTTTCTTCAAGAATATTCCGAACAAAATTAACTAAGTAGTCGCTTTTTAAACATGAAAAACAAATATTTTTAGATCTCAATAACAGCGCCACCTATCGGGTATAAAATTATTTATTTATTTATTTATCCATTCATGTCTGACAAATATTGATACCCTTATATTTCATATTATTATTAACATATATTTTACAGTGATGCAGAAAGCAGTGTCATAAAGGTGTTTTAATCACCATCAAATTAGGCTAAGCCTGTGTCATGATCTTTGAAATTAAAACCAACCAAGAACGTTAACAAAATTCCATTTAAATCGGTTGAGCGGTTTCGGAGATTATAAACAATAAGCTTAAAAATCAATGTTTATAATTTATAAATACTTATACATCGATATTGGTAAAACTTCTTGATTTACTATTGAGTAGAATATAGAGAATTGAGGGCCCCAAACAGTTATTTTTGGTCCACTTAATTCCTTCTTGAATATGAACATTTTGTCGTGTTACTTCTTCGGCGACACGTTCATAAAACACAATCTCTAGGTAGGGATAGTTCTATAATATTATGATGAGTCGTTCGGAGAGCAGTTTTACACAAGCTGTGTTTCTCGAACATAGATCAAAGTATAAGCATATATGTATAAAATAATTTGATTTCACAAAATTGTTCAATACTTTTGGTTGTTTCATAAAAATCTAATGCCGTCAAACGATGTAATTTTGAAAAATTTTATGTAATCATGAAATCAAAATGTTTAGCTCTTACCAATACTTTTGTTGAAACAATCTAGTTTTTAGAGAAAGTATGAATTAGTCAATCTTAAGGTCACACAGGCACTCAAATGAGATTAATTGCATTGGAGTTTCCTCATTTACTTAGCCAATACTGACATAATCGCCTTGAAAATGAAGAAAGGGATAAATTATAGCACCAACCTATTGTCTATAGCTTGACAGTTCCAGAATCATAATATTTGAATGTTTTCTTGATAAAAAATAATACCGAAAGTAACACTGAAATTTGCGGGATTCTCACGTTATCAGTTACATTTGCTATAATTAAATATAAAATATTGTTAAATATGATGTAAATACTGTGACTGTTTTTGATTCTTAAACATGAATTAATATAAAAAGGTGTAATTCCATAGAATTATAAAGTATAGAAGCCGCGTGTAGTACAAATTTCGAATTCAAATGTATGACAAGGTTTTTTTACATGTGTGTGTGAGGCGGTAGATCGGTTGGTCTACGTATTATGTAGGTGTGCGTATCGGTAGGTGTACGTATACGGCCGGGCGAGTGAAATTCGTCTGTTCCAGCGTAGTTTTAGTTGGCATACATTCATTGCGCTGACTAGGTATCTGTATCATATATAATCTAAGTGTAATTCATATTGTCGCATACGTCGCTCCTGTCTCGTGCTAGTCAATATCGTGCGTACAAAATGTATGGCGGGACATACCCCACCGATTTTACTTCAGTACGAGAAGTGGGATGCAACTCGCTGAAAATTCTCAGAGCCTAAGCGGCCTCAAGTGCCGTCTTCTTTGCGGATGTTGGCGATCTTTAGAACCATCTCCACGTTAATGATCGACGAAGTTTTTATTTTGTACAATTCCATTATAAGTTATATCTATAATTAAAAGTAAACCACTTTTTGATTCTACATGAATTTTATTATGAGCGATAGGCCTATTTCGCCTTGTTAGGGCATTTACAAGCTTTGTAGTAAATGCTAGTAAATGCCCTAACAAGGCGAAATAGGTCTATCGCTCATAATAAAATCCACATAGAATCAAAAAGTGGTTTACTTTTAATTATAGATATAAATCTCCACTTTGTTTACTGCGGCCCTTAATAGCGATGTAGTGCTTTACCTGAACCATTGCCTCAGAAACGGAATCATGGAACTCTTCGATGCACGGGTCCTTTCTTTCCTTGTATTCATCTCTTGACAATACTATTTTTACCTGGTGTTATTTATGTTCAGTAAGAAATATGTGAATTAAACATATAAAAAACATCTTTTTCTAATATATTTTTTTAACTATCGTCAATCTTTTTTGGTAATCATTTTATTTTATTTTTATTTTAATAATGGCAAATTGCCTTTTACACACATGAACAACAATTAAGTAGATACACACATTGAATGACAAAATAAAAAATAAAACAATCATAATCACACTTAAAAAGAAAAAAAGTACAATTACAAAAACAGTAAATATAAAAAATAATATTAAGTAAGTGGAAAAAAAATACAATTTAAAATAAAATAAATAGGTACCTACTTAGGTATATATTTTGAAACATAAAAATCATTAAAATATACAAAAATAATATACACACTTAGAAAAAAGAAAAAATAATAATTATTATAAAAATAATTAACTATATAAAAAAAAAACAAAAAAAATGTTGATATAAAAAATAATAATAATGTAAAAAAAATAAAAGTACTATAAAAACAAACATGGGTACATACTTAGGAAAATAAAAACTATATAATAAAACAATATAAATAACAAAAATATATAATATAATCGCATGTATAGTATATTATACAATACAAAATAGGCAAGCAAAAAAATGTATTGCAAATCTTAAAAAAATGAAAAGATCTATATGACAGAAAATTTAAAAATATCACATTTCAAACGAGATTACACTGTTAGCAGCGATTGACTGTTTTTTACTCTCCACACTATGGAATAGGGGAGAGTCATGATTTCGCAAAATTTAAGCGTATTTTTTTTACATCAATTTCTCAATGGGTATCATGTAGAGAATGCACACTATGAGTTTCGTCGTGATGTGTTTGTGTGTATGGCGTATACGCTGTACGCCGTACGCCGTAGCATTTATCTTTTTTGTGTCCTCTCTACAGCCCAAACTATAAGTCTGATCGACTTCATATTAACATCATATGTGTAAAGTGCAAAGACCTAGAGCTGATTAGTTTTCCATAGACAACTTTTGATTTCTTCTCTATGAATTCATCATTTACGTTATTTTTTTTTTGTGTCCTCTCTGCAGCCCAAACTATAAGTCCGATTGACTTCATATTGATATCACATGTGTTAAGTCCATAAACTTAGAGCTGATTAGTTTTCCATAGACAACAGTTCATTTTTTCCCAATGTTTCTTTATGATTTCATCTATTAAAACTGAAAAAATGCTCTCACGACCTGGAAATTAGAGATAATTTAATTTGGTTTCAACTATTTATACAACACCAAGAATCTTCATAAAATTGTATTCAAAGTTGGTCAATGATAAAAGAAAAATATTCAACGGTTTCAAAAATTATATTTTATTTAATGGATATTTGTATGAAACTTATATGTAACAAGAGAATTTTTTTATATTTGGCAATGATCAGTTCATTGATTTCATATTGATAGAAGAATATTAATAGCTTGAACTTAGAACTGATTAGCTTTTCATAGATATCATATAATTTCTTCATATGATATCACGTGTAAACATTGTCAAAATGCTCTAACGCTCTTTGAAACAAAATTTATCTGCTTTTTTTAAAATATTTCATACAACATAAGCAGTCTTCACTATACTGCATTAATAGTTTGTCTATCTTAACATAAAAATATACTATCGGAAGAAAATTTATATTCCTGGTAGTAACATTTAGTATGAATAAAAATGTAATTAGATAAATTTCTATGTATGGAAACGTTTAGTAATTTGATTTCATGTTATAATGTAAAGAGCTTGAACATAGAACTGATTAGCTTTCCATAAATAACAAAAAAAATCTTCATATGATATCACCTGTCAAAATTTGGAAAATGCTCTCGCGTTCTTTAGAACAAAATTTATCTGCTTTTTTTAAAATATTTCATACAACATAAGCATTCTTCACTATACTGCATTAATAGTTTGTTTATCTTAACATAAAAATATACTATCGGAAGAAAATTTATATTCCTGATAGTAACATTTAGTATGAATAATAATGTAATTAGATAAATTTCTATGTATGGAAAAGTTCAGTAATTTGATTTCATGTTATAATGTAAAGAGCTTGAACATAGAACTGATTAGCTTTCCATAAATAACAAAAAAAATCTTCATATAATATCACCTGTCAAAATTTGGAAAATGCTCTCGCGTTCTTTAGAACAAAATTTATCTGCTTTTTTTAAAATATTTCATACAACATAAGCATTCTTCACTATACTGCATTAATAGTTTGTCTATCTTAACATAAAAATATACTATCGGAAGAAAATTTATATTCCTGATAGTAACATTTAGTATGAATAATAATGTAATTAGATAAATTTCTATGTATGGAAAAGTTCAGTAATTTGATTTCATGTTATAATGTAAAGAGCTTGAACATAGAACTGATTAGCTTTCCATAAATAACAAAAAAAATCTTCATATAATATCACGTGTCAAAATTTTGAAAATGCTCTCGCGTTCTTTAAAACAAAATTTATCTGCTTTTTTTAAAATATTTCATACAACATAAGCATTCTTCACTATAGTGCATTAATAGTTTGTTTATCTTAACATAAAAATATACTATCGGAAGAAAATTTATATTCCTGATAGTAACATTTAGTATGAATAAAAATGTAATTAGATAAATTTCTATGTATGGAAACGTGTAGTAATTTGATTTCATGATATAATGTAAAGAGCTTGAACATAGAACTGATTAGCTTTCCATAAATAACAAAAAAATTCTTCATATGATATCACCTGTCAAAATTTGAAAAATGCTCTCGCGTTCTTTAAAACAAAATTTATCTGCTTTTTTTAAAATATTTCATACAACATAAGCATTCTTCACTATACTGCACAAATAGTTTGTCTATCTTAACATAAAAATATACTATCGGAAGAAAATTTATATTCCTGGTAGTAACATTTAGTATGAATAAAAATGTAATTAGATAAATTTCTATGTATGGAAAAGTTCAGTAATTTGATTTCATGTTATAATGTAAAGAGCTTGAACATAGAACTGATTAGCTTTCCATAAATAACAAAAAAATTCTTCATATGATATCACCTGTCAAAATTTGAAAAATGCTCTCGCGTTCTTTAAAACAAAATTTATCTGCTTTTTTTAAAATATTTCATACAACATAAGCATTCTTCACTATACTGCATTAATAGTTTGTCTATCTTAACATAAAAATATACTATCGGAAGAAAATTTATATTCCTGATAGTAACATTTAGTATGAATAATAATGTAATTAGATAAATTTCTATGTATGGAAAAGTTCAGTAATTTGATTTCATGTTATAATGTAAAGAGCTTGAACATAGAACTGATTAGCTTTCCATAAATAACAAAAAAAATCTTCATATAATATCACGTGTCAAAATTTTGAAAATGCTCTCGCGTTCTTTAAAACAAAATTTATCTGCTTTTTTTAAAATATTTCATACAACATAAGCATTCTTCACTATACTGCATTAATAGTTTGTTTATCTTAACATAAAAATATACTATCGGAAGAAAATTTATATTCCTGATAGTAACATTTAGTATGAATAAAAATGTAATTAGATAAATTTCTATGTATGGAAACGTGTAGTAATTTGATTTCATGATATAATGTAAAGAGCTTGAACATAGAACTGATTAGCTTTCCATAAATAACAAAAAAATTCTTCATATGATATCACCTGTCAAAATTTGAAAAATGCTCTCGCGTTCTTTAAAACAAAATTTATCTGCTTTTTTTAAAATATTTCATACAACATAAGCATTCTTCACTATACTGCACAAATAGTTTGTCTATCTTAACATAAAAATATACTATCGGAAGAAAATTTATATTCCTGGTAGTAACATTTAGTATGAATAAAAATGTAATTAGATAAATTTCTATGTATGGAAAAGTTCAGTAATTTGATTTCATGTTATAATGTAAAGAGCTTGAACATAGAACTGATTAGCTTTCCATAAATAACAAAAAAATTCTTCATATGATATCACCTGTCAAAATTTGAAAAATGCTCTCGCGTTCTTTAAAACAAAATTTATCTGCTTTTTTTAAAATATTTCATACAACATAAGCATTCTTCACTATACTGCATTAATAGTTTGTCTATCTTAACATAAAAATATACTATCGGAAGAAAATTTATATTCCTGATAGTAACATTTAGTATGAATAAAAATGTAATTAGATAAATTTCTATGTATGGAAAAGTTCAGTAATTTGATTTCATGTTATAATGTAAAGAGCTTGAACATAGAACTGATTAGCTTTCCATAAATAACAATAAAAATCTTCATATGATATCACCTGTCAAAATTTGGAAAATGCTCTCGCGTTCTTTAGAACAAAATTTATCTGCTTTTTTTAAAATATTTCATACAACATAAGCATTCTACACCATACTGCATTAAAAGTTTGTCTATCTTATCATAAAAATATACTATCGGAAGAAAAATTATATACTAGAAAAAACAGTTTATTATTATTACTCTCCACACTATGGAATTAGGGGAGAGTCATGATTTCGCAAAATTTAAGCGTATTTTTTTTACATCAATTTCTCAATGGGTATCATGTAGAGAATGCACACTATGAGTTTCGTCGTGATGTGTTTGTGTGTATGGCGTATACGCTGTACGCCGTAGCATTTATCTTTTTTGTGTCCTCTCTACAGCCCAAACTATAAGTCTGATCGACTTCATATTAACATCATATGTGTAAAGTGCAAGGACCTAGAGCTGATTAGTTTTCCATAGACAACTTTTGATTTCTTCTCTATGAATTCATCATTTACGTTGTTTTTTTTTTGTGTCCTCTCTGCAGCCCAAACTATAAGTCCGATTGACTTCATATTGATATCACATGTGTTAAGTTCATAAACTTAGAGCTGATTAGTTTTCCATAGACAACAGTTCATTTTTTCCCAATGTTTCTTTATGATTTCATCTATTAAAACTGAAAATATGCTCTCACGACCTGGAAATTAGAGATATTTTAATTTGGTTTCAACTATTTATACAACACCAAGAATCTTCATAAAATTGTATTCAAAGTTGGTCAATGTTAAAAGAAAAATATTCAACGGTTTCAAAAATTATATTTTATTTAATGGATATTTGTATGAAACTTATATGTAACAAGAGAATTTTTTTATATTTGGCAATGATCAGTTCATTGATTTCATATTGATAGAAGAATATTAATAGCTTGAACTTAGAACTGATTAGCTTTTCATAGATATCATATAATTTCTTCATATGATATCACGTGTCAACATTGTCAAAATGCTCTAACGCTCTTTGAAACAAAATTTATCTGCTTTTTTTAAAATATTTCATACAACATAAGCAGTCTTCACTATACTGCATTAATAGTTTGTCTATCTTAACATAAAAATATACTATCGGAAGAAAATTTATATTCCTGGTAGTAACATTTAGTATGAATAAAAATGTAATTAGATAAATTTCTATGTATGGAAACGTTTAGTAATTTGATTTCATGTTATAATGTAAAGAGCTTGAACATAGAAATGATTAGCTTTCCATAAATAACAAAAAAAAATCTTCATATGATATCACCTGTCAAAATTTGGAAAATGCTCTCGCGTTCTTTAGAACAAAATTTATCTGCTTTTTTTAAAATATTTCATACAACATAAGCATTCTTCACTATACTGCATTAATAGTTTGTTTATCTTAACATAAAAATATACTATCGGAAGAAAATTTATATTCCTGATAGTAACATTTAGTATGAATAATAATGTAATTAGATAAATTTCTATGTATGGAAAAGTTCAGTAATTTGATTTCATGTTATAATGTAAAGAGCTTGAACATAGAACTGATAAGCTTTCCATAAATAACAAAAAAAATCTTCATATAATATCACGTGTCAAAATTTTGAAAATGCTCTCGCGTTCTTTAAAACAAAATTTATCTGCTTTTTTTAAAATATTTCATACAACATAAGCATTCTTCCCTATACTGCATTAATAGTTTGTCTATCTTAACATAAAAATATACTATCGGAAGAAAATTTATATTCCTGATAGTAACATTTAGTATGAATAAAAATGTAATTAGATAAATTTCTATGTATGGAAACGTGTAGTAATTTGATTTCATGATATAATGTAAAGAGCTTGAACATAGAACTGATTAGCTTTCCATAAATAACAAAAAAATTCTTCATATGATATCACCTGTCAAAATTTGAAAAATGCTCTCGCGTTCTTTAAAACAAAATTTATCTGCTTTTTTTAAAATATTTCATACAACATAAGCATTCTTCACTATACTGCATTAATAGTTTGTCTATCTTAACATAAAAATATACTATCGGAAGAAAATTTATATTCCTGGTAGTAACATTTAGTATGAATAAAAATGTAATTAGATAAATTTCTATGTATGGAAAAGTTCAGTAATTTGATTTCATGTTATAATGTAAAGAGCTTGAACATAGAACTGATTAGCTTTCCATAAATAACAAAAAAAATCTTCATATAATATCACGTGTCAAAATTTGAAAAATGCTCTCGCGTTCTTTAAAACAAAATTTATCTGCTTTTTTTAAAATATTTCATACAACATAAGCATTCTTCACTATACTGCATTAATAGTTTGTCTATCTTAACATAAAAATATACTATCGGAAGAAAATTTATATTCCTGATAGTAACATTTAGTATGAATAAAAATGTAATTAGATAAATTTCTATGTATGGAAACGTTCAGTAATTTGATTTCATGTTACAATGTAAAGAGCTTGAACAAAGAACTGATTAGCTTTCCATAAATAACAAAAAAAATCTTCATATGATATCACGTGTCAAAATTTTGAAAATGCTCTCGCGTTCTTTATATCAAAATTTATCTGCTTTTTTTAAAATATTTCATACAACATAAGCATTCTTCACTATACTGCATTAATAGTTTGTTTATCTTAACATAAAAATATACTATCGGAAGAAAATTTATATTCCTGGTAGTAACATTTAGTATGAAAAAAAATGTAATTAGATAAATTTCTATGTATGGAAACGTTCAGTAATTTGATTTCATGTTATAATGTAAAGAGCTTGAACATAGAACTGATTAGCTTTCCATAAATAACAAAAAATTTCTTCATATGATATCACGTGTCAAAATTTTGAAAATGCTCTCGCGTTCTTTAAAACAAAATTTATCTGCTTTTTTTAAAATATTTCATACAACATAAGCATTCTTCACTATACGGCATTAATAGTTTGTCTATCTTAACATAAAAATGTAATTAGATAAATATCTATGTATGGAAAAGTTCAGTAATTTGATTTCATGTTATAATGTAAAGAGCTTGAACATAGAACTGATTAGCTTTCCATAAATAACAAAAAAAATCTTAATATGATATCACGTGTCAAAATTTTGAAAATGCTCTCGCGTTCTTTAAAACAAAATTTATCTGCTTTTTTTAAAATATTTCATACAACATAAGCATTCTTCACTATACTGCATTAATAGTTTGTTTATCTTAATATAAAAATATACTATCGGAAGAAAATTTATATTCCTGATAGTAACATTTAGTATGAATAAAAATGTAATTAGATAAATTTCTATGTATGGAAACGTTCAGTAATTTGATTTCATGTTACAATGTAAAGAGCTTGAACAAAGAACTGATTAGCTTTCCATAAATAACAAAAAAAATCTTCATATGATATCACGTGTCAAAATTTTGAAAATGCTCTCGCGTTCTTTATATCAAAATTTATCTGCTTTTTTTAAAATATTTCATACAACATAAGCATTCTTCACTATACTGCATTAATAGTTTGTTTATCTTAACATAAAAATATACTATCGGAAGAAAATTTATATTCCTGGTAGTAACATTTAGTATGAAAAAAAATGTAATTAGATAAATTTCTATGTATGGAAACGTTCAGTAATTTGATTTCATGTTATAATGTAAAGAGCTTGAACATAGAACTGATTAGCTTTCCATAAATAACAAAAAATTTCTTCATATGATATCACGTGTCAAAATTTTGAAAATGCTCCGCGTTCTTTAAAACAAAATTTATCTGCTTTTTTTAAAATATTTCATACAACATAAGCATTCTTCACTATACGGCATTAATAGTTTGTCTATCTTAACATAAAAATATACTATCGGAAGAAAATTTATATTCCTGGTAGTAACATTTAGTATGAATAAAAATGTAATTAGATAAATATCTATGTATGGAAAAGTTCAGTAATTTGATTTCATGTTATAATGTAAAGAGCTTGAACATTGAACTGATTAGCTTTCCATAAATAACAAAAAAAATCTTAATATGATATCACGTGTCAAAATTTTGAAAATGCTCTCGCGTTCTTTAAAACAAAATTTATCTGCTTTTTTTAAAATATTTCATACAACATAAGCATTCTTCACTATACTGCATTAATAGTTTGTTTATCTTAATATAAAAATATACTATCGGAAGAAAATTTATATTCCTGGTAGTAACATTTAGTATGAATAAAAATGTAATTTGATAAATTTCTATGTATGGAAAAGTTCAGTTATTTGATTTCATGTTATAATGTAAAGAGTTTGAACATAGAACTGATTAGCTTTCCATAAATAACAAAAAATTTCTTCATATGATATCACGTGTCAAAATTTTGAAAATGCTTTCGCGTCCTTTAAAACAAAATTTATCTGCTTTTATTAAAATATTTCATACAACATAAGCATTCTACACCATACTGCAATAATAGTTTGTCTATCTTAACATAAAAATATACTATCGATAGAAAATTTATTTTCCTGGTAGTAAAATTTAGTATGAATAAAAATGTATATAATAAGATAAATTTCTTATGTATGGAAAAGTTCAGTAATTTGATTTCATGTTATAATGTAAAGAGCTTGAACATCGAACTGATTAGCTTTCCATAAATAACAAAAATTTCTTCATATGATATTACGTGTCAAAATTGTCAAAATGCTCTAACGTCCTTTAAAACAAAATTTATCTGCTTTTATTAAAATATTTCATACAACATTATAATTCTTCACCATACTGCATTAATAGTTTGTCTATCTTAACATGAAAATAAACTATCGTTAGAAAATTTATATTCTTGGTAGTAAAATTTAGAATGAATAAAATATTTCATTGTCAATATTTGTGGTGTGGAGAGTTTAGTGTTGGCCACAACCCACTCGTTTTAAAAAGCATTGATGTTAGTTCATTTTTAAATTTATGAAAGGAAGTGTTCAAAAAATCAAATGACCGTGCATATATATTTCCCAAGTTCTGAATTCGATTTCTTGGTGTATAATAGTGTGATAAATTTGTAGTATTTTTACAATAGAATGGAAGATGATTTTTCCTTATCAATCGTCGTCCGCCATTTAAAATATTCTTCTCAGTGATCACGTCTATTCTATTTTCATACGTCTTCTAGCAAGTTTTCACTCGCATACGTATATGTCAAAGCCGGCACTACAATTGCATTATCAATGGCAATATCAGATTCCTTTGAAAGGCTTGTATTTGACATCACTGGATTGAGTGCACCATACACTATATATTTCCTGACATAACTCCTATATATTTATTTACCAGGTATAGAATTATAAGGTAGGTACAGAAGCCGCGTGCAATATAAATTTCGAATTCAAATGTATGACAAGTTTTATTTACATGTGTGTGTGAGGCGGTAGATCGGTAATAGAATCGGTAGGTGTACGTATACTGCATAGAAAAGAGATTTTACGTGTACTACTATGTGTTCTATGACTGTATTGACGGCCGGGCGAGTGAAACTCAGAACATTGTTCTCAGTATAAGTTGTCGAATTTTCATTGCGCTGATTAGGTATCTGTATCATATATAATCTAAGTTACCAGGTATAGGACAAGTGGAATATCTATAGAAACGTTTTTGTATTGTTCATTCATTCACTAATACTGTCACGGCATATCCCAAATTGTGGAGTGACCAGCGACAGGTGTGCATTACATTATAAAAGGAATCACTACAGTAGTCATACTCAATAAATTCAAAGAAAACAATTTACTATGTCATTGGAAATATTTAAATTTATATTACATACATACTTAGGTATATATCAAGATTCTATGTATGCTGGGAGACTTCCAAAATGATGGCATGAAACCTGAAACAACAGATTTTTAAGTCTAAGAAAATATGTAGAAGAATGCATATTCTTACATAACATCACGGCACAACATTTTTTGTATGGTATTTAGTAAAAATTAAAATGAAGCTCTTATGAAAATAATTACAGTGCAGGTCATTACATTTTTGAATGTGAATAAGTGAAGATATTCAAAATTTGATTATTTGATCATTAATTTCTAATTCTTAATATCCTTATTCTTAATTAGACCCGTATAAATAAAAAAAACCTTATTTGTATTCTACTTTATTGAAAAAATTGTAGGGTTATTTTTTAAACTTCAATAATTATAGGTGATTTGATATAAATATTATCTTGAATAATATTTTTAATCAAAGATTCCTTTCATAAATCAATTGATTCTATTTGTTTTTGTGTGACACTCCTCCTTAATTTTGAAGATTTATTCTGTAAATAAACACATGGAAATTGTTCTTGTTATAATACCTACATTTTCAATAAGAACTAGGTAATAAGTACCAAAAACCGAAAGAAAATAATAAATACAAAAGGTACGCTTCTTTGGGTACTATAACAATTCACATATCTTAATAAACACGAACACACTTATCTTAATTTTTCAAAAAAAAAAATATTTTGATTACTTTATTTCAATTTAAGTGTTATAAACTATTATTATATGTAAAATAACGTTGTACCAATTCAAGGCTGGTACATTATTTTCTCCTTATTTTCAAACAACTTTTTCTCGATCTTTGTCAGATAAAAAAAGTCATCTATCATTATTAGGATATGACACTTAATATACATAACATCTCATGCATATTGTATGAACGTATTGAGCTGTCACTCGATAATGATATGAAGACGTTTTCAGGGCATAAATTGTAAAGGTTGCCGGCACACATCGTGTGGAAAATCCCACAAAATATGTATACCGAAATCATAGGAAATTTATTACGGCCTATCATCCTATGAACAAGATAGTACGTTCGCTTTGTTTATTTATTTTACCAAACATAGGTAATATACTTACTATTCATTAAGATTTATTTGTAAGAGATGGAATGAATGAGGCTGGGAAGATTGATTTATAGTTAGGTATTTGAAAAAATTGGCATATACAATATTCAGATGTATACGATGGATAACTACAAACAATTTTTTTTTATCATATCTAAAACAGATGATAAAAAAAATGCATAAATGATATTACATACATTACATCTGGAGCTCTACGGACTCGGTATTTCCGGTATACGTTCGCTATTTTTATACCCTACACTCTACAGTATAGACTTTTAACATCTTTCGCATTAATACCTACATTTTTTGACACGAGGCTGTACAAATCAGTTGACATGAGAACACTATATAATACTTAGAACTAGGATTAAGATGTATGAAAGAAGTAATGCATACTCATAAATAATAAATAAATATAAATAATAAACACTTCCTTGCACCCTGCGAAAGTGGCGAGTTTATTGCCGTATGAAAATTTCTTCCATCTAACCAGTGTTTCCAGCCCAGAGAAGCAATATTTGCGTGAGAATAAAATTTAAATAAATTTTTCCTCAACTGGGAATCGAACCCAGGACGCCCGCACAGAAACCGAACGACTTACCATCTGTATAACTTACATAATATACTATCGTTATTTATTTATTTATTTAAATCTTCCTGTACATATAATTAGCACACTGGCGGGCTTATTGCCTAATGGTAATTTCTTCCAACCAACCAGAGTAAATCTAAAGTAATAAAGCAATCAAAATGTTAGTGTCTGTGTGTGTGTGTGTGTGTGTGTGTGTGTGTGTGTGTATGTGTGTGTGTGTGTGTGTGTGTGTGTGTGTGTGTGTTTGTCTCACGCCTTCTGAAAAACCAAGAGCATCTAAAAATCTAATTTATGTGCGAACGTGTACCTGTATACCTGATGCAGTTTCACGCTAAAAATAATGCGATAAAAATGCAGAATTTTAAAAATATTTCAATAATAATTTTTTTCATACAAAATTTTCCAAGTCGTATCTGTCAAAAAAGTGTACATTTTGCACGCAAATATCTGTTAGTTTAAAAGTTAGAAGTACGTATTTACACGAAAAAAATTTACTTTCAAGTATAACTTAGCGTTTAAGTGAAAAACATGGTGAATATTTTGTATAATTATAATGTTTAACTTATTTTTAAAGTAAGCGTTTTGTACATAAATGCCGCCATTTTAATATCTTTTCATACAATATTTCATTTTCCTACCGAATGAATATGTTCTTGAAAATAATAAACCTTTGAAATAAATATAATTAAGAAATAATAAAATGAAACACAAGACATTACAGCAAGTTTTAAGACGTATATTGTAAAAGTCTGTTAATTATTAGTAAAGATATAGGCATAATAAAATTGCATAATTTGTATATAATATTTGATATTTCGGACAATTTTCATTTTTATGGCATCGAACAAACCAATGTAGGTACCTACATATTATTCAAAAAATGTCTACAAACCATTTGATATTTTTTACATGTTCTATGGTTACTATGGTAACGGACACATTCTGATATTCAAATAAAATCATTGTAGGTAGGTACCTACATACCTAATACTACTTAAAAACCAACAATATACTAATTTCGTATAGGAAAATTATTAAACTATCTTAGGTTAACTACAATACACATGTCATTCAATCTACAAACTATTTCCTATAGTGAAATTCTTCTTTTATTTAAGTAGGCCTTGGGTGATTTTTTATACAAGCTATTTCTTGGAGTTTAATTCTTCTTCCTCTTCTTTTGTGAAGTCATTTGGGACAGTTCATAAATAAACTATTTCCTATAGTCTAATTTTTCTTTTTCTTAATTTATGTAGACCTTGGGTGAGTTTTTAAACAAACTATTTCCTATAGTCTAATTCATCTTCTTCCTCTTCTTTTATGTAGCCCTTTGGGTGAGTTTTTATACAAACTTATTCCTATTATCTAATTCTTTTTCTTCTTATTTTATGTAGACCTCTGGGCCAGTTTTTATACCAACTATTTCTTTTAACGTAATTCTTCTTTTTCTAATTTTATGTAGACCTTTGTTGAATTATGTATAAACTAACTTCCTATAGTCTAATTTTTCCTCTTTTATGTAGACCAAGGGAGAGTTTTCATACAAACTTTTCCTTTAGTATAATTATTCTTCATCTTCTTTTATGTTGACCTTTGCGTTAGTTTTTATACAATCTATTTCCTGACGTATAATTATTCTTCTAATATGTAGACCTTTGGGTCAGTTTTTATATTAACTACTTTCTATAGTCTAATTCTTCTTTTTCTTATTTTTTGTAGATCTTTTGGTTAGTTTTTATGCAAACTATTTCCTTTAGTCTAATTCTTCGTTTTCTTATTTAATGTAGACGTTGGGTGAATTTTATATAAAATATTTCCTATAGTTTAATTAATCTTCTTCTTCTTTTATGAAGACCATTTGGTCAGTTTTTTATATAATACATTTACTATTGTGTAATTATTCTATTGCATCTTTTATGTAGACCATTGGGTCAGTTTTTATTACAAACTATTTGTTATAGTCTTATACTTATTCTTTTTTTTCATTTAGTCTTTTGGGTTAGTTTTAAGTCTTATAGTCTATTGTATAGAAATATTATAAACAACATGCACACTTGACGAAAATACATAAAACGAATGGGATGTGACCATCACTAGAATCTTCTCAATACTTTTTTTCAATCGAAATTTACACCATTTATAATATCATCATATATTGCTTAATTTTCAATAACTACATATTTGATTTTGATGACAATATAATAAAAAATCGGGGTTGTGGCCATTACTGGACTCTTCACAACGTTTATATTCAAATTAAAAACTATTTAAGTCTTCTTCTGTAATGTAGATCAGTTTTATTGTGCAAAAATATAATAATCTATAGGTATGCACACTTGACGAAAAATATAAAAACGAATGGGATGTGACCAACACTAGAATCTTTTCAGTACTTTTGTTTATTTAATTTTTAAGCCATTTCCCATCATCCAAAATTACTAAATATTTAAAACACATTTGCGTTCGATGACAATATATAAAAATAGGGGTTGTGGCCAAATCCAAACTCTTTACAACGTTGTCTCTTTATAATCAGTCATATTTAAAACCATATACCATAGTCCATGCGTGCAGAAATTGTATGTACCTACTTATATATAAAAACAAATGGGTTGTGGCCATCACTTGAACATTTTACATCGCTTAAACTCAATTAAATTTCAAACTACTTTTCATACTACGAATTAGCAAATATTTTTTGTGACAATATTATATAAACGATTGCTTATTCCTTCACTAATTTACATTCTTGGCCAACGGCGGGACATAAAAGCTAGTGTTAAATATACAAAACAGTGAGTACTATGGCAATAAGTTAATCATATTACAAAATAAATAAAGATAGCAGAAGAAAAGTAAAAAAAGTAGATAACATATATGAACAATTCATAGCAATGATAGGAAAACTAAAGGATAAGGAAAGGAAGAGGAGAGGAAGATGTAATTAGGTATTGTCAGATAAATATTTTTGCTTTAGCCTTTTCTTGAAGATGTTTAGTGAGATAGACGACGTAATATTAGGACTTATTATTAAATTATATTTTTGTGGGCGTATAACTATCTATATATTCTGAAATTTTGGGCTCTGTGAATTGAGCGGATCAAAAGTTACAAGGTACGGACGGAGATATTTACAGACACACTCAATGTTCGACTCCGAATTCTGAGTAATGTGTATATAGAACATATACGAGTATGCTGCGAAGCCTCTAAGTTGGTGTTTTTTTGACTTCAATGTTGGAAAAACCGTGAAAAATATAGACCTGGCATACAAATCTCGTGTATCTTGGCTTGAAACTTTGTCGATATGTTAATAGAAATAAATTCTATTGAACAAATCGACAGGAAAATTATCGTCATCAAAAAAATGTAGGGAGGTAGTAGGCAGTAGTAAGTTTTTCTTTGTTTTCTAATTTTTTGAATTATACAAAAACTAGATGTTTGTAACATGCCTACGATTATGATGATTTGTTTTAATTGTAGTTTTAAACCACAGTCCGGTTAATTATTATTAAATTTGATATTTTGTGGTAGAGAATGAAATATTGATTTAGTTTAATATATGCAATACATGTGATACCATAATGTACGCAAATGTAAATATATTTTAGCCTAGCTAGGCTATCACCCTGATGTTTGAACAAATTAATCTCTCGTAATTATAATTATATTAAATAGCATAAAGGTAATATATTGTTAAGAGCTTAATGTTGGTTATAAACCGTATGTTTTTTATAATTGTGAAAGATTTATTCCAATTTATTGTTTTAATTACCTAATATGAACATTGAACATGACAAGTGTTCACGAAACCACTACAACTCAGACAAATGCATTAAATACAAGCAGCGATATTTCCCTTCCATGTGGCATGAATAAACTTGACAAAATATCCTCATTTAAAACTATAGTCAAAAATTTTATGTTAAAAAGTAATTAAAAACATGTAACACATTTATTGTGAACAGTGTATGTGTATATATATGCAGCTGTTTATGTATGTGTATTTGTGTGTATATATGTGTTTAGTTTATATGCAAATGTATGTTGCATATTTTATAATTGTAATTTTATAATTGTAACACTTTAACTTAAGGAATGTTACATTTGTACAAGACTTATTTGTATAGGAAACTCACTGATAGCCTTTAGGTTAGTGAGATCCCAATCATTCTGCAAAACTTATCTTAAAACAAATACATATAATCTATCTATAAACAAATCTATGATCATACAAACAAATACATCTAATCAAATACCTAAATGAAAACTGAAAAAAACTGAATCTGATATAAATTTTGGTATAAATTTTTGGGACCAAATATAACTTATGAAGTTAATTAAGATAAGGATCAGACTTCTTAAATCTTATTATTATGACTTTGGCATTCTTGTAAAATAATAATATTACCGTTCATTATTTCAGCCACTGGCATTATTCCAAAATCGTTAATCCGTAATTTAGAAATTATAGATTTATCGAAAAATTTAATAATAAAAATGCAAAAAACGGTAATTATGAATTCATGTAGAATCGTTAAAGATTTTTTAAACGTTAATATTCGGGAATCAGTAGGGTTGTTAGGTAGTATAGAGACCTCCTCAGAGCCTAAACCTTTGATATGTTAAGTATCTGGATGGGTGAACTATTCCCAATTGAAAGCTTGATGATGCGTTTGTTGCATTTTATTTTGCTCTTTTAAATAAATTACAATTTACGCATTGATCTGCTAATTCTTTTGAGGAAGTGTATAATGGTAATAATAATAATTGAGTGTTATTGTTTGTAGTGCTTAATTGTTATTAATATCATTAGTAAATCGGCCAGCGCCGCGTAAAAAAAAAATTAACTAGGTATATTTATTTCGTTATAGAAAAGTTATTGTCAATTTCTTACTAAACTTTGGTCTTATTTTTATTTATTTTATTTATTTTATGAAATACAACAGCAAAAGAGAAAAATTTATGCAAATATACAATGATAATTTTTATATTGCCTATTATAGTACTTATTCTAAAGCACATTACAAGATGTTAACAATTTCGAAAATATTTTAACAATTTTGAAAACAGGATGGGAAAGGAGAGAGGTAGGGAGGGGAGAGGGGGGGGGGGGGAGCATATTATGATTTATACCCCACGTTCCTCAATGTATGAATAATACTTAGGTAAATTATATTGAATAAATTAAATTAAATTAAAGGGGCACAATTAAAAAGGTAGAGATGCGCACAACAAAATAGAGCACAGATTAAATATCCGACAAATTCACAATTTATTTTTAAATATATATAAACTCGAAGCAAACATATCCTTCGTGATATATATTTGCAAACATATTTGTCGGCCTTCGTGGCTCAGTTGGTTGGGTATCTGACTGCTGATCCAAAGGTCCCGGGTTCGATTCCCGGTGGAGACACAGTTTTTAATTGTGTTTTCAGTCTGGATCTGTGAGACGATTAATATCGTAAGTCTCCAGAATGTGGCAACTTGTTATTGGGTGCGTGTTAAAGTAATATTTGACATAGTACCTGTTAGTTGCCCGAGAAGCAATATTAAATAAATAAATAAATAAATAAATAAATATCCAACTCAGGATCACTCAAAAAATTCTGTTGTACCCAGTACAAGCTCAATTAATATATGAATTTAGCATATACATAGTTAGTTCTAGAAGATTAGATGTTAGTTCTAGATTATTAGATGGGTCGTTGGCAGAGCGGTAAGCGCGCTGGGCAGTAATCCAGTGGTCGCGAGTTCGAATCCTGCCTCGACCGATTTCGTTCACCTATAGCACAAGCATTTATATGCTTATTTTAGGGAACGTAGGAAGATGTATATGTACTTGTTTAACAAAGACATATTCATTTTTTATGAAAAAAAAATTCTATGTAAAAAAGAGACTGGTTTTTATTTCTCCTAAGTGTACTGTGAAAACGGAAATCTTAACGAACTTTTATGATTAAATGTAAATTTTGATAAGGATTAGATTAGATTGTAAACAAGTAGGAACTGATTTAATAATTTTTATATAAATACATGATAAGAATATTATATTAACATCGTGTCACGAGAAGCCCTACAGGAAAAAAAGCACATTGTAAAGAAAAATACAACCCCAGCACAGAAACTACTGTCATAAAGGGGATATTATCTCTCTTGATACTTTTCAGCAATTACTCGGTGGCTCATCTCAACTTATGAATAAAAAGAATAAATTCTTTGTTTTCACCAATTTTGAGTATTTTATGTTAACTGGTTTCAGAGCTGACCCGCTCCCTCGCCCGGACAAACTTATGGATATTATTTTTTAAGACCTTCCCAAGTGTATTAAAAAATTGAGAGATCACATTAAAAGGTCTTTAAAAGGATATAATTTTAGTGAATCTTGGTCCTGTTAGTAGTATTTTTCTTGTGTGATTATATATTTCTTTTCGTGTGTAATGAATATTGTTATGTTTTAAGAACGATACCCCTCTCTCGAAAACAAGTTTCTTCGAGAGGGTATCAACGAAAATATATTTTTTATAAATTTTGTTTTTGTGTTATTGTAAGAAAACATAAATATGGCCAATGCGAATATTTAGGTAAAACTTTATATACGTATAACTCAAAACGTTGCTCGTTAAAATAATAATTTAAAAAAAGACATAAGTACTTGAAAAATGTAAAATTCAAACTATAATTTCGTGGAAGTGGAGAATAATTAAAAAATGAACAGAGTACGTAGGGTATAGTTGGAAAAATTCAAAGCGCTACAAATCAGTATTCGGAGAATTTTCGATTGATATTCTCAGAATAATATTTTCAATCGAATGGAATATTTATGAGAATATGAATCTAACAAACTTTCCACTCTCATAGATATTTATTATTTAGAAAGTTTTTTATGGTCGTTCATCGTACCACAAGACGAACAAAATAAAAGAAAACCGATGATAGAAATATTCTTGAAAATTACGTTAGTAATGAAGCTTAATTGAACTCTTTGTATAAACAGATATCATAATTAGTTATGTTTGTAGTGAAACTCAATTTCTCCTATGCTGGTGATCAAAATGAGGACGCCCGCACGGGAGCCAAATGGCTAAAGTAATTATAAATCTTACGAAAATAAAACTTAAATTTTCTCTTCTATCCTAATACTTATATTTTATATAAGTTTTTGGAATTCGGTTTTTAATGTTGGGTATATAACGTACCGACATATCCTTATTATCCTCATAAACGTTTCTCAATGTACATAGATAAGAACTTTTAACATACTCGTAAGACCTAATGTTTCCTATAAAAATATATAGGTATACAGTATACATATATATGTATTTAATTGCCTTAATTACTGGTTTACTTTAGGACATCTTGTACATGTAATGGTACCTTTTTAGGTTATAAACCCATTATCATTACCTTGTCGGTTCAGCAGCATACTCAGTTTTTCTTAAAATGTCAATTCCTTCAACTATATAAAGTTTCAACTATCTAAATGGATGGTTTAAGAGAAAAGAGTTTTAGAAATAGATGCTTTTGGGGTTGTTATTTAATTGAGAATATAATATATCAGAAGGTTGCGATTTTAAGTGCATGGTCAAATTACTTCCCAATAACATTCATCAATAAATAAGAGATATTGCAATTTGATAATCAGGATGAAGGGTTTCAAAATAAAAGATTACTTACATGATTTACATCTATTTTCGGTTTAAAAAAGTTACAATATTATACTTGATAAATTTACAGATGTTCGCTATGTTTGGGTTGATATTATTTTTTTTCGATTATTACTAAAGAGTTAACACTGTAGTCGTCTTGTCGGTTGATATGCGAATGGGAAACCGCGCTGCTTTTTCAGTTCAGGATCTGATGTCCTTCGGCCATCTTCGTTAATATGAATGAGATGCGAGAACATCCGACAATTGACCACATTGGTAGTGTCGTGTAGAATCGCCACAGAGTACTCTAGACTGCTATTTTCAGAGTCCTGAAAAAGGGCAATATTTTAATGTTATACAATGTTTCCTGGACGATAACTACTTTTATGATTTTCTGATAGTGTCAAAAAATTCCATCAATTCTTCATAGGAATAGGATATAAAATAGTGTGGATTAGTATGATTTGGTTTCAATGTTAACAATAGGTGGAATATGAATAGATACTCAAAAGTGGAATAATATTTTTTTAAATAATCAATTTGTCCTTGTAACAAAAACATTCTCATACATTTGTTCACATTCACTGGATTACGATGCGATATTCGCTCTGCCACAACTCATCTAAAATTACACACTGAAATACGCGAAGTTCAAAGTCTTGACACCTATAGCAAATCATTTAAGACCAATTTGTTTCGCCAACAATTCAGTAAGAGCGTCCTTGGAATTATCTAACAGCACACAGCGGCACCATATAAATTATTTTTATTACATTATTAAAATGTCAAAATTGGTTCACGAATACTAAATTAGACAAGAAATAATAGTGTTGATTAAAAAAATGCTGTGAACATTATGGATATATGATTGGGAGTGATAGGATTAGAGAGTCACATCAATGACATTTTATATAAAGACACATTATATGAGAACAAAACGCTCTACAAAAATAGTATATTTTAACGAATTCTTACAAAATCACCAAGAAAGTGCACACACGACATAAAACATTAAGTGAGAAAGAGATCACACACTACAGACATATTTTCCATTTACTCCAGTGCATTCACATTATATGAAATTATCTATCACATCAAATGAAAGAGACAAACTTATATTCAGTTATAGCTATGTGAAAAAGCTTATATATACAACAACATAATTCATCAGAAGAACAGAAACTACTAATCTCTTGTTTACTCAAAATAAAAGTAAATATCGAAAAAATCATGTAAGTTATTCAATAAATATGCAGCATGAAATGATATTACTGGTCATTCCTTCACAGTTCTAGTGTAGGTAACTTTTACATGTTTTCATCATAGAAGATAGTATTTTGACTACGGCAATACGTCCGAACACTATAACATCTTGCGTGTAACTAAAGTCATAGAATACACTAACTAACTAAAGTGCGGTAAGAATGAAGTTATGTATGCGCCTTACATTTTTACCGAATTTAAACACTAGTGACGTATCTATTATTTTTATATATCATTGAGTCACACGCATCTTCTTCTTCTTCTTCTTCTTCAGCCTTCCTCACTCCACTGCTGGATGTAGGCCTCTTCCATTCTTTTCCATTCGTCTCTCCCCTTTCGCATCCAGGTTCTTCCAGCTTGCTGGACTATGTCATCGGACCACCTTTTGGAGGGTCTTCCGACACTTCTATTTTTGGTCCAGGGCATTTGGTCACACGCATTATTTACTGTAATTTCATGTTGCTTGTGTTGGTTGAAATAGATTGCTTCGCGGCAGTATATATGCCTTGTTATACTTCTCCACTCCTCCACATTCCGACCTATTTCTGCTCGCTGAAATAAATAAAATATGTCATACAACACCTTCAGTATTTCGCGACTATTGTATTGTTTCATACTAATTTGTAATTCTAGAGTCGAGTCATGTCGTGTCTTTCATGTTCAATATAATATTTGTATTAATCAAGTTAATTATAGGTTCACTATTATGCGATAGTTACAGCGCGATGGGCATGCTAATTCAGTCTTGTTAGTAATGAGAAACAAAATTCAAATAATACTTTATTGTTTGAGCCTATTATACTGAAATTAAAGCACCGATCGATAAAATGTTGTTCTCTTGATATACTGCGTAGTTGTGTTTGGTTATATTCTTCAAAAGAATACTATTCACACTTAATAGAGATGGCAACGCCGAAAAACAATTAATTTTTAATAGCTGGTTTTTTAATATTTCCTTACATATATACCATCACGCCATGTCCCTCGCGGGGTAGGTAGAGAGAACCGAACGCCACTAATTTCTATCTTGTCACACATTCATCGCCTCGTCGACAGTCTATTATTTATGCTTCTGACATTTCCGTCTTTCAAAATACCGTTTACATGGACGTGCCATCCCTTCCTTGGGCGGCCCCGACCTCTCAATCCATTCCTGTCCGCAATGTATATTTTCTTCGCCAGGCGTTCCTCATTCATTCTCCCCATGTGGCCAAACCATCTCAATGTGTTCACTTTCATTCTATTAATGACATCTTTCTTTATAATATTAATGACATATTCTTTCCCAAACCATCTCAATGTGTTCACTTTCATTCTTTTAATGACATCTTTCAATTTTATATTATTAATTACATATTCTTTCCTTATGTCCTCATTCCTGACCCTGTCATACATCGTCCTATATTTCTTTCCATATTGAATAATAATGTTTCTTTCCTTATTGAATATACATAGGTAGGTACCTATAAAAAAGATAATTCTGACACCTGGTAATAGTTGCGTTTGCCTGTGCGCATGGCCTTTCTATAGGTGAAAATTGCAGATTTTAGTATTATTTGTATATTTGTAAGTCCTTTTTGTGCTCTTATACCACCCATCTGATTACAATGAAATTTGGTGATTTGATTAGCGCACACCCGGGAAGATTACTTAAGAAAAATATTTTTCTTCTTTTTTCATATTTCAGTAACAATAAGTACCTACATATTATAATAAAAATAAAATAACTTTGTTTAAACCACTTGTTTTATTCAAAAAATGAATGAATAACACCTCTACATGTTTCGGGAACCACGTTCCCTTCCTCTGGAGGATACAAAGTATACTAATGACATAATGAACAATATAGACTTAAACTAACAAGGTGGGTGTAGTATAGGCGGGGTAAAGGGTAAAGGGTGGGGGGGTTTTTGCAATAAAATGATTGGTTTATTCAGGAGTGGGTTTTTTCGCTATTGATTGGGAATATATTTAATATTGGATTGTTGGGGAAAAGTATTTGGCTATTTACAATATTATTTTTCTGATTGACATTCTTTCTTATTTCTAATACTTCCAAACTATCTAACTGTCTATTGCTTAAATTATTGTGGAGTATTTTTAAACCTAGATTAATGTCGAATGTGTGGTTATTTTCAAGTAGATGGTTTGCAAATTCGGAGTAATTATTACTATTCATACATCGCATATGCTCCTTGATTCTAGTTTCTATATTTCTACTTGTTTTTCCTATATAAAAAGATGAGCAATCTTTACAATTTAATTTATAAATTCCCAACTTTTTTATTTGATTATCCTTATCTTTATTGTTCACAATATAATTTTTTAATTTGTTATTTGTATAATACGCGGGTTGAATATTATTTGGAATGTTTTTTGATATACTGCTTGAAATTTTTCTGTTGCAAAATAATATTTTTCTCCATTTTTTATTGTTTTCCTTTTGATGTGGGTATAAGTATGCTATGTCATATTTTTTCTTAATTTTTTTGTTTAAAAGGCTATCAATTAATTTACTAGTATAACCATTATTTATTGCTATTTGTTTAATTAATCCTAATTCGTTAATATAATTTTGTTTTGATAAAGGTATAGATAATAACCTATTTAACATTGCGTGAAATGCTGAAACTTTTTGAGAGATGGGATGGTTTGATGTGTTATGAATTATTATGTCTGTGAATGTTTCTTTGCGAAATATATTAAAATCTATTTTATTATTTATGATGGATAATTTTAAATCTAAAAAATTTATACTACCGTTAGTACCAATTTCTAAAGTAAATTTTATATTTTTATGGAGTTTATTCAAAAAGTTAAGAAACATTTGGAGTTGTCTATGTGTACCAGTCCAAATGCACAACACATCATCCACATACCTTTTCCAATAATATACATATTTTAATAGTAAAGCATTGCTGTTGAATATCTTATTTTCAAGATTGTTCATGAATATGTCCGCAAACAATGGACTTGTGCTAGACCCCATTGCTAAGCCATCTGTTTGCTTATATATAATATCATTAAATTGAAAAAAGTTTTGTTTCAAGACTACATTACTCAATTTAAGCACATCTGATGATAATTCTTTAGATATATTTGATTCTTTTAACAATTTTTCCAAAATTGTTTTTGTTTCATCTATAGGAATGCTTGGGAACAGATTCACTACATCGAATGATATTAACATTGCATTTTTGGGGATATCCAAGTTTTTAAGGCTATTTACAATTTCTATAGAATTCATTATTGTGTACTTTGGTTGAAAAATATTTGAATCTATAATAACTCTATTAATTGTTGAACTTAATTTCTGACTAGGAGCATTGCAATTGGATACAACAGGTCTAATGGGTTGATGGCTTTTGTGAATTTTAAGTAGACTATACAATTTAGGTACCTGGGGGTTTTTTAATAGTAATCCCTTATTTCTATATAAATTAACAAAATAATCACTTTTACACACTTTTAATGTATCTTTAATTTGTTCTTGAGACTTAGCAATTGGGTTTTTTTCCACTTTCACGAAATTGTCTCCATTTAGAAAGTCCATCGTTTTGTTAACATATTCACATTTGTCCATAATAATAACTGAGTTTCCTTTATCCGCCTTTGTTATGATGAGATTTTTTTTTTTTTTCTAATAAGTACATATTTCACAAACGGAGGTACAAATAACATGCAAGTACACATTTTATTGAAATAATGTTAAAATCTGCAATTTTCACCTATAAAGAGGATGCGCACTGGTAAACGCAACCACTCTCAGGTGGCAACCTTACCTTTTTCATACTTATATTCAATAATAAATAAATTATAAAAAAAACGCCATTAAAAATTATTAATCGAAAACGTTGCTTTCTCTTGGACTATAAGTAAATCGCATAGGATTGAAGTCAAAGAAAAGCTAATATGAAATTTCAAGTGATACAAAAAATGATCATTAGCGTTTTAACCCAAGATTAGTCCCCACAAGAAGAAGTCGTTACACCTCTCTGTTAACGGCTTCTTCCTCCAGTTATTTACCCCATGACTTCTCAGGTCCATCCCACGACGATAGTGCAGCCTACGCTTTCTACGCTTCTTCTTCATATTGGTCTTGATACTCTTGATTGATTAATTCTGTTGGGTAGCTGTCGCGCATTCATTCTCTCGACGTGACCCAACGATCGCAATCTTCCAATTTTGACGTATTTAGTGATGTTGGTGTCATTAAAGAGTTGGTGTAGTTCGCGGTTGTTTCGTGAGCGCCATTCACAACTGTCGTATATTGAACCGTAAGTGCATGTGCCCCTGCGTCTTTCTCTAGAAGGTCATTATAGATATTTCACCTTACTGTGTCAAGTGTCTGCCCCCCTAGACTACGTGTCATTTAGCTCAAGAAAATAAACAAAAAGATAACTCAATGTATGGAAGTGACAGTTGTCACGTGACTGGCAACTGTCACTTCCATACATTGAGTTATTTTTTTTTTAGCTAAATGACACGTTGTCTAGGGGGGCTGGTAAACACTATAGTTAGACGAAAAAGCTATTCGCCTTAATGGGTCGATTGTCTCGACCAATGTTGTTAGACGAAATAGCTATTCCTCTTAGTGGCTCGGTTGTCGATAATGTCATAGACGAAATAGCTATTTCCCTTACTTGTTCGATTGTCTTGATAATTTATTCATAGACGAAATAGCAGCTATCGAAATCAATAAAAATGAAAAATGTTACATAGTGTTTAAGCATAACAAATTAAGCTGTATGTTTTCTTTTCTTCCTTTACCATTAGAATAAGATCATTTTCTCAGCAGAGTATAATGTAATGTACATTGTTTATATTATATTTTTTACGTTTATGTTAATTAGGAACTTTGCCTTGAGTTACTAAGTTATTTTAGAAAAAAGATAATCCTACACGTTTATAACTCGATGAATTCATAGCAATTAAGATAATTAATAACGCCCAAGTCATTTTATTTTTAACGAAACAAACATAAATATACACAACCTAAGCTCAATACGTCATTCTAAATATATCTATCTATATACCTATGCCTAAAAATATAATTAATTCACTTCCAACTAACACAACATATGAAACACAACTGAAAATGAATATCAAAAGAATGAAATAAATACTTAACTAGTTGCATGTAACACATGAGATCCAACTGTCGATAGCGATAGTATGTATAGTTGAAGAATAAGTACCAAATCCCATAAATACAAATTATTTAATATATTAAGATATTTGATTTTCTATACAACACATGTACCTACATATGTATGTATATCAAGATAGGATAGTATGGAGGTCAGTACTTTGATCCTACCCAGAATATGAAAACAGAATGATGGTATGTATGTATGTTTGGAGATTAGTATCAAACAATTAAGTCTTCTTAGATATTGTGTGTACCTAGGCGATTGCCATACAAATTGTATGAAGCAATGTCGTCACCAAATTCAATTTTTATAATATTTTTTTAAGAAAATTAAATTATCTAGTTGGGGTGTTTCGGCTTTTTCGATATTTTGAAAAAATGGAAATATAGGCAGTTAAACTCATAAATTTATCATAAAAAAAATATTTTTCTTAATAAAAAATGTTTGAGAAACCCTGGATTTTTAAAAAAAAACAATTTGAGATTTTGTATTTGTCTATGTTTATACCAAATTTCAGCACTCTAGCTTTTATGGTTTCTGAGATATATGGAAAAATAAACCAAAATTTCAAAAGTTGATAACCCCTGACTGAAAAAAAAATTCACATTTCTGAGTATAAAAGTTTTGTAGGCCTATAACTGTTTATATATTATAAAAATTTGGGCTCTGTTAACTGAGCGGATCAAAACTTATAAGGGGGGGACAGACACACACACCCACACACAGACACACCCACACACACACACACACACACACACACACACACACACACACACACACACACACACACACACCCACACACACACACACACACACACACACACACACAAAACTCACATAAAATGTTCTACTCCGAATTCTGAGTAAATCCATGTATGGGAACATATATATGCTGCGAGGCCTCTAGTTGGTGTTATTAGCATGCAAAAAGTCCACTACACCATACAAAATTTTCCTTCGTACACGCATCTTGGCTTAATAATGTCGATTCATTAAGAGAATTGAATTCTCATGAACGAATCGACAGTTGGAAAAATTTTCCTTCGTACACGCATCTTGGCTTTATAATGTCGATTCATTAAGAGAATTGAATTCTCATGAACGAATCGACAGTTGGATAACCGCTCTATAGAATTTTTTTTTTATTTTCATATTTTTATAATGAGATACTCTTTAAATATATTTTTTAAGTCTGGTCGTATTAAAGAAGCTCGAATGTTTTCTTTACGTATTGATTATTTTTGCTACCTTTTTCTCATATATAAATACTGTTTATTTATCTTTTCATAAAAATAATGAATATGTCTTCATACATTCCCTAAACTAAGCATAAATGCTTGTCCTATAGGTGAGCGAAATTTGTCGTGGGATTCGAACTCACGACCACCGGATTATTAATCCAGGGCGCTATCCGCTCTGCCACCACCCATCTATTTTGTAATTCGCTTTTTTTCACCCAATATACTTCCTTTTAATGAATAATTTGTCAAAATGTATTTCTATGTCTATTTCTCTTTGAGTATAAGTTTATAAAAATAAATGAAGAAAATCTCATTCAAAAAAATATGATTTCAAAATAATGTTCGCGCATGTTTGACCGCTTTTAATTTAATCAATATAAATTCAATGGAACTCGAGTTATTTCAAGTGTCGTATGAAGAATTCAATGCACAGATATTTCAATTGAATGTCCATAGATATGCTCTATATCTCCACGATACCTATACTACATATGTAGGTACAACGTAAAGAGCTCTTATACGCGTCCGATCTTCTTTTAAATTGATTCATATGGCTACAATTTCTAACTAATCACACATTTCTTTCGCCTTTTTCCGGTTCTTGCATTCTCTGGAAACGTGGTTCTTGAGCCTTTAGAACGAGTCAATTGAAATATTCCGCTCAAAGAAATATTATACGTACCTTTTGTAAATAGCTCATAATATAAAGTGAACAATGAAGTAAGAAACTATTTCATTAATCAAAACGAAGTCAGAGGAATGGGACTGTTCGCGAACATTCATGGAAATAAGTATATATAAAATTGATACCAATGAAGACAAGTCAATATATGAAATTCATATTAGTGAAACAATTCAATATGAAATTTATATAAGTGAAAACAATTCAATATGAAATTTATTTTAACAAAAACAATTCAATATGAAATTCATTTTAACAAAATCAAGTCAATATTAAAATACAAATCAATGAAAACATGTCACATGAAACAATTAAATTTATGAAAACATGTCAATATATAATAATATTTGCATCACTAAATAAAATTAGGTAGTTAAAAATAAATTTCACATTGATGAACACGAAGTTTTTATTATGCTTTAGACATATGTTTAAAAAGCAAGTATGTATTTAATAGTTGTATGTAACACATGAGATCCAACTGTCGATAGCGATAGTATGTATAGTTGTAGAATACGTACCAAACTATATACCCATATGATCCAAATTATTGAATATTTTTAGATATTTTGTTTTCTATAAAAAAACATTTAGGTATGTAAGGATATGTATGTAAGGATAGGATAATATGGAGGTCAGTACTTTTTTCCTATCCAGAATATGAAAAGAGCATGGTGGTATGTATGTATGTTTGAAGATTAAGTATCAAACTATTGAGTCCCCGTAGATATTGTGTTGTGTATAGGTACTGTCATACATATTGTATGAAGTATGTCGTCACAAAATCTCAATTTAATTAAGTTGTAAAAAAGTTCGAGTAGTACCTACTACTATAATATTAATATTTTTTATAGAAAACTAAATTATGTATTTAGTTGGCGTGTTTCGGCGTTTTTCATATTTAAAAAAAATGGAAATAAAGGCACAAAGGCAGTCAGTTATACACATACATATATAATGAAAAATAATTTTCTTAATAAAAAAAGACTGAGAACTTAATTTTCAGTGTTTTAGATTTTATGGTTTTTTAGATATATTATGGAAAAATAAAGCTAAAATTCAAAAGTTTACTGAAACTAAAATTCGAAATTTTGAGTATAAAAGTTATGTAGGCTTATATTTATTTATTTATTTTAACCTTTTGAGCACAAGTGCACAATGGCGGGCTTATTGCCAAATGGCAATATCTTCCAACCAACCATAATCATTTGGTGAAAAAACTATTTCATTTATGGTATGTACCAAAATTTTTAAATAATACATGCAAAGGTTATAAAGATAATAAAACATACAAAATGAAAGAAAAAAACATATTAGCAAAAACAATAAAGAAACGGAGGGGACAGGATAGGGACAGATATTATAATTTCTATACTTTCTGAAATTTTAGGCTCTGTAAATCAAGCGGTTCAAAAGTTACAAGGGCCACACACACAGACACACTGAATGTTCTACTTCGAATTCTGAGTAAATCCATGTAAAGAATATATATGCTGCGAAGCCTCTAAGTTGATATTTTTTGAAAAAGTTGAAAAAACCATGAAAAGCATAGACCTGGTCATACAAATCTCGCGTATCTCGGCTTAATACTGTCAATCCATTAAGAGAAATAAATTCTCTTAAACGAATCGACAGTTGGACAAGGACCATATACGACAAGACACATACATACCATAATTTACTCCTTGTAAATATTTTTTTTAAATAAAAAAAAAACTGAATATGTGACAGATTCTTTATAAGGAAATAAAACCCATATCTAAGATATGTCAAAGCTTATAGTTGTGTGCTGGAGGATTTTATTTTACTTTTGAAAATGAATTCAGAAGTAATACCTTGAAACTACCGGATTGTGTCGGTTTAGAAGGTGCCTTTCTACTTTTATACATATACTCTAATCTTCTTACAAGAATATACGACTTTTCCGAACGTAAGTAAATTCAGAACGTAGAAATAAAATCCATAACAAGAAACAATAACCATACTAATGTTTATCTTTCTTATTTCTTTTAAAAATTTGTAGCGTCAATTCTTAGACCAGGTTAATTTCTCAATGATTCGCATGACAAAACCTAATCTATATTATAAATTTGAATGTTTGTATGTATGTGTTGAATGCGCTCCTAAACCGCTCATCCGATTGCGATAAAACTTTGGTGAACTGTCGAGAGTATACCAGGGATGGTTTCTGTATTATAAGTAATGTCACAGGACACGGAAATTTTAAATTTTTAGTTAAATTGCACACAAACAATAGTAGGTATAAAATTAATGAAAAATTATCTTCATCGATTTAAGATTGCCTCCTCTGCCTTGTGTCAGTTCTGTCAATACCCAGAACAAACTTCGGAACATATCCAGTGGAATTGTTGCCACCCAATCTTATAGACTGTTGGCTCAGAAGATCTCCCAGAAATCACCAAAGATGAAATTTTTCATGCCATGAAGAAAATGAAAAACAGCAAGTCACCAGGAAGGAGACGGTGATATAGTGATTGAAGAGATAAAATTTGGTGGGGAAGATCTTATTAATATAATCACAGCCTTGTTTAACAAATGCTTGGACAGTGGAATAATACCAACGGATTGGAATAATGCCGCTATTACTTTATTATTTAAAAAGGGAGATAAAAGACAATTGGAAAACTATAGACCCATTAGTATACTTTCGCATCTATATAAGTTGTTCACACGAGTAACAAGAGAGCAGGCTGGCTTTCGAAAGGGATATGGAACTAATGACCACCTACAAACCCTGAAAAACATAATACAAAAACATAACGAATAGAATATGCCATTGGTTTTTGCATTTATAGACTTTGAGAAGGCATTTGATTCAGTTGAGATTTGGGCAGTTATGAAGGGTTTGAAAAACTGCAGAGTGGACTATAGGTATTCTAGTATCCTGAAAAACATATATGACAAAGCAACTTCCACAATACAGTTACATGAGCCTACTCCAAAAATTAATATAAAAAGAGGATTTAGGCAGGGAGATACGATCTCGCCCAAATTATTCACCCTGGCATTAGAAGACGTTTTCCGAGAATTAGACTGGACCAACTATGGGATCAACATAAACGGAGAAAAACTGAACAACCTTAGATTCGCTGATGGCATTGTCCTATTTGCCAATACAGAGCAAGAAATTAAATTAATGTTAACAGACCTCAAGAATCAATGCATTAGAGTGGGACTAAAAATGAACATTAATAAGACAAAAATTTGTCCTCTATAGGTTCAGAACCCATAAAAATTGATGGTCAAGATATTGGCAGAGTAAAATCATATGTCTACCTCGGTCACACCGTGAAACTGGGAAGATATAATTTAGAAGCTGAAATAGAAAGAAGAAGAGGTCTAGGATGGGCAGCGTTCAGCAAATTATCAAATATTTTTAAATCTACAAATATCCCAATCCACTTAAAGAAAAAAGTTTTTGACGCTTGTGTACTCCCTGTGCTCACTTACGGCTTTGAAACATCCGCATTTACTAAGAAAATGATGGAAAAGCTAGTAAGCTAGTAAAAGCTAGTAAAAGCTAGTAAAATGAGAAAAGCTAAGATGGAAAAGCTAAGAGCTCTTTGAGCGAAACGCGTCAGTGGTCAATATTTTTAAATTAGTGGAAAAAAAATTAAAAATTGTGTTGTTACTTATTTTTTTAAGTAATTTTATATGTATAATTAACACTGTTAAAGTTTTTGTGGTCTAATATTCTGTTCATAAAAACAGTCAAAAGAATCATTAAGTTGTTCGGTTTTTACTTAAATTATTCTATTCTATTCTATCATTATTCTATTCTTTATATTTATGTTCGCATGAGTTCAATATTCGAAGTATTTTCCATCTTTCATCTATATTCTTTGTTTATTTTAAAGATAACTGAAGTACCAATTATGTATCGAGAATACTCTGCATATTATTGTAAATCTTCTTTGAATTTCCATTTTCTGCACAAACAGGTTATTCTATAGATCTATTCTTTCAGTCTCAATTTCGAAGTTTGATATCTACTACTCTGGCATGTAAAATATAGGCATTTAAATTTTTTTGTAGATTCTATGAATAGCTTCCCTCAATTTGAGTAAAATTAATTTAATATTTATAAGTATTTTATTCACACAACTTATTTTCTACATCAAACAAGTTTCCGTTATGTACAATAGACATAAACAGCCATTTTATAAAATTCATTTATGGTTTCCAAACTACATAGTATGAATACCTACTCTACATTTGTTAGCTGCGGAGCAGTTTGTAAAGATTTTTCTCAAATTTCAACGAGAATAAACATAAGCATGTCTACAGAATTAAATTCAAGAACGTCTCTTATTTACTTTCATATTGTATACAATCTGCTAGTTGATGAATTGCAGTTTAAAAGGGGATATTAGGTATATTAAAACAATATTTTTAGTTGAGATATTAAAATATTTGTGATATGTTTTTATTATTGAAAAGAGTGAATATATCATTGAACATCCTCATACATTTAATTAAAAAAAATAAGCATAAGCGCTTGTGTTATAGATAAATTGAATTAGAAATCGAATTACTTAAATTATCATTTTCTATTCGTTTTGCAACAATTTGCAATATTTGTGTTTAATAAATATTATTTTAAAATAATAAGAAATAATTAAATTTGTGTTGCACACTTAACTCCGTCGATAACTCGACCGGTTTCGGAGAGTACCTCTCCTTCGTCTGGATTTCACTTACAAATTAACTGTGATAAAATTTAAGTTATGTAGGGTAGGCAAGCTGTACATTTTGGCTAGGGTGGGGATGGGTATCTGAAGGGGTGGAGGAGGTGACTGGAGAGATGAAAGGGGTAACTAGAGGGGGTGACGGTATATTATTATGGTCAAATGTTAGTGGAAATATATTTAAAATTGGGCTACCTGCGATATTTGTGTTATATTATTATTTTGATAGAAATATTTTGTTATTTTTATGATTTGCTGTCCTGATTTTAATTTATTTCTGTTTTATTTGAATCAAGATTATATATCATGAAAATATATGAACACATAATTTTTTTTAAATACCTAACCGTACATTTATGAACCGAATTTTATTAAATCTGTACGTTAATCGGAATAGATTGCCTTGTGGATATGATACTATTGTACTCTTTTTGAAGGTTCCGTATAAATAGTTATCTATATCTAGTTTGTATGAATATATAAATTTTTTCTGTATATTTTTCGAATATTTTTTTAATTGCATATACGCAAACATTGGATTTTTTTTCCCTTTCGGTAGTCAAGTGATATTTTATTGACAAACATTTTTTTAACATCTCAATAAAGACGAAGTTGGGATAATGTAGAAGAACCAGGAACTTGAACCAGGAAATTTATAAGGACTGTTGCTTTCATTGTTTACAAATAAACATATTTCTTAATTTCTCAATAGATGGCGTTACAAAAAGGCTTTTCCGTTACTGCATAGATGGCAATAGTATAGTTCCTTATTTTCAGGTGAAGTATTACACACTATTCAAATATATAGAACTTTCAAAAATAATATTGATAAGGGAACTCAATAAGAAGGCATAATTGGTGAACGTAAACCAGCCGATGGCAGGTCGTAAGCCCTGTAGGTGCCTCGAGTTCCTGGTTCTTCTACAATATCCCAACTTCGTCTATATTGAGATGTTAAAAACTGTTTGTCAATAAAAAAAGTATATTTTTCTTTCCTCTTTATCACAACTCTTACATGAGTAGAGTGGTGAAGATACCTACTAGAAATTTCCATCGATAGTTTATTAATAGGTATTACAGTTTCCTAACTTAAATAATTCGTTCAGATTATTTTGAAGAATGGATATGACAACGTATTATAGAAGTTATTAGAAAACTAATTCTAATAACGCAAATACAATAACGAAAATTTAATCACTAATATGTAATTATTTCATAAATAAATCTTGTCATGTTCCAGATATAATTAACCATAAGGCTCTTATATCAATGACATTAGACAATATTATGTTTGACAGATACATTAAATCAAATACTATTATATTATTATTATAGAGATGAAAATGATCACAGGCTCGACATGGCTTTATTCATTATTCTATTCCGTTCATCTTGTTCCGTTCAGAGTGGTTTGACATTTTATATAAGCATGGTGTGGTTTTCGTCCTGCGCCAGTTCCGATACATTTAATACAGTAAGAGTACTTACTCTTTCAGAAATCACGTTCACCTTAAACACGAATGTCAAGTATCACAAACATAATTATTATGCGAAGCTATTTTTCGCAAAGACGCAGAAACTAGAGCGCTTTCATCCGTGATATTTCCTCTCCCTGAAGTTATTAATAGTAGAGATTCAACTATCGATGGGGATATGTAGAATACGTACCAAACGATAAAACCTTCAAATCAAATATTTGAATATCTTAAGGGATTTTGTTTTCCTATACAAAACATTTCCCTATCATTTACATTTGTCAGCCTATACATCTGTCGGCCTGCGTGGCTTAGTTGATTAGATATCTGACTTCTGAACCAAAGGTCCCGGGTTCGATTCCCGGTGAAGACACAGTTTTTAATTGTGGTTTCAGTCTGGATCTGTGAGACGATTAATATCGTATGTTTCCAGAATGTGGCAATTTGTTATTGTGGGTGCGTGTTTAATAAATATTTGACATAGTACCTGTTAGTTGCCCGAGAAGCAATATAAAAATATAGTTAAATAAAATAAAAAAATAGGTTCATAAAACCTTCAGAACTTCTTCTTCTTCTTCTTCGATGGCGCTACAGCCCAAATCGAGCCTTGGCCTCCGTTAACTTTCGCCTCCATCCAATCCTGTCCTCTGCTGCCACTTTCCAGCTCCTCTCTTGGATAAGCTGAGCCGCATCCTTTTTGACCTCATCTTCCCACCGCAGCCTTGGTCTTCCTACCCTTCTTCTCCCACCCGGGTGTCCAGTCATGATTCGTTTCGGCACCCGTGAGGTTGGCATTCGTTGTACATGTCCAGCCCATCTCAGCCTAAGTAATTTCATGTGCGTTGAGATACTTGGGGTCTGGTATATGTTGTACAACTCATCGTTGCGTCTAATGCGCCATTCATCGCCATCCTTCACGGGGCCGCATATTCTACGCAGTACCTTTCTTTCAAAGGTGTCCAGCGTTTCAGACATCTTCGCCGTTAAGGTTAATGTCTCGCATCCATATGCCAACACTGTTCTGACTATGGTCTTGTAGAGTGTGACTTTTGTTTTACGATGGACACTGCGAGATTTAAAAACAGGGAGCAATGAAAAATATGTTTTATTGGCTGCCGTAATTCTTTTTCTTATTTCAGCTGGATCTTCATTATTTTCGGTAAGACTGGAGCCCAGGTAAGTGAATTGATCCACTAAAACCTTCAGAACTGTCGACATAAATGATTGCAGAAGAATCTGTTTAAGTTTCACTACCATTTCTATATCTCTTTGTTATCATGGATGATGATTTTTTCTTACCCCGAATAGGTTAACAGTTTGTTGATATGTATTTATGTATAAAGATTATATATCAAATTATAAGAGTCCCGTAGATATTGTGTTTTCTGTCGTAGAAATTGTATGAATCGATGTCGTCACTAAATACAATTTTTACAAAATTTTTTAAATAAAGTTTGACATGTATCTACTGCTGTAATGGAAATATTTTTTATATAAATTAAATTATGTTGTTGGGGTGTAAAAAATATGAACATTGTAGTAGTACATTCCAAATTTTTATAAAAATTGAATTTAGACGACATCGCTTCATACAATTTGTATGGCAGTGGCGTATATAGAATATTTTAGTTTGATACATAATCTCCAAACATACATACATACGTTTTCATATTCTGGTTAGGAAAAAAGGACTGACCTCCATACTATCCTATCTTGACATACATACCTACATGTGTTGTATGGAAAACAAAATATCTTAAAATATACAATAATTTGGATCATACATACTGTCGCTATCGACAGTTGGATCTCATGTTTTACATGCAGTTAGCTATTTAAATAATTGTTCGTAATTTAACTGATCTTGTCATTTTTTATATTTAAAAAAAGACACCAAGGAATGATTCATAGAAATCTTCGAGAAATATTATAGGTAGTGAATTCATAATAGGTATTTAATAATTTTTGATTTGACAATTTATTCTCCGATAGCATTTCATGGACAATTGTTATTTTATTGAAATTCATTATCGACAAAAAAATTCCACTTATACACTCCATTTTCTTTCAAAAATAATATGACAAGAATAAAGACGGATATTGATTCAACAAGATGGAAATTTGTGTTTTCGATTCTGAGAATTGTTAAAATAAAGTAAAATGAAAAACACTTTATATTTGGCACTGAATTATACGACACGATGTCAAAATATATAAAGTGACCTATGGAAATTTACTTTATTGAAAATTATTTTCTAAAGACTTAAATTATTTATTTACTTTTAAATCCTTACAATACTTGTTACATAAAAGAGATTCAATAATGTACATATAGGTATACCTACCAAAATTAGATCTATTGCGATATATAACAGATTGATTTATTTAACATATGCCCAGTGAAGGGCGTATGTTAAATGAAAAATAATTATATGTACATGTACTTAATACAAAATATTAATATAAAAGTACAAAATAAAAAAAATAAGTACAATCAAAATTAATAGGAAAAAAACAAAATACAAAAACATATGTAAGTAATAAAAATAATATTGTTTTGGTGATATCAAATAAAATTTAGAAATACATAAAAGACATGATATTTTCGATATGGCCATAGAATTTGGGAAGCATATGATTCATATTAACTACGCCAACGTAGTTAACTAATCTGTTTCTATGGTTCTGAAATAAAAATCGTGTCAGAGATTTTAAGACAGGCACTATGGCGGACATTACGACCTGGTTAATCTATTTTGTGTGAGCCCATATGTTTGTTCAGGTAATGTATGTGAGTGCAGAATGTTGAGATTGTGTACCTATTTAGTGTGGAACGGGAACAATCACCCGGTTCATAATTGCATATAATAGTCACTAAAAACTGCTAGCACTAGAACAGGATTTCCTAGTTGGGCACCAGTAATCTACTTATTGTTGTTATTAAAAATATGGTGTGATAAAAAGTAAATAATTAAAATAAAATAAAAAAATAAATCTATTGAGTTAATTATTTTAACCAATATTAATAGACCACGGATCAGTGATTGCACTGACAAATTGTTTATAAGTGTAGTGTAAAAATAATATATATAAAAAATGAAATAAATTACAAACAAAAAAAATCAAGCAAAATTAACGAATTTGTATAAAAGCTGATTTTTTTTCTATAAAAAGATACTACAGCAGGTAACAATTGGATATTACTAGTATGAATCCTGAGTAGTGGTGGGTTTCATGGATAATAGCCTTCAAAGTGATGAAAAGTGATGTTTTAACACGTCAGATACAGCAGGAAGCGTTATAACACTTTGAAGGGTGTTATCTCCAAAAGCCACCATAACTCATACTATCAAATCGTCTATTCCTGCTGTAGTAACCATTTGCAGACAAAAATCATTCTTTAAACTATGAATTTAGTATACGAATTAATTTTGTATGGGCCACTGTACAAAAGTCTGGCTGTCACAGGGTTTTTCACTAATACATAAAATTCTAATTACTAACTTCCTGTTAAACATCCTTTTTTAGGTGAAAAGCCTTAAGAGAAAAAAAAACTTCCTGTTAAACAAGTCGAAATAAAATTTAGTGTTCTCTGCAATATTTTATGTTTTATTTGAATATTCAAATTTAATAATATGGAATAGAATTTTACCTCTTTCAGAATTGTCAATATTTTCTTTTTAATATTTTGAAGTAACCTAATACACTACACGTTAGGTATGTTTTTTCTCACTTATTTATTCATGGTTTTATTTTACGTAATATATGTGCTCATGTATGTATATTGTGACTATTTTCATTTCCCGCCTACAGTCAGGATCAGGTGTATCCCATGTATTACATAATATTATAGTTGTGTTAAAAGAACGCCACAATATGTTTATTTCGCCAGAAATAGAAACACCTCTGTCCATAAATTTTGATTATTCTAGAGGGGCACCTCCATCTCTGGCAACGTATTTGTTTTTATAATGAAATTTCCACAATATTTAAAATTGAACAGTAAATTTTGAATCATAAATCAAAGCGATAACATCTAAAAATATATTATAAACTAGAACATATAAATGTTATTTTCGTGATGTTATTTTCTAGGTCTTCATCTTGGTCTTTTTATGTATTATGAAATTGTTGTTTTAATTTTGTATTACTTGTGCATTTAAAACTTTTGAATGCTCAAGTAAAATTACTGGAAATAAAGTAGGTACTAAAATAACGAAAAGCACCTTCAGTGTTCAACATTTTATCAAAAATACGGTGCACTCTTGTCTTCACTTTCAGTGTATGGTGAACCTACAATTTTCTAATAATCAGGCTTCTTTGGCACTCTATGTGCAGTGTCTACAAAGTATTAGAGTTCTCCGGATTTTTCTTATGTTCTTTTAGAGTTACGCAGAAGGCCGTTATTAGCTATCATAAGCAGAACAGATGGTGATTTGGGAATGTTGGTACTTAAATATTACATGTTTGTTTGATATAGCAACAAAATTAATTCTAATATAATATGATTTTAGTCCTGTTATCACTAAGATTAATTATAACATGTTTATTTATTTATTATGAGAAAACACAATTACACATCACACACATACATTTTTGTTTCATAGATAAAGTTGATATATTATATGTGTAATCACATTATTTCTCACAGAGAAGTTAAAAAGAATAATAGACGTGCTCAGAGATTAAGATAGAGATAAAAGTACCTAACAAATATAAAAACCTATCAATATTGAAAAAACATATTTGAAGTATGAAGAATAATATAGAATTCACAAGAATGGTGTTTTATAAATCATCCATATAACATAACTTCCTCAACAGAGCATTCCAGCCATACCCAGATTCTAGGAAGCTGTATCAGTGATCTTTTTTACAATTTCCATTTTGAATATATATTTAGGTACAGTAATAATGTCAGTATGGTTATTAAATTGGTCATTAAAGTTTTTACATATTCTGTAAAGTTTTTATATATCCTGTTTGATAAGGCTTAAATATCACTTGTTTGTTTGATAAGACTTAAATATGACATGTTGGTTTTATAAGGCAACAAAATCAATTACAATATAATATGATTTTAGTCCTGTCACCACTAAGCTATGTAAATTATTGTATATTCACGCGAGTTCACAAAAAAATACTTTCACACAAATAAACATACGTACGCACTTAAGTAAAAAATAATGTTTGGATTTAATTAATTCCGATGAAAGCGCGAATGTCAAATACGTGTTTTTAATTATATTCGTCCAATTAAAACATACCAACATAACATACATCATGTTTCCCAGAACATGACAATTCCGATTGTCATAATATTTTCGCATTAAAAGAGTTTATAATCTGAGGGGGCACATAATAGGCTCGGTCGCATGACAATGGATCCTACTGTTTATTCGAAGAATCAATTTTAACACTTTTGTTTGAATAACAATGACACAATGCCTGTGATTTTAACACCCACTGCATTGTTAATGTGGCTACCCGAAAACTTAAGGAGGCATATTATAAACCTAAACACCTCATTTGGAAATCAAATATGTTGAATAGTGTGTTTTTTAAAAAAATATCATTAGTATTTACAACATTTTTCTAGTTAATATTCGTCACAAAAAAAAATCAAAAATATACTTTTTTACAGCATTTTTATTTAATTACTCCATAACTACTTGTCGTGGAGAAATAGATCTATTATCAGCTTAAAGAGTGCATAAAATCAAGTCAGGTTTGTTTTTAAAATGCAAAAAATTAACAAATTTTGGATTTCCGATAGTTAAAATCACATATTAATCCTTTTGAACGCGTGTGATATTGACCCTTACTAACACATAACTTCATAGTGTATTAGGCGGTTTCAATATAATATCATGTTTTCAGCCACGTTTATGCTCTCTTAAGGCGGTATTAACTATTATGAAATTAACAAATAAAAATTGAAATAAATGGTTTTACACTAACATTTACACTAACTTTTCTTTTTTTATATTTTTATATACCTGTGTTAAAAAATATATATTTTTGCAATTGTTAAATAATTTACGTACTTAGTTCAAACTATTTAAAAGAACCTTAAAAAGGTTTATAACCTGTTAATATGATTATACCTTTTGTAAATTCATATTTTAAACTGTTGGTTCTTTAAAATCAATAAAAAAAAATTAAATAAAATAAAACATTACATTTTTGACGATCGAACGTTTTCGCCGAGGATTCTCGTTATAATCAAGGCCAAAAAATGATAAATGAACATTTTGTCAATTTATTTGATATCTTTTAAATGAATTTCCACTCTGTCATCACAAATAAAGGAAATGTTTGTAATTTTTTTTAAATTACAATTCATAGAGAGGCCTTTGATGAAGTAATTATGTTAAAAATGCATCTATTTGATATGTATGTTATGATTAATTAAATAAATAAAGTACCAGTGTGAACTTGGCTTAATGTATCAACTTGGTGCCTGTTTACCCTATGGAAGGTGATGTTTATTAATTACGACTTTGTTTGGTTTTCATAAATTTCATTTTCTGTAAATCCACACGGTTCATTTGTCGGATGTCGTTTGTTTCAACGAATATAAATGTTAAAAGCTTCGTTAGTTAATTATGATTAACTAAGCCATTCTATTTTCGTCGAAAATGTTAAATGTTAGATTTTAGTAAAAGAATTTGTAGATTTTTTTATTACACTAGCAAGAACCATGCATGCGTTGCAATTCAATTCAAAGAAATGAACTGTGTTCACATACAAATGCGTTTGTGAGTGTATTTGTGTATATGTGTATATCTGTCCCGTCCTCTCCTGTTGATACTTTTTCCCTTCAGTCCCATTCATCCCCTCAGTCCCATTCATCCCCTCAGTATTATATATGTAGGTATATACGTGTTATTAGACTTGATACTTTTTTAATTGTTTTATTTTTTTCTCATGGATCGATGGCATATTTCTATGCGCATTTTTAAAATCACATTTATTATTATGTAATTATTTTTGTCAATTTTAATAACAAGATCCTTAATATTTTTAGAATTTCAAAGTAAATACCATCTTTTTTAAATATTTTAATTTCATTATGCGTAAAAAAATATATAGGTAACACCTAAAATATATCTGCTTTCGAGATACTTTTGATCGTAAAGGTCAGAACAAGCAGTCGAAAAATCTTACAAAGTTGTAGTGTTTAAAAAAAAGTCAATGGAATTTTTGTTTATAGAAAATGGTTTAAAATATTATATGTACACCACAGAATTGAAAATTGAAACCACAAGAGGAAAATCACTTCCAGATCTGAGAGAGACAATCCCTAAAGATGATTGCCTACGATGTCCTGTGCCATAAATTAACTGAGGATAAATTTGTCTGTAGCTGCACGGACAAGACTTTTGTGGATTATTAGTTAGAAATGATTTTTCATATCGATATTAGTTTAATTTGTGTTCAGTTACAAAAGTGGTGCCATAGTGAAAATATTAGGTTTTTTAAATAGTTTAAAATATTAGTGATTTTTTGTCGAAAGAAGGGTTATGGCAGGAAACAGAGTGAATGGAGCACTAAGACCAATTATGAATGATCGCAACATATCAAAGGATGCCAAAGTTGCCATTCATAACGCCATCGTAGTGCCAACCTTGACGTATGATGCAAGTGAAACCTGGACATGGCTGAAGACGCATGAAAGCAGAATAAATGCAGTTGAAATGAGATCGTTAAGAATAATTAGTAATAGAACGATGGATGACCTGGGGGGCAAGTCTGGTGCAACCGGCGAAATCAAAACCCTCCAGTTTACCCATATCATGGATATAATTATTATATGAAGTTCTATGACATCTAAAGATATTATAGAACTCCATATAATAATTATATCCATGATATGGGTAATCGTGAGGGTTTTGATTTCGTCGATTGGACCAGACTTGCCCCCCTGGTTACAAATGAGGAGATAAGGAAAGAATGTAAGATGAAAAAATATGTCATTAATAGAATGAAAGTGAACAGAATGAGACGGTTTGGTCACATGGGGAGAATGAATGGGGAGTGCCTGACGAAGAAAATATACGGAGCGGAAAGGAATGGAATGAGACGTCGGGGACGCCCAAGAAAGGGATGGCACGACCATGTGAACGACTTTTTGAAAGACGGAAATGTTAGAAGTGTGAGAAATAGACGAACATGTATGAGACGATGCATGAATGTGGACGAGGCGAGGGATGCGTGCCAGGATAGAAAAATGTGGCGTTCGGTTCTCTCTGCCTACCCCGCAAGGGACATGGCGTGATGGTATTAATGTTTGAGGTTTACTCACAACCATAAAATAAGAAAATCATAGGATATGAGCTGCATGTAGGTAGGTACCTACCTTCTCATGTGTGGGTGATCGCTGTTAAAGGCATAGATTTTTATTATAATATACGAGATGTAGTACCTACTCCGCGCAAAAAGTGACTCATGGAATATCGCGCGTTTGACGTTTTGGTTGGCAACATATTTTAGCTTTCCTTACATTTCAACACATCCTAGATAGAAAACAATTCACATTAGTCGTTATTCTCAATAGGAAAACGATGTGGCCTGAAACCAAAACGTCAAAAATCCCCCGGAAAAATGCCTCACTTCGATTCATCCAAAATTTGCTAACTACAAAATCTAGTATACCTATTATAGTAAAAATATATGGTTAAAGGTTGTTCTTTTGATATTCGGGTCCTTCATGCACATGAATCTCGAATTCGATAGGCAATGAATCTGGAGTGCGTATCCCGGGGTCGGTTTTCCTTCAATTTCCGCCCTCAACTTTGAAGGTTTTCTTTCACAATCGATGAGTTTGCAATTTCTTTGATGACAAGTGGGAAAAAAACTCAATTAAGGGACCAAAATCTAACGGTCAAATGTCACGGAATATTGTTTCAGCATTATTTAATGACACACTCGCATTGTAAGAGTCATTAAGCCCGTCTTAAGCAGACGTTGACATTTATACTTCTTCTTTTTCTTACTGTAGTAGGTTTTGGAAATCATTGTATTAAACATTTTTTCGGTTTGTTCATTTTTACCATAACGACATATCCCGACAGCGACAGTTTGGGGTGATCAGCTACAGGTGTGCGGGTATGCAAAACCTTCTAAAAGGAAGCATTACACAGAAGAGTCACACTAAAAGGAGTTACACCAGCCTCGTTTCATCTAAAATGCCACAAAATTGTCGCCCCTCGTGGCTCAGTTAGTTAACGGTCTCTCTAATTTCAAATAAAATTTATCCGGGAATCAAATCTAAGGGTTCGATTCCCGGTGAAGACACAGTTTTTGATTGTGTTTTCAGTCTGGATCTGTGACACGATTAATTATTGAATGTGTGTTAAATATTTATTTGACCCACCGGTTAGTACCTACCGGTTAGTTACTCGAAAAGCTACATAAAAAAGTGGTTAGCCTCATTTCTAAACAATGTGAAATGTTATTTTGCCTGTTTTGTTTTCGATTATCCGTCTTTTACGACACTATTCACTAATATATGCTACATTTTGATAGTATAGTTTGTTAATAAATGGATCTAGGTGGTGACACGTGGTATAAGCACTATTCACAATATTCGTTCTAGATGCTCCTTTTTGATATCATAGTTTTTTATTAAATGGATCTAGGTGGTGAGGCTTGAACTAAGCACTCTCCACAACATAATATATCACAAAGTTCTAGATGCTACTTTTTGATATTACAGTTTGTTATTAAATGTTCTCGGATGGTGAGATTTAGTATAAGTACTATTCACAACATACGCTCTAGATGCTACTTTTTGATATTACAGTCTGTTATTAAATGTATCTGGGTGGTGAGACTTGGTATAAGGGTGAAATGTGGTGAAGAAAGGGATAAATTGAAGGATGTAAATAACGACAAGCCAACATGTCGATAAAAGCGATTTGGAGTATTGAATTTTCCGATAATTTAAAATCCAACTCTTGGAAATTCCGACATTGTAAAACCATGGCATTGACGTTGATAAAATCAACTAGGTACTAAAACGTCATAATTTCCATGAAACTCGAAGGTGTTGTTTTAGTAATCAAGAATGTATCGATAATCAAAACCCATAGTTTAATGTCAAATAGAAATGAAATTATGAAATGAAATTATTTTTTTCCATTTTTTACACATATAAATAACAATAACAAAAAATAACCATATTTTAAAAATACTTGTCATAAACATAGTATTTATAATTGTTCCTATTTGGAAATTTACTGCCTCACTAGACAAGCCTGTTCTGAGGCAGTACTTTTTCAATTTGCCCTGTGGTTACATGTTTTTGGATGCAAAATAATTAACAGATACTTAGACATAAACAGAAAAGAAAAAAAATATAATATACCGTGAACTGCAATGTTAATGTCTTGCAAAGTAACTCTATCCAAAAATAATGAAGCAAACACCAGTAACAGTAACATATAAAATGAAGGTAAAAACCGATGCACATCAGTTCCCAAAACATAAATATGATTTTTCTGTCTGATGTCAGAAAATAATAAAATAAACAACACTACCATAAATAATGAAATTAAAAACAGATGTACATCAACTCTCAAGACAGTAACATAACATTTTGCCTTAAGTCTATCAAGGTAGCTCTGTCACAAAAAAATAAAATTATTATTATCAATAGTAGATACTATAGAAAATGAAAGTAAAAATAAAAATAGAAGCTGATGTACATCAGCTCCCAGAGCATAAATATGAAATTTCTGTCTTTTGTCTAACGAAGTAGCTTTATCACAAAATAGTAAATGAAACATTACTATAGAAAATAGAATAAAACCATTCCTTTCAGAACATATTATATTGATGTGCATATATTTATTTTACCTTTTTTGTAATAATTAGGGTTAGCTTCTACATAGGTGCAGTTAACGGATCGGACACAGCGCATCAGACAGATTTTAGTATTCTTGATGTACATAAAAAGAACAGTCAGAACAGATTTATGTAGATCCGAATGCAGAGTCCTACCTAAATACTAAATTCTAAATACTAACCATGTTTTCATTGCACAGTCGCTCACTTAAGTTAGGAGATCACGTGGCTACTATACATAATGAGAGTAAAATGAGGAAAACGAGGGATTATTGGTGTGAACGAAGTAGCTTGTTTGAAGGAGTTAGGGAACTGGGTTGAAAAAATATCTTTATTTGTTTACGGTAAGAATTACGATAACATATGAAACACAAAAAGATCCTATGGTACTAATGGGTTAATCTGTATAATATAAGAAACTAGAAATCATATATATTTTATCATTATGCAGCAAAGAATGTTATAAAATATTCTCTATGATATTGCAAGGCTTACAAGAAACTCTTTAGCATTTTACATTAGAATTCTTCAGCGAATAGAAAAATGAAAGAAAATATCTTACCCATTCTGCTTGTTCCCTTTATAATATTTAATGTTATCTTGTAAGGTTTGTAAGATGCGCTACGATAGATAGATATTACTTTAAAAATACCGACAACATAAAATAACTTAATATCCGGCTCAGATAAAACAGAGGGAGCTTCACATATTTCTCTTGTTAACAGCATAATAAACCAAGATAAGGATTATTTTTGTCTACCGTAAGAGAAGAGCCATTGCCTTGAAAAAATCCTCTAATACTGACCACAAATCTTAATGCTTTAGTATCAAAAACGAATTGTGGCCAACACTCCATTACTTAAGTTTACAATTTTTTTGTGCAATGTTCGATTATCTCTGAACGAATTTTTATGAAGCATTTTTTTTGTCATGATTTTCTGGGCAATTAATAGGTACTTATTATACCAAAAGTTAATTCAAAACGCACTCAATCATATAAATACCAACTAGAGATTTATGAGTTTATTCGTCTCACAAATTCAGATTATAAACACAGTGAATAACTGTGTGCGCGATTTATATTTTTTGCACTTTTTAACATTTAAAAGCTCTATTTTCCAGCAAGTGAGAGCATTTTGAAGGTTTTGACAGATGATATGTCACAGAAGTGAGGGAAGTTTCATCAATGTGAAAACGGACTGGGACAGATGACGAAAATTGTGAAGAAGTTTGTTTTTTTAGAAGGTTGGCAAAAAGTTATAAATTATACATAACAGAGCAATGCGGACACTTTTAAAATGCAACAGATTCACCCGAATTAAATATATTATAATTTAGCAGTTGAAGTTGATGACAATAAAATAGTAAAAAAATTATATGTATTAATTTTTATTTATATACCTATTAAAAATGGACTATTATAGCGTTGCAGAAATATGTTCTTTATAATTTCGAAGTTCTACCTTCCGGAGAAATCGGCGGGACTTAAGATTGCCTCAGAGTAACCTGGCAGGTACACAAAATACTGTGTATTACAAAAGGTTTTCAATAGTATAATGATTTGCCAGAATGTGTGAAGGATGTATCTGGTCTTGCTGTTATTCGTCGCTTAGGTATTGAATACAAAAAGGAAAAAATATTTTTCGATATCGTGTGCTTCCTTTGTATTTTGTGTATGTTGACTATAAATTTGTTTGACGGTGTTTAATGCTTTGAATAACCTGCACCACAATACAATAAATAGCTGTGTCAGAGAAAAGAGCTATATGGGAGGCATCTCACACTCGATCTTCTGGATCACAGAGTAACAACTCCCTAAAGGAGTTGGACAGAGCCAACAAAGCGGCTTACTATGATGTATGCTTTAGCATGAGTGGTCTTATAAAGTGGAATAGATTGCCTCCAGATATCCGCAGTGCACAAAGCAAGAGCACCTTCTCTATAGAGCTGAAAACAGCTTTGTTTCGTAGAATAATTTAACACAGAATATAAGCGCACTTGGATTGATCCTGAATCATTAAACGGCGATATATAAATTATTTTTACTATTTCTATTGATATTGGAATATTTGTTGTTTTTATATAAATGTCTTTGTTTATAATAATAAACACTTCCTTGCTCCCTGCGCAAGTGGCGAGTTTATTGCCATATGCGAATTTCTTCCAACTAACCAGTGTTTCGAGCCAAAAAAAGCAAAATTAGTGTGAGAAATCGATTTACATAATTTCTCCTCTGCTAGGGATCGAACCCAGGACGCTCGCACAGAAACCAAAATACTAGATGAAAGAAACTAGTATTTTAATTTTCACAGTACGCCATACGTTTTATACCATTCAAATAAAAACATGTCAAAACTTAGAGCATGTAATCTCTTCATGAGAAATTGTGAAACTAACGTAAAAATTCCCTTAAAAATTACGAAATCAAAACTTTTCACTATTCCATAGTACTCGTAGTAGAGATCCAAAATACTTTCTTACTGTTAAATATTCTGGTATATACCTGTATAAATAGTACCTATAAGAATGGGTATAAGTACAGGTATCTACATAATATAAGTGGTTTGTAGGTAAAGTTTGACCTTGTTGAACGTGAGTATATGTAGTTATGTTTTCCCCTCGTGGTTATCGTGTTTTACGCACATAAAGTTAACCGAATACCTTCTAATTATAAATATACATACAATAGGACGTTGGTTTGATCACAATTTATTAGACGACTAGATGAAAACTCGTCAAATTGTGATAATTACTTACTATTATACTTTTGTATTTAATTATTTATTTGCGCATTTCGAAACTCCATCAAAATACATTAAATAAAATTGAAGCCGCCTCCGAGGTGCAAAAGTAGGGATGATAATAGAAGAAAGTTTATGAGGAATAGTTGGAACTTTCTTAACTCGTGATATTTGAGTTCTGTGACAAATGTCACAGAAGATCAGAGCCAAAAAGATGAAGGATAAACAGTTAAGATTATAAGATAGTATATTCATGAGTACCTATTTAGTAAAATTGAGATTACGGCGTTCAGTTTCAGAAACAAAAAATAAAATAAAATAATTCTTTATTTGACACAACAAACAAAATTTGCAAATAAAAACATCGCAATAGAAAAAAAACAAAATTAAATAAAAAACATAAAAAAGCAGAAGTATGTCGATGGCAGAGCGATTAGCGCGCTGGGCAAGTAATCCAGTGGTTGCGAGTTCGAATCCTGCCTCGACCGATTTCGTTCACCTATAGCACAAGCATTTATTTGCTCATTTTAGAGAACGTAGGAAGATGTACATGTAGGTACTTGTTTAACAAGGACATATTCATTTTTAATAAAAAAAATATCATAATACATATAAACATAAAAAACTTATTCAATAATTAAGTAAATAAACAATGATATTGTTTTTTTTTACATTTTTATAATTTTCAAGTTATAATTATTATAAATGTCCAATGATAGTCATTATGTGTGTATTTTTACATTAAATATTAATTTAATGACTTTATATTTAATTTTATTTATAGCTTGTGTAAAGAGATATATTTATTTCCATACAATAATCTATTTAAACATACACTTAAGCAACGCTAAGTCCCAAGAAAATGAGGAAAGAAAGGAAGGAATTATATCCTTTAATACGAGAATATTTTTGAAAATGTGTTGTTCCGAAGAAAATAATTATAATAGTGATAAGAGAACGTTTTTTTTCTAATGTGTGTTGTTAAATTTATTTAATTGTGATTATGTAAATGTGTTATTGCGGTTTCTGAATCGTGGGAGAGGTGACTGTGGACAGTGTGTGGTTTTGCGTGGGACGGCCGGCATTCGTCGGTTCGTATGCGTGCAAACGTGTGCTTCACTGATGAGCGTTGGCTTTCTGTTGCTAAATCTGGCGCCTGTTTACTTCGACTTCACCCAGAAACGAACGAAGATAGTGACTATGCTCCTCCCTCGAATACGAGATCCGATCTCAAAAAAATAATGAAAACATATTAGTGATCACACGAACATTTTTGCAACGTTAAACTATTCCTGAATTTACCCTAAATCTAAATAAATATGAAAATTTAGACACAACTGACATCTGTATTTTCCCGTTTCAGCAAACAATCTTCAGTGTGAACGAGTATGGCTATTATCCACGTGTATCCCAAAAAAAATGGAATATGCTCAAGAAATGGAAAATAGGTGTAATAAATTTAATGTAAGTGAGTGATCACCGCGATTAATTTGAAACGTGAATTAAATCACGTTGAAAAATTTGCAACATTTTTTAAAATTACGCGAATCTTCTAGACGTGGTGTGTAACGCCATCAATCATGGCCTTGGGGCCCCGATGGAGATAGGAACGGAAGATATTATTATATACCAAAATAACAATGTAATTTATACATTGTATAGTCATACTCAATCAAAATAAATAAATCAGAATAAAACCATTTTAATAACTTCACACATATTTCGATTATTTGGCTCTTACGGGACATTTTTTTTTATATTACCTACCCCACCCTCAAAACAGTGATTTATGTCAAACGGTAGAAAAAGGAAAAAAACATAGTGAATGTGACGACTCACAGATAAATACCATTAATTTATACAAGTCACGTCTGTTGGAAATAATTATCTAGTCGTAAATTTGTATAATGTTCAAGTGTCTTATTTCTGTAATAAAAAAGTGTATGATGGGTTGGTTATGTACATTTAGATCCAGAGAATTATTGACACTTAAGAATGATGAGGAAAGTTTAACACCTTGACAATCCCCCAAGGGCTTTAATTTGATTCTTCAAATTCGCTTTATAATGCTGTGTAATATTAAAATTGCGTGGGTCACTGCTTAAATGTCTAACTCGAATTGGTATGTGAATAAATATGTATTCAAAATATTTCATTGAACATACTAAGCAATTTTATTTCTTTTCTTTAAATGAAGTTATTTTAAATCATAATATAACAATATTGTATGATGTTGTACAACTAAAATACCTAAAACAGTAAGGATTTTTTATTTTCTAAAACAAGTATACAATGTTTCAAAGGTATAATGTAAACATCCATGTACAACGAAGGTCGTGTGAACATTAAATTTATTGTTCTCTACTGCAGGATTAACTTTAGACTCAATACCACTGTATCACGTATTACAAATCTACACAACTTATAGTTTGCGATGCAAATAGATATATTCGATACTGAGTAAATTCATATTAACTGTGAGGCACCGGCATAGAATAGTGCTTCCACTCTTGTCTATTATTATTTTCGAGTGTCAACAATAACACCTCACATAGTTCAGCAATGACGTTCACCACCCATTCTAAATGTTGTGCCTTTTTAGGTGAGACAAAAATGGTGTGTTGGTATACACGCACGCGTTGTACTCCTTTGTATAAGGAAATGCACACCCCCGCGTACCAGTTCCTGGTTCCCCCACATTGTGGGATATGCCGTGACAAAGAGTGTTTATTTGACTGAAATATTTCTTCATCTAATACTTTGAAGCAATGAGGAAATTCGTGCATTGACAGGACAACATTTAATCACCAGCGAAATCAGGTCCAGAAGATTAGCTTGGATTGGACATGTTGTCAGATCAGGGGAAGAAAGAGCCACAAAATGTATAGAAAGAGCCACAAAATGTGTTCAGGAGGCTAAAGCTCTACCGGAGTTGTATGGCCATCGGAAGTAAGTAGTAGTAAGTAATACTTTGAAATAATATGGAAAAATGGATTATATGAGTATGCATAAATTATTAAGCCTCCATATAAATTTTCAAAAACTGCGAAATAAAAAAAAACTTGAAGTGTAATCGTACCTAGCATAATATATGACTTAATAAAGTTTCATTAAAAACTAGGTCAAAATCGTTCATTTTTAGTTCTTTTTTAATGGAGTGCAAACGTTCTCAATAAAAATATATAACTAGATAGGTACTTTGTTTATAAAATTTGAATTTCAACACGCCATACGGTATTATGAATTTTGCACAGAAGCGAATGGTGTCCTTTTAAAAACTCCCAAAGGCTTGTAAATTAAGTTTCAACGTCTATTTTCAAAAGGTTCTCCCTAAGGTGATATCAATATTTATAGACTACTCTTGTATATTATATTTGCGTGCTGTTAGATATCAATGTACGTGTTATCATATCAGTAAGTTGTCGAAAAAGTCAACAAAACATGTAAGGAAAAGTCCATTACTGTCTATATGAAGTTTCTATCCTCTGAAAATAAACATTGGTTCTGAAACATTGAGGTCCAGATATTTATGTATCTATTTGGGTTATATGAAAACATCTCAGTAGCAGAGCAGCATATGCGCTGGATTAGAGATCCAGGGCGCGTATTTACCTTTCCGTGTTGATCAGGAGGCAAGTACTGTCTCGAATTACATTGAGAGTTGGCCCACCACCACCCAGACTCGCTTTAGGAGATGAAATCACCTATTGGAGTCCACTGAATACGCCAGCAAAAGGCGCACTTAAAAAGTGTGCCGCGTATAGGTGCGTGAGGGTGACCTTTAGGTTGCTCAAGAGTAACCCGCAGGTCACACGACACCTGCATCCTTTCGGTCACCAGAAGGGCGACCTCCAGGATGCACACACCCCAAGATCAGTTTACCCTCAAAGCCCCACAATTATTCTTTTTTTTTCGTTTATTATCCCAATTTATTACAAATAAATATAACAATGGAATACAATAAAATACATGAGATAGAGTTACATACTGTCTCGAATTAGGCACTTGTTTGTTGCGCTTGTGTTCCTGCTATTACGTGTTCAATTCAAGGCAATTTATTTATTTATTTATTTCTCATACGGCATGTATTGCCTTTTATAAACATACATTAAAATATACATAGGTACTGAGAAAAAACATACAGACTAAAAACAATAATACATTAAAGTAAAAGGAAACAAAAAAAGAAACATAATAAAAAAGTTAATAAAACAATATGTGAAGCAACTATGTAAATATAAAAAAAGATAGGTATATAAAAATAAAATTTGAACACAAATCAGCAGAAGAAACTGTGCATCTTAAAAATACATTTGTTTACAGTAATAATTAATAATTACAAAAGAAATAAAAAAAGAAAAATAATATTACATAGATAGTCAAGATTCATTCATTACATAATATAATCATTTCATTATATGTAACAACAAACTCTTGTATGCACCATAACCCAATGCAAAGACATCGATCTGCTCAATTATTGAATATGGAACATATATGTATAGCCATGAAGTTGGCGCGCTATTTCATTTCGCTCGCATTTCGTCTGTCACTGTCACATTTGTTTATATTTTGTTCGCAGATTTTAAGTTATTTTGTTAAAGTCTTTGAGTGATATGGAAATTAAAATTGTTATTTTGAACAATTTTAAAATTGTAAATTACGAAGGAGACTAGGATGATTACTAATGTAAAATTCGATGCTCTATATCTTGTGAAGGTAATTACGACGCAAAGTGTAATTGTTTCATTGAATAATTCATGAGTACCAATTTCATACAAAAATAAATATCTTTACGAATTTTTATGATATAATGTAGATTTGTGGATTAATCTATTAAAACAAAAATTCATACACAGAAAATGCCTCTAACACAGCCTTGTAACGCTCAATCAATACGCATGGAAAAATTTATGAACCTATGTACGATTAAAAGACGCGTGCCTTGAATTGAACACGTATTTGCAGGAACAGTTTGCGTTGCTAAACTATCCGTAGGTTATATACTCTTTGGCTAAACCGTGTGCAATGGAGGACACATGCCTTGAATTCAACACGAGTTTTTATGTGCATTAGCGCAACAAACTCGTGCCTAATTCGAGGCAGTACTTGCCTCCTAATCAACACGGAAAGGTAAATACGCATCCAGGGCTGGGTTGACAATGAACGCCGAGTGCACTTCGTGACACTCTAAGCCGAGTGTACGCACAAAACGCTCTGTAAAATTGTCGGGTGAAAAAAGCTTTGACTTCTACTTGTTTCTTTGGTATCTATGTCATTAATAGTATTTCGCAATCTCCTACCCCACTCCATAGGTAATGTTTTAGAACTATGTGGTTCTGTTTATCCCCGAAGCGGCTGCTTGTCGGACAAAACAAGAACTAACATCAAGCATATTTCATACCACTACCACTAAGAGTCCATCCACAAACGTGGAGTCCCGTCAATCATTGCGAGGGTTTCCCACCCAACAGTGCTATTATGTCAGTTGACATTATTTATGATGACAATATGCATTCACAAAGAGGTTTATTTATAATTATATCATTCGAAAATTTCCAATAAAATCTCAGCGAGCATTATTTATTCCTATGCCATATTGTTGACTTTTCGATGAAAATGTAACCAAACGAGTGTGTTGTGGCCAACGTTAAACTCTCCACTTCGAATGTTGTATGTGAACACAGCCCAGAGGACGCGAGATTGAATCTCGCCTCGACAGATTTCGTTCACATATATTATAACAGGTATTGGGGCTTTATTTAAGGAATGTATGATGGTGTATAAGTTCTTGTTAGTGTTAGATGGACATATTATTCATTCTTAAAAAAATGTTTTACACAGTAAAGCTTCCCAATGGTTCTAGGATATATTGTGAAATGTCTTGCAAAGATTATTTTGTTTTCAATGTTGGTATAAACTATAGATTCTCTATGAATCATAAAGATAAATTCGATCTTAACTTGGTGAAAAATATGTAATAAAAATTATATTAGGTATTTTGGAAGGGAATTATAATTTAATTTATACTAAAGTAACTTGTTTGTTCAGTATTAAGAAAGAGTACGTAATATTTAATAACATTCTATACATTGGTATACTCTTAAGCAGCCCATTCACGATCGTGCCATTCGGCGTCGTTCCATATGGACCGGCTCCATTTGGAGTATTGTAAAATTTTCATCACACTCACGGGCGCGCTTTCGCATTAATAAGTTCTATTTTTTTTAATTTTCAAATAAAAATGAGTTATAATTCTGATGATGAGTTTTATACAACTGCTATTTAGCAGTTTGTTTATATATAAATAGAAAAAACAAAGAGAAAATGTTGTATTTTCGCATTCACGAGAGTGTCAGACAGCTCGGCGAAATGAGATGGCGCAATGTATCGCTGGTTTTCACACTCACGAGCATACAGTGCCGACAGGATTCGCCGAGCCGTTTTCGCGGTACTACAGAGTTTCAATCGTTTGGAATTCCATTTTGGTGTGTCAGGCCAATTGGGCTGCGCGGGTTTTGACATTCATGAGCGCATTTTGGAGTGATGGCAAGCCATTTGGAAGGATGGCACGATCGTGAATGGGGGCCTTTAAAATATAAAATAATAATGATACCACTCAAACTGTTTCAAACAAGCGCGATTAAACAAATATTTTACTAAAATGCAAAATAAAGGTTAATTAAATTAAATTTACAGTGTAATTGAGTAATAATGTCATAATCTCGGTATATAAATTAAATACCTATGTTACCTAAATACATAAATAAATAAATACCATCACGGTATAGTCTCACAATGTAAAGTACCCAGCGATAGGTGTACGAGTGTGCTTCATCTTATAAAATTAAACACGGCACATTCGTGTATGCCCACACACACTAGTGTCGTCTCATATAAAAAAAGCACTTCATACAGAATGGGTGGTTTAATGTGGTATTTTGACTGTTGTATTTTTGATATCCCGGCTCTTATCGCGAATCGTTTGTTGATCTTGTTTCTTTTTTTGGATCTGTTGGCACGAAGAAGAAGAAGAAGGCGAAATATGTGAGAGGAATAATGAATATTAACGAATCACAAACTAAATTTTACGAAATGATATAAGTGGGTAACACGAAGTGTACAAGAGATTCATTACGGTGATGTTGAGGGGGTTTTGTTCAAGTCAAGAGATTGAATAAACAAACATAAAGTGGGGAGAAAAGTTTCCAACACGCGTATACAATATACAACACACACTGATTGAATTAATTCTGAAATAAATATATTTTGAATATTGTTAAAAAAACATATTTCGTTGTCAAATATTAGTGCATTTGCTAGACACAGGTAGAATCTTCAGGGATTTATAGTACCAAATTGACTAGAATTGTCTTTCAGAAAATAATGTGAGCTTTAGACGGACGAGGTTCTCAACGGGGTTCAGGTTTTCGACGGGTTTTTCAAGGCGGTGAGCAAAAAAATGTGGACGTGTTCTATTTTTCAACGTGTTTTGCATCGTTTTTCGTAAAACAGAAATCTGTAAAATTATTTGTTACCGACGAGTTGACATGGCTGCCGTTTGTGTTGTGACGTTTGTTTGTGTTGACGTTCGCGGTGTCTTTTGTTTATTTGGAAAGTGTCGAAAAGGTTAGATATTCTTATACGCTTCAAACAATCTGCATATATAGACAAAAGTACAAAAACTGATGCATCAAAATTTATTTTGTGGTCCAGTGGACTTTTTGCACGCAAAAATCACAAACTTAGAGGTTTCGCAGCGTAGAACATTTTCCGAGTTTTTGTGTTGTTTGATACCATGATACACAGAGTCCAAATTCTCGATAAAATTTTATGCCTACAAAACTTTTATTGGTAGGTACTTAAAATTTGTACACAATATCTACAGAGTATCATATATAATCTAAGCAACAGAGACTCTCAATAAATTGATGTCTAATCCCCATACATATATATGTACAAACCATCAAGCTGTTTACAGATTCTGGGTAGGTAAAAAGGAATGATCTCCATACTGTCCTATTCTATTATAAATTATTTATTATTATTTTAATATGGGCAATACGACCATTTAAGGACGATTTGTGCCATTTGACCATTTAAGGACGATTTGTGCCATTTGACCATTTAAGGACGATTTGTGCCATTTGACGACGTGAGAATTTCACATAATTAAAAACAAAAAAAACAGTTTAAGAAAAGACAAACAACGCCTACAAAACTACCATGTTATTCTCAATGAGTTTTAAGACACTGTACTTCGTTAATCTTTCCACAAAAAGATCGGTATAAATTGTATCGATCTTTAATAGGGCATCCAAAGAATACGTGGTCCAGATCTTCTATATCTAGGCCACAATCGCAATGAGGAGAATTTACAAGATTTCATCTATACAAATGAGCATCGAGTCTGTATTGACCAAACCGCATTCGGGATATACTTCTTATTCTAATATAGATTCATGTTTTGTATAGAAAACAAAATATCTTTAAATATTCAATATTTTTTTTTATCGAAGGGTAAATATTTTGGTACTTATGTATTCTTCAAATATACATACTATTGCAATCGATAGTTGGATGTCATGTGTTACATGAAACTTGTCTTAAATAACATCACACTTTGTGACTATTTATAACGTTTTGTAAAACACTCGTAGATATAAACTGTATGACTTTTATTATATTTTGTGTCAAAGTTTCAAAAACAAATCCAGCATACTTACATATGTGTTGATTTAAAGTGATGGAATCAACTAAGCAATTATTTGTGACGAAAATAATAAGTAGCAAGTGAAATCGGACAAATGAAAATGATTTCGTGAGATATAGATATATGTATGTGTAGTGTTTAAGACATTGTTCTATCGGTGTATATCTTAATGACTTGGTTGTCACATCCGCTATGAATTCTATTAACATAATGAGACTCTTCAAGACAGGAGATATCTCGTTGTTGATGGGAAGAAAACAAAATGTCTCCTAACTGAGGAATGATATAAATGCATAAAATGTTAAGAAGGCTTTAAAAATATATATTATATTTAAATTTTTATTGAAAGAAACATATAAAATTTCTACGCAAATGTGTGTAAATTTGAATTGGATGTTTTATGTAGAGACAGACTCAAATCCGTATTAAGAATGGAGGCATAATCCGTATTAAGACTCATACTTTTCTTTTTTCCACACAATTTCTCATAATACGTAATACTACGTAGGAGATGAATTTAATATAAAAGAAATTAACGACCTCCTCGTTTGTTTTTTGATAGATATTTAAATAAGGGAATAAGACTTTTGTAACAAATGTTTGTACTTTGTAAAGAAATGTGTGGATTTAGTCACTTTAATATTTCAGCATCGATACACATGTTATTTTTAAGAGTAATTTAAATTCTTATTTTTGAGTTATATTATTTTACATATTTTTCATAAACTTGCCGACCAGTTGGAGCTCTTAAACTATAATTTGTGCATTCCCGATGACAATGCATATTTAAACTGCTTGATTCAAGCAGTTGAATTTTTCAGTTGATTCATTTGATATTTTGATGACATAGAACAATTTTGTAATTCATACAAATTTAACTATATATTATTTAATTAAACCAGGTGTATTTTTATTGTTTTATTTTACGTGAAGAAAACTTTGAAAATGAAGTCCTCAATTTTTGTATTATTTTCTTGTTTATAATAATCCGAGGCTGTAAAAATATTTTCTATATATATTAAAAAATAAAATATTTTATTTTTTTAATTATTTATTCCTTCTCGGGCAACTAACAGGTACTATGTCAAATATTAATTGAACACGCACACAATATCAAGTTAAGGACACTTACGATATTTAAAGTCTCACAGATCCAGACTGAAAACACAATAAAAATCTGTGTCTCCACTGGTAATCGAACCCGGGACCTTTGGATCAGCAGTCAAATAACTTAGCAACTGAGCCACGAAGGCCGACTTAATCTATGACTTTATTTACATTGTTGATGGCAGCTTTTCCCATGGTAAAATAATATTATATACTATTTCGAATGAATATAATAATAATAATATCTCAGAAATCCAAAAATACATGACCTGATATTTTGTTAATATTAGGTATAACTATAACTTTAATATGAATTTATAAAGTTACCTGCGGTATTTTGTGATTGTTGCTTCACTGTCGATAAAGTAAATTCCTATCTTATCGAATGTGTCGAATGTAAACAATTTTGTTTCTCCTTCAGCGAACTCTGTCTCTGTGAATTACATTTGCAAATTAATTCAAGAAATTTTCCTGTCGCTTGTAATTTATTTACCATCCGGCACTACACGGTCGCTCGGTCGTGAACAAACGTCGCTTTATTGCTATGGAATTTTTCACGAATCGCGCTTCTCCGAAAAAATCCTTACTGTTTATAAATACACACATCGATATTCAATTATATTAATTTTACGATAATTCGATGAATACATTTATTTGTATCTACGGCCAGAAGCCTTTTACAAATACACAAAAAATAAAGCAATTACACAATATAACAAAAATATTAATTATAAAAAATAAAAAAATAATAATTGTATACAGATCAAAAAATAAAAATTGACAATAAAAAGGCGATAGTAAGAAATAGGAAAACATCGATTATATATTACCTTCGATTATAGGACCTTAAAGGGTTAACTGAATTCAAAGCCCGTGGTACCAAGTGGCTACTCAATGTGGGTAGAACCCAAAATGAATGTAACGTTGCAACAATAATTTCTTAACTAATTATTTTTTGTTGTCTGTTTATACTGTGTTTATTTTTATTTATTTCACTTTTAAAACTGTATTTTTTAATTTAAAATTATGTAAGTATTCCTAATGTTTATTTTTATAGCTTTCTTATTCTTTTGTTTTTTAATGTAATGTAATAATTTCACAAATGTACAGGTGGCTGCTTCAGAACAGATTTATTCTAGTGAGGCGGCTATCTTATATTAAAATAATGTATATGTTTATATGATCATAAATAAATAAATAAATAAATAAAATATAGTTAATTAAAAAAAATTATGAAAAATTGTCAATGTAAATAAATGCATGACGGCGCGGCGTAGCGGTTGCGGGGTGTAGGGCTCTAAGCAACGTGCTCTTGTACTGAGACAGAGCAGAGTTAAATATATCTATTATATGTGCATACCTATTACCTAGCCTATGCAGTCTAGGTATAAGGGAATTTATGTGTGCATTTATTTTGGTATTTTCACAGTAAAAAAGCGTTGGTAACCGAGTAGATCGTATTGGCGCATGAAACAATAGAATATCAGGGATGTCAAAATAAGAATTAATAATTTCATAGAGTAAAGTCAAATCAAACACAACTCTCCTGTTGGATAGTGACAAAAGACCCGTAAAAATGAATAACTCTGTATAATTAATATTTTCAATCGGAATATGAAGACGGTAGTTTATATAGCGTAGAAATTTATTTTGGATACGTTCAAGTGAGTTGATATGGATATTATAGTGTGGACACCAAATATTGTAATATTGTAATAACATGTCGTTAAAATACACTGTTATCCTATTGGGGAAGACAGAGAGAACCAAAAGCCATATTCTCATTTCTTGACATTCAAATACGAGCAACGGCAAACTAGCTTTCTCACATCGACACGTGCCACATGCAAGATATTCTGGATGGTTGTCCCTAAGATGCCTAATAACGCCTCTATCTCTCGATATGTCACATGACGATCTTCAAAAATTATATAGGTGTCTCACAGCAATGATGTTTTTTTCAGTGAAGGCGGATTTCGGACGTCCTACACGAAATTTGTCACTGAGACTGGCATGTCCACGCTGGAATTCTAAGTACCAGCGTTCGACAGTCCGAGATGGGGCTTCGTCATGGAACACAGATATTAGTTCTTCAAAACACTGAAACCGTGTAAGACTTCTTTTAAAGTTGTAGAAAAATATTGCACGGACATTTTCCTTAGTAAGATTCATTTTCGTACGTGACCTGACAGATTCAAAAGGACGCAATAACTAAACAATAGCATTGATCCTAATCCTTTAAATTGTGTTGAGATTCTAAATTCAAACAGATTTAAATATCAAATAGTTCCAAATTCAAAGCTGCCGGTAAATATGTAAACGACAGAACTTAAAAGGCACGCCTAGTATTGCTGTAGGTATTTATAAAGGTAAAAATTAATCAAGATTAATAATTCTATGGTTATATCATTTGTAAAATGTGTTACTTGGGTGTCTTGTTGATCTCGTTTATTTTTTTTTAAATGGAATATGTCCTTGTAACAATAACACATACATACCCGAAATGAAGCATAAATGCTGTTGCTATAGGTGAACGAAATCGGTCGTGGCAGGATTCGAACTCGCGACCACTGGATTACTAACTCAGCCAATAACCGCTCTGCCACCACCCATCTTAATTTATATCGTTTGTTTTTTTTTTACTTAAATCATAATGTAATTTCATAGTTGCCTCAATCGCTAAAATCAAAGTGCAAAGGCGGGTTCATTAGAGCTCAAAAACTCAAGCAATGTGAAAATTTTCTTAATTTATTAAACAACTCTTAGATAAACGAAAAATATCACGGCAATGAAAAACGAAGAAAGTAATTGAAGGACTCAGAAAGACATCGTTCAAACATAATTTGATAAAATATTATTTGTTGTTACTGAATATATATTTTTTTTAATAAAAAATGAATATGTCCTTGTTGAACAAGTACATAAACATCTTCCTACGTTCCCTAGAATAAGCATAAATGCTTGTGCTATAGGTGAACGAAATCGGTCGAGGCAGGATTCGAACTCGCGACCACTGGATTACTAACCCAATGCGCTAACCGCTCTGCCGCCGACCCATCTATCAGATTGAGATGATGTAACGTCATAATAGACCAGATATCGAAGAATATTTTTTGTTTTTAAGTAAGACCTACATTCAACATTCAGGAAGCTTAGGATTTTTCTTGAACTATGTCACTGGGTCAAATAATAAATTCCAGTATCTTTTTATGCACATCCATCGATATAGTCATATTATTTTCTAAAAGAATATATCGAAATAATTATACTTACCTAAATATAAAACACAATTAAAAATGATGTGTTAGAGTTACCAATTATATAGAATTTGATCTGTACGTATACATTTATACAGATAGTGCATAGAATATCAGGTATTTATAATTCACCACAAATAATGCAATAAATAGAGTAGGTATAAATTATCTGTTTACATATATTATGTAGGTAAATAGTCTCCAGAATGTGGCAACTTGTTATTGGGTGCGTGTTAAATTAATATTTGACATAGTACCAGTTAGTTGCCTGAGAAGCGACACAAAATAAAATAAAATAAAATAATTGTATCATTGAAGAATTTTCTATAATAAACAAAGAAACCTACTGTTCGGTATGGTATTTACTTTTTTAGCGTGAATACAAATCACCCGTCTTGTTCCTTCCCCATTCCCTTCCATGTAACTGCCCTGTTCCGTTCCTGCTACTTAATAATACACCAATAAGTACTTGTTCGCACTCGGCCTTGAGCGGATGTCAATTATTCGGGCTTCATTGCCGTCGTCGCCGATACAAGTGTCCGTTGTAGGAAACATCATTGTGTAGTGATATGCCCCGGCATATATAGACTACGCATATTTCGTTAGGACTGGGTGAGCGATCGTTACGAGGATTTATTCCTTACTGGTTGTTATTTACCTCGTCGCCGTGAATAACGCGCCGTGACAAGTGCAATTATGGTTTACGTTGCGACGTTGATGAGTACGGACGCTCGCTCGCTTGTGTGAGATTGTTGGTGTTGTGTTGAGTGAGACCTGCGACCACCCACCTTGTTGAAGCGTCATTACGATTATTGCCACCACAATCAGTATCGTTAAACTTTTCGTTATTATTTTTTTCTTTTCTCTTTGTTTCGATTTACAATATATTTATATGTTATTTTCTTTGACTTAAGTTCGTATCGGTGTATACGAATATTTATTATTTTCTCTTGTTTTCTAATATAGTTTATTTCTTTCTAATTCAAGTTAATATCGGTGTATACAAACTATTATTTTCTTTCTTTTAATATAAGTAGTTACATAATTTTTTCTCTAGCTCTTTTTTATTTTTAATATTTCATTTTATACCTACTACATTCTATAAGAAATATTCAACATGGAATCAGAGGATAAACCTCCAGATCCGCCAGACATTAATCAGTACAAAAGACGCCGCGAAAATACTGATCTTCCATCTCCAGTTGAATCGGCTCTCCCTTCTCCATCATTAACACCTACAAATGCTTCGCAAGAAATATTAAAATATTCTTTATTCTCATCTGGTCCCTTTCTCGTGTACGTACAAGATAGGGATGCTTCCAAGTCTCTTCACCCGATGAGATTCGGCAACCTTCTTTTCAAAAATAAAATCACCAATATTTCACCCGGAGGAGTAAAATCTGAAGGGCGTAATAAAATATCACTTACATTTACAAATCCCTCAGCCGCAAATACGTTCATTGAATCGTCATTTGTACGAAACAATGAACTCAAAGCTTATATTCCTAGGTTCAAGGTGTCAAAGATGGGCCTTGTTCGAGGCATTTCGACAGACGTATCCATAGACGAAATAATAGAGCATGCTTCGGTACCTTCCCAATTTGGAAAGGTATTAAAAGCAAGAAGACTGAATTATAAAGACAAAACTGGAGACTCTATATCATGGAAGCCTTCACAGACAAAATCTCCCAAATCATATTTACTTATTTCACAACTCTTTGCCGGTAGAACTCTATGCGTTTCCAACTATTCTATGTTATCGGTGTTGCCGCTATGGCCACACAAAAGTACAATGTCGTTCCCCTCCCAGATGCTACAAATGTGGTGAAGCACATTTGGGTGAAAGTTGTACGAAAATGAACGATTTAAAGTGTCTAAATTGTACAGGGAAGCACTCTGCCGCAAGTATGATGTGCCCCGAATTGTCCCGACAAAAAAATATAAAACAAACAATGGCCGAAAAAAATATTTCTTACGTTCAAGCCTCTAAATTATTCCCTTCTTCGACCAAAAGCTTTTCCGAAATAACGTCATCAAACAATACTAGTTCCAATATTACTAAAACAATATTTAAATACAAACCAGTCAATAATGTTGATAATCCAAAGAAACCACAGAACTTTGATAGAAAATCACATGAATCTTTGTTGTCCTATTTAAATGGAGAAGCCACTAATCCATCAACGGGCTGTGTCTCCTCTTCAAGGTCTACAAATTTATCCAACATGCCTGAATCAAATAATGAAGAAAATACTGTAAATACATCTATTTCTAACATTATTCCAATAATTGCTCAGATCTTACTATCAATTTTAAGTAACACAGATAATTTACCGTCCATCGTTGCCAATGCCCTGCCTCTTCTTAAATCTATTCTAAATTCTTATAATGGACAATCGACGTCTGATTAACAATCCATTATGTATTCTTCAATGGAACTGCAGAAGCGCAGTATCCAATAAACAAGAAATAATTACTACTCTCCATAAACATTCTATTTGCGTTGCCGCAATATCGGAAACCTGGTTGCGTCCAGGAATAAATTATTCCATCCCAGGATATTCCATTTTACGTTCAGATCGCCCCGACGGACTCGGAGGCGGTACAGCTCTTCTCGTCAAAACCCACTTTTCCTTCACAAAAATCGATCTCCCTCCCCATCCTGTCATTCAAGTTGTGGCAGCCACTATCAACTCTATATCTTTTGTTTCAGTTTATGCCCCTCCCAAAACTGCTTTTGATACTAGTTATTGGAATTCAGTTTTACCACTTTTAAGCCCTTCCTTCCTCATTTTCGGTGATTTTAATGCACACTCCACTTCTTGGGGCTGCGGAATCAACGACAATGCTGGTAATTCTTTACTAACATTCATTGACGACAACAATCTGTGCATACTGAATGATGGCAGTGAAACTCGACTGCACCACCCAAATCAAAACCCCAGTGCAGTAGATATTTCCATTTGTTCTCTTAACCTTGCCTCGGGCTCAACCTGGAGTGTCACTCCTGATGCTCAATCTAGCGACCACTTCCCCATTCTAATAAATATTAATCACAGATACAATAATAATTATCATACGTCTTCACATGAAAAATATAGTTCTCATAAATATAATACAAAAAATGCCGACTGGCATAAATTCCGAGAAATTATTGAGTCCAAAATAAACACTTTGTCGTCAATTTCCTATAATACACAAATAGATAACACATTTTCTGATATTCTTTCAATTATTCACTCAGCAGCAGAAAGTTCAATGCACGTCAAAACACAACGCACTCACACAAAACCTTCCCCACGTGCTCCATGGTGGGATGAAGATTGTTCTGAAATAGTAAAATCAAGGAAATTGGCCATGAGAATTTACAGAAATAATATGACAAGTGACAATTTCTTTAACGCTAAAAGAGCTCAGGCAAAAGCCAAAAAACCTTGCGAAAGAAGAAACGACAAGGTTGGGTGAATTTTAGTTCATCTCTTTCTCCAAACTCTCCTATTACTTATGTGTGGGAAAAAATCCGACAATTTCGTTCTGTTTATAATCCCCCAAAACAATACGCTCCCGGTAACCAATGGAAGGAAGGCTTCCTAGATAAAATAGCTCCATCGTATGTTCCGCATCTCTCGGAATTAGAACAACATAGCCCTATCCTCGAAACCTCTCCTCCAAATAATAATTGGCTAACCTCCCCTTTCCATATTCAAGAATTAATGAACCCTCTCAAATCTTTACGCCACTCCGCTCCAGGAAATGATGGTATCCCTTATATAATTATACAGAAACTCCCAACAGATCTTCTACTTTATATTTTAAAAATGTTCAACTTCATTCTGGACTCTGGTTATGTTCCAAGAAGCTGGAAAACTCAGCTTATTATTCCCATTCCTAAACCTGGCAAAGACCCTTATATTGGATCATCATACCGACCTATCACCTTATCCTCTTGCTTTCTCAAATTGTTTGAGCACATGGTAAAAAATCGAGTCGATTGGTTCGTGGAACACCACCAAATTCTTTCCTCTATACAATTCGGATTCAGAAAATCGAAATCAGTTATGGACAACTTAAGTATACTAACAACCGATGCCCAAATTGCCATATCACAGCAGCAAGACATGATAACAGCTTTTCTTGATGTAACTGGTGCATTCGATAATGTCAATCTTCCAATACTTAAAAATAAACTGATGTCATTAGAGGTCCCAGTTAAACTCTGTAATCTTATACACAATATATTTGCACAAAGATGCATCGAGATACTTGGTTGTGACAAAACCTTTTCTCGAACCATCTGGAAAGGTTTACCCCAGGGATCGGTGTTAAGTCCCCTGCTCTTTAATATTTATTGCTACGACCTGGATATATCTCTTCAAGGTATATGCTCTACTCTCATATATGCAGATGACATAGTTTTGTACTTAGCTAATAAATATATACATTCTGCAGTGAAATCAATAAGTAAAGCTCTAAATCTTTTAAATAAATGGCTACACTCAAATGGTCTTATGTTGGCCCCTCAGAAAAGTCAAATCATGGTATTCTCAAGAAAACATCATGTGCCTCATATTTCTGTTAAAATTGATACTGTCGAAATACCTAAAGTTGAGTCAGTTAAATTCTTAGGCATACTACTACATCGTAAACTATCTTGGAAACAGCACATCGAGCATGTTGTAGCTAAATGCGAACATAGTATCAACCCACTTCGAGCAGTTTCACGAGTATGGTGGGGAACTCATCCTGCAACCATGAAACTGCTGTACAACTCCTTAGTTCGAAGTCACTTAGATTACGGTTGTTTCTTGTGGGCTCCTCTTCCCAAATACTTACAAATCAAAATTGATAGAATACAATCAAAATGTCTTAGACTTATTCTTGGTGCGATGAAGTCCTCTCCGATAAATGCTCTACAAGTCGAATGTACTGAAATGCCCCTTCAACTTAGAAGACAATACCTATCCGATAAATTTTTTATCCAAAAGATTAATGATTTATACGCACCCTCTTTTAAATCGTTTAAGAACCTTATCATCTGTCTGGTCTTCTAAAGAACCCTTGTCAAATAAACCAATGCCATATCTTTGTTGCAGTCTGTCAACCATTTCAGCTCAGTACCCTATATCTTCACAACTAATACTTCCATATTATCGCATTCCTTATGATGCTACGACAATTGAACCTTCTGTTTTTGAAAATATTGGTCTTAATAAATCTCTCACCTTGTCCGAAAATCAAATTAATATTGTATTTAACAATGCTACATCTGATAAATGGCCAGACTATACCTATATATATACCGATGGCTCAAAACTCAGTGCTGACAGTAGTTGTGGCGCTGCTTTCTATATTCCCTCTTTGAACGTTCAGATGAAATTCAAACTCCCTCCTAATTCTTCCGTTTTCACTGCAGAATGCATAGCAATTAACGAAGCAATTAGCTATATAAAAAACCTCAACTACTCTAAATACATTATTTTTACTGATTCTCTAAGCGCTACCAAACTGCTTACAAACAATTTATATAAAACCCCAGACAATGATTTAATTTACACAGTGAGATCTAATCTATTGATATGCAGCCATCAAAATATAAAAATTGAATTTGCTTGGATCCCAGCTCATTTGGGTATCAAAGGAAATGAAACTGTGGACCAGCTAGCCAAATCAGCAGTTTGCGATGGTTCTCCTGTTCCAAATTTTTCTCTGCCATTGACCGATCTTATAGCTTGTTTGAGGCGTGATTCGTGGAAGCGTTGGTCTGACGAATGGGAATATACGAGTAAGGGAAAAGGATCTTACTATAAATCGATTCAAAACACCATTCCAAAACATCCCTGGTTTCAAGCGATGAAGATATCAAAAAGAGAAATTTCCAATATTTGCCGACTCCGAATTGGTCATTGTATATTGGCTTCTCATTTATATAAGATTTGTGTTGTGGATAGTCCATTCTGCCAATGTGGATTGGATGTTGAGTCGCCCGACCATGTGTTCTTTTGTTGCCCAAATAGATCTGCATTTGATCTTTATGATTCTATTGTTAATGTTCCTCGTCCCTTTAATATCGCCCACCTATTATCACTCAACAAAAAACGCATTTATTGCCAAGTTTCTAAATTTCTCTTCTCTAATCAAATTAACCTATAAATCTTCAACTTGCAATTAAATTAATTATTCAAATAAGTATAAATAATAATTTGTGTGTCTCATAGACACTAGAATGGCACAAATCACCCTCAATTTGGATGGGTTGCCTAATTAATAAAAAAAAAAAAGTGCAATTATTTATTTTTTGTATACAGTCCACTGATTTTTTTGCCCTAGTTGCAATCGGCAATTTTGGCGCTAAAACCTACTAAATATACACATCGAAACACATCATTCACACTTACATACAGGGAAAAAGACATAGAGGTATATAAAAATATATTTTCAAATGATAGTGTTTTAATAAAATCAGTCTGGCATGAGTTGCTACCATACCTCACATTTTATTTGATAAAAAGATAGTCTTGTATTTTTAAAATGACAATTTTTGGAAACAAATTTAACAGTAAAACAACAAAAAATAATAGTAGGTATACATATATTCGTTACAATGAAGAGAAAGATTCTCATTTTTATAAGAAGTAAGTTATTATTGACTATTAAAGACAGTGGAATGGTTTACCTTCATGACCCAAATATAAAATGGTAGTATGTGTTGATAAAGAAATAGTTGGGTAATGATATGATAAAAGTCACCAAATAATAACTGAGAAAATAATACCAAAGTCATATTCTTGTAATGAAAAGAAATTGTCCCACAAAGTTATTCTTCATGATAAAATTGGTCAGTAACGAATAGTTTTTGTGGGACTCGTATGAACCTGACAAAAACAAAAGTAATGGGCACAAAAGAATTCCAGATAAAGGTTAAGGGCAACAACATAAAATGTGTCCAAGAATTGGGGTGAAGTATTCGCCTGGATTAAGAAAATCAGACTGCTGAACTGAAAAAGATGATTGGATTCAATTGGGCTGCTTTTGGAAAAAATGGAATATATCTTAAAAATCTGGAAGACACCCATTAACCTGAAAATGAAAGTGTATGAAGCATGTGAGCTGCCGGTTACTTCATATGAGTAACTGACCTAGAATGAGTAACTCTTTCTTAATTTAGTGCTGAGAAACTGCGACTGAACTGCGGAAAGAACAACTTGCTGGGTCTGTCACTAAGAGATAAAATAAGAAATCAAACGATGAGAGAAAGATTAAAAATAGCTGATACCGACACCGTGACACCGTGTAGCGACTCTGAAATGAAAATGAACGGGATACTTAGCCAGAAGCCTTCGTTCAGGATCGGACGATAATAGGCTGACAAAATTAAATATGGTTGTTCATTTTATGAATATTGTTAAAAACATTGAAATACTATCATACCTTCATGGAAATTACCTGTTTAAATAATACTTTCTAAAACTATAGTTGAATATATGAAATTGGATCACTATAATGGAATCAATATGTTATAATTATGATGTATGCATTTCCGATAAAAATGAGGGTGAACCAAGAATTTGTCCTCCGGCCATTAATATTCATAATATCCATAAATTTTTTGACAAAACATGAATTCAACAGATAACCATTGAAAATATTATCGCTTCTAATAACAACTGAAGTTTATGGACTTTTTAATTCTTCGAAAACAGGACGAAGGATTTGTCTAGTGATGGCCTTTAAACCAAGATATAGATCAAAACAATTTATAAATAAAAATTTATAAGTGGCCTGCCGCAGACCACTGACCACCTACGAGACTGCCCTGCCTGCCCTGCTACCTGCTCACTCGAGGACCTACTGCGCTGTAGTGGCGCAGCATCTGACGTTGCCAACTATTGGTCGAGAACTGTTTGAATGCTGCTGACACGAAGAAGAAGAAGAATAAATAAATTAATCGTTTTCTCGGGATTCACAATAAGATGAGTTCTATAGAATTGCTATTGATATTATTGAAGATAAGTTTTCAAAATTTATGGGGATGATGAGATCACATAATTAAATGAACTTTCACGGAAAACTACATAGTTATCTATAGGGTACGATTCTTGAAATCAAATCAGAAGATAGTAAACGTACATAAGAGTTTATTATATCATCTGTTTTATGTTGATTTCAATCGAGTGAAAATTATATCATGAATCCATTCGTCTTCCACGTGAAACGACAGCATGGTTGTGGTGTAATTTCCTGCTGTCTGTACTTCCGCTGATATGGTTTCCTCTGGTTTACGAGCAGAATATTCCACAAGACTGAATACGGTACGAACACTCGACATACTTTGAGAATAGCCGTCCAATCGCAAAGGATGGAATATCTAATCGTGGACGTAGATGTCGTTAGCAGTTATGTAAATGCCAAAATTTAATCCGTACCTGTTTACGATTCTACATCTACACATTTAATGTGTTGTATGATTTCTTCCAAGGGATTTGCCATAAATTGCAAGTTTACTTTTAGTTTCCACCTTCATTATTTAATTTATTGTTTTTCGTTACTTCTACCGACACCCGATCTGGAAATTATTGTGATAGGTAGGAAAAAATAATGCATTGGGAGTATCTCTTATTGTCCCCTATAATATAAATATTGGCACCATGGTGCTAAAATAATCAACGGGTGTGATTAGAAGATTCACGCTAGCGGATTATCATCGGCTTCAAAAGGATTTTACAATAAACTCAGAAATTAATTTATTCGTGCTATTATTGAAATTAGTTTTTTTGAAAAAGCTTCTTTTTTTCGTTATTTTTTTTTTTTTGAAAAGGGGTATCATTTTGTTGTAGAAAATCTGTGTTATTTTTTCAGAAAAGTGGTGTTATATTTAAGAAATCGGTGTTATTATTCGCGCTATTTTTTTTTTTGAAATGGAGTGTTTTTTGTAGAAAAGCGGTGTTACTTTTTTTACAGTATAGCGAAAACTTATATTTTTATGAAGTCGCTGTTATTTTTTATGAAAAGCGGTGTTCTTTTTTGAGTATAATGGTGAAATTTTTAAAAATCGATGTTATTTTTCTACAAAGTAATTTAAATTAAGAAAAATCAACAAATGCTTTAGATTTTCAAGTACTTTTTCCACTATAAATGTTAAAATGCTTAGTTAATTTCCTTAATAATATTTAAAAATAATTTGAATTAGGTTTAGTTAAAAACACTATTTAAACGGCATTTTCTATTCAAGTTTATATTTATATGTAAAAAGAACATAACATTAACATTAAATAAGGAGATTAAATTTTAATTATATTGAAAATTAAGAAACGCCACTCAGTATAACATGAGTAAAGAAGCCTTTTATTATGATTTATTTATTTTACTTTTTGTACATAATATAAACAAATATAATGCACACTGGCGGGCTTATTGCCATCAGGGAATTTTTTCTAACCAACCAGATTATGAGGCATCTAAGTTAAAAAATTCTTATAGTCATGTTGTCTTATTTAATGTAGGTACCTACCTATCTATATTTTATGCATTGGCTGTGTAGAATTCACCCGCAGAAATTTGTGCGGAAAATGTACAATAATTCGGCGTATAATATGCTGTGATTTTTTACGGAAATGTTCTAATTGAGCCGAATTTTGGTGTGATTATTCAAAAACGTGAAAATTCGCGATAAAAGTACAATGTTTGCGAACAAAATTGTGTTTATAGAAAACGCGAATAATTCAGGGAGACAAGTCCGGTTAAACGGTGGGATCAAAACCCTTATGATTGCCCATATCATGGATATAGTTATCTTACGGAGTATAAGATAATTATATCCATGATAGGAGAATAAGATAATTATATCCATGATATGGGTTAAATATTTTACAAAAAAATATAAATTCCGAGAAATGTAAATGTATTTATATTTTAAACACATATTTTCCAGCATGCATCTCTGCACAAATGTTTGTCACCGTCCAATCTCCCATATAATTCATTATATTGCCAATCAATCCAAAGTTTGCCATGAAAATAAATCACCTACATGAAAAATGTCAGCAAATGAGAAAAAAATACGCCAAGCGTAAATGCATTATATAATTACATATGTCTGTTTTAAACCGCTACGGGGTAATTTCTCACTTTGATTTTTTTTTCATAATATCGAAAATGGCGTGTGGAATATTATTAATGCTTTCGGCTTTATAAAACACGGGTTCATTGAATTAACTTTTCAACACGACTTAATGAAAATCTGAACATTTAATACGCTGCGCGGGGCGCAGCCATGTCAGCTACGGTTAATTTTATATCAAAATTTATCGATATCGTTAATTATTTTATAATTTCCCGTTTAATTTTTTCCAGCGTCGTTAAACTTTATTACAGGATATTCAGTGGCTGATTTTTCGTGGCTATAACAAAATGTGAATATTCAAATTTTGAATATCAATATTGTAATAATTTTTTTATATTGTCACGAGTTTTTTATTGTTTCTTATTTTTTGACTATTCCTTAGAGATATTTTCTCATATTCCTCGTTGATGCATGTGAGACCAAGCTGTTTATTTTTGTCATTTTAATATTTTCTAACAAATTGTCAAAAAAAAGAAAGCGACAAACCGCTGAATATCTATATTTTTATTACTATGACAACACCCGATGTTGTCACATAAAGTGTTGTATTTTTTGACAAACACTCTTTCTTTTAAATATGTTTGTAATATTTTCTTTATTTACGTAATATTTGAAAATTATTCAATAGATTTGTACACGAATAATAATTTATGTTGTGGAAAGAGAGATGTTGTTAACAATGTTTTTTTCCATTATTTTGCAGAATTTTAAGCAAAAGTTCATTTTTGATTGTGAAGGTTTCTTCAAGTGAACGGTTGAAATGACTGACATGTAGTATAATTTATTAATAAATTCCATTGCTGTAGGGGCGTTAATGTTGCCTCTCGCTATATATTGATACTATTCATTAAAAGCTTTTGAAATAGTTAAATTTAAATTTAAATTAAGATAAGCAGTGAAGGATCTCACAGAAAGAGAGAAATGAAAAGGCTCGGTTACTAACATATATGTATATTTATAATTCACAATTAAATAAATATTATGTATACCACGATATCAACTGGATTGCAATTCTACTAAAGCATTTTTTGATTACATCATACTAAACATTTAATAATTGCGATTTAGCAATCATACACAATAAATTTATTTACAATTTCATTATATAAAGCTTTTGCCGCTAGAAGAGTTGGTAAAATAATTGATTATTGATTTATACTTACTTCAAACATTGTATACCTTGAATTGGGATTTACGATATCGTGAGTTTCTTAATGTGTGAAACATAATATTAGTGCGTGTCAAACAAAATATGTTTTAGCTTTAGGCGCCAATAAACTGGTACCAATAAAATGATTTTGAGAAAAAACTCTTATACACAATTCAAAAAAAATATCATTAAAATGTACAATGTACCAATTATACAAGGTACGTTATTGTTATTTTCTGTTGTTATTTTTTTCAGGATTTAAAAATATTATTTTAAAAATGTTTTTAATAAAATATTACATCGCATGTTCATAATATTCAATCATTGTGAAATTAAAAATGTTTTTCACAACATAAATTATAATATAATTTGGAACTTATAGGGAGACCTTAAACAATTATGTAAAAAGCGATTAGTGATGAGCAAATGGTGGTTTAGGTATTGCACTCCCGGACTTGGTCTTGCATCTACCCAACTTTAACCGAAATTTATTTTTTATTTTTCTGTTAAAATTCAGTAATTGTAATGGAATATGAGAAAAAACATGTATATTATTATATCGATAGTACTTAGTGAATTGCGTACGTTTTAATTCAAAATAAATAAATTTTTGCGAGTCCGCAAGATTCATGCATTGTCTTGTAAGACTCTTGGGCTTGGACTTGGTCTTACAAGTCTCGCTAGACCAAGACCAAAACTCCAGGACTTGCTCATCACTATATGAGATCAAGCCAATTAAAAGTGTATTTTTAATATTACCCACCTACGATAGTAAAATAAAATGTTTTCAAAGTAACCAACAAATAGAAAACATTGAGCTGATTGATTTTCTATTGACAATTGTTATTTTTTTGCCTATTACTTCATTTGGCAATACATAATAGAAATTGGAATAAATATCACAAATCTTTAAATTTGTTTTAAATAATTGATATCAACTAGTTGCATGTAACACATGAGATCCAACTGTCGATAGCGATAGTATGTATAGTATAAGAATCAAACTATAAACCCATAAATCCAAATTATTGAAAATTTGTAACACATGTTGGTATGTATGTCAAGTAAGACAGTATGGAGGTCAGTCCTCTTTTCCTACCCGGCATATGAAAACAGCATGCTGGTTCTGTATGTATGTTGGGAGATCAAGTATCAAACTATCAAGTCTTCTTAGAAAACAGCATGATGGTATGTAGGTATGTATGTTTAAAGATTAAGTGTCAAACTATTAAGTCTTCTTATGTACATATTGTGTATAGGCGACTGCCATACAAATTGTATGAAGCAATGTCGTCACTAATTTAAATTTTTATAAAAATTGTTAAAAAAAGTTTGAGATGTGCTATAACAATGTTTATATTTTTTATAGAAAATTAACTTATCTAGTTGGGGTGTTTCGGCTTTTTTCGATATTTTTATAAAATTTGGAAATATAGGCAGTTATACTCACAAATTTATCATAAAAAATATTTTTCTTATTAAAAAATGTTTGAGAAACCCTGGAATTTTTTTTTAAGAAAAATAGTAAGAAAAGTTATAAGGGGGGGGGGGACAGACACACACACAGACACACAAAACTCACATTAAATGTTCTACTCCGAATTCTGAGTAAATCCATGTATGGGAACATAAATTCTGCGAGGCCTCCAGTTGGTGTTATTAGCATACAAAAAGTCCACTACGCCATACAAAATGTTCCTTCGTGCGCATCTTGGCTTAATAATGTCGATTCATTCAGAGAATTGAATTCTCATGAACGAATCGACAGTTGGATTATAGAAAGGGGAGACAAAAATGAATTAGCTAACTTTGGAGAAGGAATAAAAGTGTACACAAAAATATGTTTGTTATTTGATTTGTGTGTTAGCATTGGTAAATAAAGAATATTTAAAAAGGCGTTAAAATCGCAATTTAGCAATAATTCGAAGTTTAGAGCAAAATAATTTCTTTGTTTTGCTCGTAATATGATTTGTAGCACATAGTCTTCTAGATTAGTGTTATCGACAAAATGGCGGATAAAGAAAAATCAACGTGTGCGAATAAAAAATTCGTGCTCATTTATTATTTACATATAATGTTTTTACGCACGAAAATAATTTATTTTTAGTTGTATTGTACATTCATTGTATGTACACGTTCGGGAGCTTAAGAAATAAACCTGAAGTTCTCTAAAAACATGTCACGTACAAACCATCCTAATACTCTCTTAGCATGTTTTTATTTATAAAATGGAATCCAAGAAAAATTCGATATCCTGAGGAACGGATGAATGGCATTTGTGGGACCCTTGTTTGATTCTTCTTCTCAGAATGTTTACTGTTTGTCGTCTTGGGGTGCTGTTTTATAAGATTCAACATTTTTATTTTATTTTTTATCTCTCGTTTCTGTGAAAGCTTTTGATGTACCATATTCAAAGAATGTCGCGAACACGACTTGGATAAAATGTCATGTTTATGGGTTTCCAACGTTTGATTATTCCAAAAGAAGGATGAATAATGGAGTTTTTATAAAAGGGTTCCGAAGTCCTTTTATCTTGGTGTTTTGTTGAGTTGATTGCAATCGTAGATAATATTTGTATCTCGGTGTTTTGTTGACTTATTTGCAATCGTAGACAATTTTTTTATCTCGGTGTTTCGTTGACTTAATTGCAATCGTAGACAATTTTTTTATCTCGGTGTTTCGTTGACTTAATTGCAATCGTAGACAATTTTTTTATCTCGGTGTTTCGTTGACTTAATTGCAATCGTAGACAATTTTTTTTATCTCGGTGTTTCGTTGACTTAATTGCAATCGTAGACAATTTTTTTATCTCGGTGTTTCGTTGACTTAATTGCAATCGTAGACAATTTTTAGAAATTCTGGAATTAGACATTTGAAATGATAACAAAATAAGTGCTTGTAATATTATTTTCGATTCAAATATTTTTGATCTCAAATTAATATTACCTACAATTAAACGTTTAGTTCCGTCTTGTAAACTTTATTTGAATTACTTCAAAAGTATCCCTTGTAGATCATTTCTAGACACTTTTATATGTCCTCTGGATAATCATCGTAATCATCAGCTTGTTTACGTCCAGAGTTGAACAATGGTCCTCTTCTTCCACTCCTTCTCATTTCCCCTCCCACTCCTTTAATACATTCTAACCACCGTGTCTGAGTTCAAGACATCCATCGTGTCTGAGTTGGCTGTGCATTTTACAATTCAATCAAAATCCAAACCACTTCCCATAGTCCGATTTTGAAGAACATTTGTTTACAGTATAAACAAAGGAATGTGCTAGCCATCTTTAAATGATTTACTATGCTTATAATCGATCAAATTTTATTTAATTATTTTATTGGTGCATTATACTAAAATTGTTATAATTAATCTCAACAAACAGTTTCAGAGCACGCTTCTTCACACTTTTAAGAATAAAAAAAACTAACGCGTTTTCTATCGTTTATTGTTAATGTGGGTGTTTTACTTGTTACTGTCCAATTCTATTATAAAGATTATTTATTTATTTATTTATTTTATTTTGGGAAACAAAACAGCTGTTGCATATTTTACATTAATAAAAAAAAAATATTCAGGAAAGTAAGCCAATTACATTGTTCCACAGATTAATATACATAATAAAGACAATTCATTACAAAGTCAAAGACAAAAGTGTGGTGTAAGTGTACAATTGTGATGTGTGTGTATGTGTGTGTGTATGTGTATTTTATGAAGCGAGGGTGGGACATGAAGAAAGGTAGGAGAGGAGGAAAGGGTTAGTTGTCATATTAATATAGTATTGGACATACCAAAAATTATACTATTTGGTACATAAAGTATTCATTATAATATTGATGATAGTTATATTATTTTTTATACTTCACTTTTGTGACGTGTATGTTGAGAGTCCATACTATGAGTTTCAACATAAAATTATTACAGGAAACTGTAAAGCGTATGAACTTAAGATAGTTCTTTCATTTTTCCGAAATTTAAATGCAATTATGTTTTTTTTTAAATGAAAATGTATTTGAATTTTTATTTGAAGTATGTTTATAAAAGAAATGTATTCATTAAATCGCATTCAAGATTTTGCGAAGAAATCCAAGTATCGTTTTCTGCAAATAATTTGAGTATTTTCCCAACCAAGAATAAAACACAAATTGGCGCTCTGCGCACCCCGCGTGACGTCCTCAACTTATTTGCCGTCAACTGTATACATTGACGATACATGTTTTTACTAGAGAGCTTAGTATTGGACACAATCCACTTTTGTTTCTAGTTCATGTACCTATACAAAGCTCATTTATGTTCGTTTGCTATTGGCAGGTACACTGTGAAAAAAAATATCGATTTAAAAACAGAATTCCTAATAAAAACTATTTTTAAAACCGAGTTCTAGTTTAAAAAACAATCTTTTATTTTCACAGTGTACCGTTTTCCCAAATATAACTATCTTAAGTCCGACCTATCATAGACACACCGCCAACCCATCTCTACAATTTCATTTCGGCAAAAAGGAAAGCTACAATAAAATAAAGCGAGTAATTTTATCAATGTCCTCATATGACGCAATGTTGTTTCTTTTTTTGACCAATTGGCGAAGTAAATACATAATTTTCCATCTTTTTATTGTCTATCGATAGCGATATAAAAGAACCCATACCCATACCATCACGCCATTTCCCTATTTGGGGTAGGCAGAGAGAACCGAACGCCAGACTCCTCTCTCTTGACATACATTCCTCGCTTCATTCACGTCCATACATCGTCTCATACACGCTCTTCTATTATTCTTACTTCTAACATCTCCATCTTTCAAAATCCCATTTATGTGATCGTGCCAACTCTTTCTTGGCCGACCTCTACTTTTCATTCCTCTTTTATCAGCCTTGTATACTTTTTTTGTCAGACGGTCATCACTCATTCTTTCTATGTGGCCGAACCACCTTAGGGCATTTATTTTCATCTTACTTACGATATTTCTTTCAATCATACATTCTTGTCTAATATCCTCATTTCTTATTCTATCATACATCGTTTTACCACACATTCGTCTTAGTGACCTCATTTCAACCGCGTTAATTCTACTTTCATGCGTCTTCTGCCATGTCCATGTCTCACTAGCATACATTAGAGTCGGTGCGACGATACCATTGTGTACCGCGAGCTTTGCTTGCCTCGAAATAATTGGGTCAGCCATTACCGGTCTTAATGCACCATTCACTCTATTACCTGCCGTTACTCTCCTTTCAATATCTTTTTCCAATCTTCCATCACGCTGAAACATGCTTCCTAAGTATAAGCATGTTTCAGCGTGATGAAAGATATAAAAGATATAAAAGAAGCTTGTTAACATTTTTGCTAACATATTATGCATTGTTCAATGATATTTTGTATTGGTATAAAGATATATTTATTCAATTCGTTGTTATAAGTCATCTTATACGAATTATGAATACCTACATACCTATTATATTTTTATACGTCTCATTTATTGACATGTCTATTCATGAAACAAAATCAATTTGATTCGTTATTGAAAACAGAAAACAAGTGAATCGTGACCAACACTAAAATCTTCAGTTTATGGTTAGTGTACACTTTTTTCTATTTTAAATGCATAGAATAATAATAGTATAGAATACTCTTTAGCCTGCAGTAAACGCGACTGCTTTATGTTGACTAATTTAGTCAACATTTTGCTACGAGCATTCAGTAATCATTTGGTCGTCTGCGTGATACGTTCTCCAAATAGGGAATTTTTTAACTGCTTGAAAAATTATTTACGCAGTCATAACGAGTAGAACTATACGAACAATGTCTATCAGCAGAGTCATACATACATATATTGCCACGAGCCGGCCAATAAAACGGCTTCACTTTTTCAGCGAGGTATTGTATGGGAATGAGTATTCTATAGTGTTATTATTATTCTATGTTTAAATGATGAAAATCACCTTTTTCGAGTGTAGGTATAATTAAAGATTTAATTTCAATATGTTTCAATTTCAAAATATACTTGAGTACACAAATATTCCATATTAACCAATACGCTTTACTACATACGTAATACACACAAAAATATGTATTTTCTACATGATATCTATTAAGGAATCAATGTGAAATAATATGCTTCTAAACTGTGAAATCACCACTCACTACAATTCAATGTATCGTCTACAGAATCTATCGTTTTTTAGTTTTTTCGAGTTAGGTATACCTTTTCTTCAACAATAACTCTAATTCTAAGAAAGTTAATGCTTTTGTAACAACCCTCAATTTACCGACTCCATTTCTTAACTCAAACATTTACTATTGTAATCAAACATAACAATTTAACAGCAATTTAAAAGCTATTAGAGCTTACGCCATAATGTGTATTGACAACCAATCGTAGGTATTCAAATATTTGAATCATGGATTCGTCCATTGTACTCGTTTGTTTGGATAACTAAATATTTCATATTTTTTGCCACATTTGGAAATGACGAAAAAATATATTAAATCTAGTATCATAAAAATATATATTATGACAAATAAAATCTACATTATCAAATGAATCAAGGCGGAAACAGTTCAAATATGCATTGTCATCGGTAATCACATATTCCGAAAGTTTCAGAGCTCTAACCAATCGGGAAGTTGGTTAAAAATCATTAAATCGCTATTAATATCTATTACAAAAAATCTATTACAAAATTCCAATACGGTCATTTGGTTATAGTTTTCTCCAGTATAATATAATATGTATGTTCAAAGAGTCATAAAATGTAGTTGTTAAAAATATCTTCTTCTTCCTTTTCATAGATCCGAAGATCTGTTTGTACCGCTATTCTGTCTCCTGCGATGTGGACTGCCAACTGTCTCGCCATCTCTTTGGGGTTCTTCCTGGTGGTCTTCTTCCAGCTTGGTTCTCCTGGAGAGCGATACGTAGGAGTCTATTTTCAGCCATTCCGTTTACATGTGAGCTCTAATATCGCCTCCGCTGTCTTCCCCATCTGACGATGTCTTCCGTACTACACTTTTTTCTTATTTCGGTATTTCGAATTCGGTCTCTTATAGTGTTTCCGGTTATACATCTCAATGTCCTCATCTCTGATGTTCTCAGAAGAGATTTTGTTCTCGTTGTGTCTGCTCTGGTCTCTACTCCATAGGTGGCAATGGGTCTTACACATGTTTTATATATTCGGACTTTGCTTTCGATATTCATGTGTTTATTCCTCCATATACTTTCCTGTAGACATCCTGATATTGCAGCTGCTTTATTTACTTGTCTTAATGTTTCGTCGTATAGACTACCGCTGCTAGTGATGTCTATTCCCAGGTATTTAAAGTCCATCACTTGCTCTATTATGTTATTTTCTACGACTAATTTGCATCTCAACGGGTTCTTGCTTATCGTGAGACTCTTTGTTTTGTCTGTAGATATCATCATATTATATTTAAGTGATGTATGATTTAGTTTGTATAGCATCCTTTGAATGTCATCTTCTGATTCTGCGATAAGTACCGCATCGTCGGCGTAGCATACTATACTGACTCTTTTACCTCCCATTCGGTACCCAAGGTTTAGGTCTACAACTTCTTCGATCAGTTTGTCCATTATTAAGTTGAATAGGAATGGACTTAGACAATCGCCTTGTCTTATTCCGATTGGAGTTGGGACTGGATTGGTGAGGTCACCCTGTGTTTTAATTCTAGTAAAGCTGTCGGTATTCAATCCTTGGATTATTTTTACTATGTTGGATGAAGTATTCTTTGCATTGAGTATTTCTATTATGTCCTCCAGTCTGACTCTGTCAAACGCCTTGGTAAGGTCGACGAAGCACATATATGCAGCCTTATTATATTCTATTGATTTTTCAGCGATCTGTCGAACGACAAAAATATGTTAATAATATGTTTCACGAAATTATGTCAATTCGTTAATTTACAATATACATTATAATACCTATAATATACAAGGTGTCTCAAAGAAAGTTTATATTTGTATTGAGAGCGTTATGTGGAGATGTTAGACTACTTCTTGGTGCCTGAGCTGCAAAAATTTCCTGGCTATAACCAAAGAACATGGTTCCAGTAGGACGGAGCAACCAATACATCTCTGCCACGAGTTCGTGAAATTTTCCCAGGAAAATTGATCTCCAGGGGAGGTGACATAAATTGGACTACACGCAGTCCTGATTTAACCCCTATAGACTTTTTCCTATGGGGTTATTTTAAATATAAAGTTTACGCCAGTAAACAGACTTCCCTGGTGCATTTGAAAGAAAATATCTGTCACGAAATGGTAGCCATAATTTCAGTCCACCTGCCGAGCCGTCATTAAGTAATTTTATTGTTCTATAAAATGAGTGCTGCGAACGTGAGGGTCTACAATTGGACGATATTGTTTTTAAGAAATAAATTCCCAAATTGTGTACTTTAATAATTAATAAACATTTTTTCGATGCACGCCTTACTTTTTTTTTTAATCGATCCACTAAATGTAAACCTTATTTTGAGACACTCTGTACCTATAATTCATATATTATTTATTTTTTTCCGATGGTTTTCGGAGGGACAAAATATTATTATGATTATTCGATATTTGTACAAAATTAGTAACTCTGATGTAAATAAAATAATTCCACTTCATGAGCAGTTATTGGTGACGTTCGTCCAATGTATTAATTTACATCCCTTAGAAATATTATTCAATATTACATGACGTAAATAAGCGATGGTGGGAAAAACTGAGTTTAATTCGTTAACCCCTTTACGGTAGAATGGATTTCCCGAGATTATTCAACAAACCCATCTGTTGATAATATTTGATGCCATCAATTTATTGGTTCGGCTTACAAAAAACTGACTAAAGGTTGTTTTTATAATTGGATTCTCCTTTTTTTCGTCCACTCCTGGAACATGGCCTCTTCCGATTGCCTTCATATCACTCTGTCTTATAAATGCAGTCTGTACCCAGAAAGTGCCAGCGTTTCTTAAACGTGGAGCATCCCTCCATCTCAGTTGAGGTTGCGCTACAAATATCTTTATGTCTCTAAGTCAATATTATTTTGGTCCACTTATATCCCGAGTTTCTGACTACGTATACTTCTGACCATTTCTATTTCAGAGTCGCCACACGGTGGATTATTTCAATCAATCAGTGGCGCTACAACCCAATGTTGGTCGTGGCCTCCTCCAGATGTTCCCTCCACCCCTCCCTGATCATCGCTTCCTGTCGCCAATTTACAACGCCCATCGTCCGCAAGTCCCTCTCTGCTCCATTTAACCATATCAGCTTTGGCCTACCGACGCTCTTTTTGCCCATTGGTCTTGTAGCGAATATCCTTTTTAGTGGACAGGTTTCGTCTATTCTCGCTACGTGACCCTGCCATCGGAGCCGGCATATTTTGATGTACTGGGTGACGTGTACATCTGAGTACAACTGGTACAGTTCGTGGTTGTACCTGATACGCCAGGCTCCATTTTCGCATACAGGGCCATAAATGCGTCTCAATATTTTTCTTTCAAAGGTGTTTAACCTTATTTCATCGGCCTTTGTTAGGGTCCATGTTTCAGCAAGTGTCTTTAAATCAGGTATTTGGCATTGATACAAACTTACTCAATCATGATATTTACTATAATTATTCAACAAGAAATGGGACTAATTGTTTCTTTACATTTTGATCATATATGATCATTCGTGCTCCTCCATTTAGGGTTGGCATGTCATGAGCAGTATAGTCTCTTAAATAGCAGTCCAAGATTGATTGGGATGCGCTTATATTCTGTTCGGTTGGATGCCCTCATGTCCTTGGGTCTTAACATTATAATTACTCCTAGGTGTCTGTCTGGCATCCATTATGGCTGGGTACTCATTTATCACACGAGTACCGGTTTTTTCTTCATTCTTATGTAATATCAATATATTATTATCTTTTAGTTTAGTTCTTTATCAGCTTCGTCAAAACTATGTAGGTCAATAATATTGATAAATGTAGATATTTACGTGTTGAGTTCCGATAGATTACTACTACATATATTAATATATGTAGATATGTGCTGGTTTTCTCAAGTATCAGTTTGAAACATAATAAATGGTTTGAAATGCAACTGACAGTTTGATTTATGGACCGAATAAAATATATCACATAACACCTGTTCATTTACACTTATTGGTGTATTATACATACATAGACATTCGAAGATAAGTTAATAGGTAGTATTATCTTGATTATATAAGTAATGAATAAATCGAATACAATATATTGTTAGGTATTTAACAAGTCTAATCTCTACATAAGACCGATACCGGTTAGTTTCTATAATAAATACACGATAGTGAAACTTAAATTACATGTACTTACTTTTGTTATAATGGATAAACCGTTGACAAACTGAATAAAATTATGAATTACAATTTTAAAATAAGTAGTTTCTCCATAGATTAGATTTGATACAATAATGATAAATCTAATTAATAGAGTAATACTCGCTTTATATTCAAATTTTTATTTGAAAAAATATATTTTAGGGCAAAAACATAGGAATTATTAAATAACTAACCTATATTTTATGCAATAATGGTCACATCGTGGTTAGTTATTATAATTTACATATATTAATATTTTTTTGACAAATTTTTAACATCTCAATAGAGAAATAAAAGAGTAGGAATATTATAGAAGAACCGGTCGTCGGCTGGTTTACGTGATCACCTTATACGCTTGCGAATCGTACACCAATTATGTCTTCTTTTTGAGTTTCCTCATCATTGCAATTTTGAAAGTTCTATATATTTTAATAATGAGAAAAAGATCGTTTGATAATAAGCTGTTTTTACCATCGCCATCTATCCAATGCGTATATGGAGCGTTTATTAAAATATTCGATGTTTAAATACATATTTTATATAGCTTCTCGGGCAAATAACAGGTAGGTACTATGTCAAATATTAATTTAATACACACCCAATAACAAGTTGCCACATTCTGGAGACTTAACAATATTAATAGTCTCACAGATCCAGACTGAACACAATTAAAAACCGGGAATCGAACCCGGGATCTTTGGATTAGCAGTCATATACCTAACCAACTGAGCCACGATGGCCGTATATGTTTGTATGGTGTGGAAATAACTAAGTTAGTAACATCAATTTACTGTAAAACATATGTAAATACAAATAAACATGTTTAAAATGGTATTTGTGTCCTGGAAAAAAATCTATATGTTTTGCAGTATTTTTTAGCGGAGCGTAAGTTTTAAATGCTGTGGTTGACCTTCCTCCATATTACGTAATACCAATATGAAGCCATGAACCCACCTGAGGAAGGAACCAAAAATATAATCAATGATTTGTATTTTCATCAGAATGATTGATGGTGACATCTGTTGAAGTTTAATAACGAATGTCAAAACTTTCCCAAATACGTTGGCACCGATTTCAAAATTTCAGTTAGTTTGTTGAAATTAGAATTTATGTTTTCATAAGTTTATGTATGTTAACCGTGTTCCATATACCTATTGAATAACTTCTTACCAATTTATACACATAAATTACGTCACAGTATATCCCCAATGTGGGGTTACCAGCGACAAAAGTGCGGGTGTTTGTCTTCCCTACACTTTCACCTCATCACATCTAAAATCATCATTGAGAATGGGCGGTGAACCCCATTGCTGATCAAAGTTAGATGTTTGCCTCCTTTTTACCCGCTTACGGGACAGTCGAAAACTATTGTAATATAAAAGAGTGGAAGTAGGTACTATTATTAGCCGGTGCCAAACAATCTTCCCAATTAACTGTACATAAATTTATTTGATGCTTTATAAATCACCATTATTATCATGTTCCAACAAGTAGAACGAAAAATTCCATCAGGAAAAATCATTTATCAGGAAAAATTCCACAATTACACGCATATGTAGCCAATATAACAATACATTCTCAGTTGAGATAGTCATATTCAACGCGAAATATTATAGATTTAGACATAATATTCGCATCACCTTCGGGTGATGCGCAATCAATATCCCTCTATCCTGTCCTCCTAGTCTCTCTTCTCTCATTTCTCTTCCCTTACCTAGTTGTTGTTTATGTGTGTATATATGTGATGGTGTGTATGAGTGTGTTTGTGATGGTTTGTGTGTATGAATATTTATGGCTTGTAAACTGTTATTTGTTTTTATATTTGGTTGATGGAATGCTTTTTTTTGCTCTAACACTGTAAAAATAATATTGTAGGTATCATTAAACAGTAAATGAGCTGTAGCTTCCCAAAGAAAATAAATAAATAAATATTTCGATAACTACAAATAATATAGTGTTTCAAACAAACCTTGAATATAATATCGAAATGTTTATCACAGGGTCGTAGAAAATAATTCTATATTGAATTTCATGCAAATTCACAGATACTTACATACAAATAAGATCAGGTACAAATTCAAAACCCTCGTAAAATACGATCATAGGAAATACGACGGATTTTAGGGTACCTACTATCGAAATTATTAACGAAACAATTGATATAATTTTTGGATTCCACTAAAGGGATTACGAGTAATTCTATACCTATATATTGAAATAATTCAAATTCGAAATAATAAATAATTTGCTTGTCTTATATGAATCAAATAATAAATTGACTTCATTTTTAACTTAATTGGACCTGAAAATTTGTTAAATTTACCTTAATTTTAGAATCATTATTGTATGTGTGTGTTGTGTTGTGTTGGCTATTGCTACTATAGAAACTATTCCTATCGTCCTAAAACAGGTTCATCTAGTTGGGCGTCCAACGACTAGAGTCTACAATCCGAATCTACCCGTTTGCATTCTGTTTCCGGTTGGCTCTCTGATTGGTTGAGATCTCGTAGTATTAAGTCAAATGAGCTGTGAAATTTTATATTAAATGCGAAAAATTAAAAGAATATTATATATTTAATTTATAATAATTTATAATTCAATTTATTAAGCAACTCGCTCACGCGAGTCGCTATTATTATTATACACAAACTTAAGCCTAACCTAAGAATGCAGAAAAGAAACTCAGGGGCTAGACGCTACTGTCCAACGTGTCAATATTTTTTATACAGCGTACAACTCTGACAAATTTACATGAAAAACTGTACCTACTTTGTAAATGTACTAATATATTTTGTTGTTATAATTCTTGTTATGTTACTTACGCTGTTTTATGTCTAATAATACTATGTAAAAATAAAATAAAATAAAAAAATTCAAAAATTTAATATAATTCAAGGAACAAGAATTACATTAAATTTCATTTATAAGTTCATTTCTGAAAACGCACTAAAATTTTAATAAAATTTTATGTATTTTTTGCTATTCTGAATCCACGACTATATTTTATCGAGTAATATGTAAATATATTTAAATGTATGAACCTATTTATGTGGCCTTTTTAGGCCGAAGATCAATCTAAAACGTGAATGTTTGAAATGATAAATATTTTGACGGTTTTCGACAGATAAATAATCAACTTTATAAGGTTTTATTTTCTCTTGCTTCTGGTGACGACTTATAAAAGCGAGTGGATTGTGCAGGAAGGGACGAAAAGTGGGACGGGAGGGATTTAAAGGACTGATTTAAAAAAAAACTTACTTATGTGTGTTAATTTTTATTTATTCTTATAGATATTTTTCTCTTTCTGAATTTATCTTAACAAATAAATAATTCAAAAATTACAAACGATTTTCTCGATGAGTTAGCTTATTGTTTCATATTTACTTTTCCGAGGGCCGGTTATAAAAAAATAGTTTTCAATAAAAAAATAGAGTTTAATAAGATAAAAATGACAGAATAACACCACTTGTGTTTTTTTTAAAAATGATACCTACAGTTTGAAATGACAGTTCTGTTGAACTAATTTTTGTTTTAATGACTTATGTAAATGTTAATTGAAATTTAAATTCAACTTTAGAATTGAACACAACACCTAATTTTAATATAACTAGTTGCACGTAACACATGAGATCCAACTGTCGATAGCGATAGTACGTACAGTTGAAGAATAAGTACCAAACTATAAACCCATAAATACAATTTATTTAATATTTTAAGATAATATTTTGTTTTCTATACAACACATGTACCTAGGTATGTATGTCAAGATATGATAGTATGGAGGTCAGTCCTTTGATCCTACCCAGAATATGAAAACAGCATGATGGTATGTATGTATGTTTGGAGATTAGTATCAAACAATTAAGTCTTCTTAGATATTGTGTGTATGCGACTGCCATACAAATTGTATGAAGCAATGTCGTCACTAAATTCAATTTTTATAAAAATTGTTAAAAAAAATATAGATTTACTTCTACAAAATTTATATTTTTTATAGAAAAATAAATTATCTAGTTGGGGTGTTTCGGCTTTTTTCGATATTTTTAAAATATTTGGAAATATAGGCAGTTAAACTCATAAATTTATGATAAAAAAAAATTTATCTTAATAAAAAATGTTTGAGAAACCCTGGAATTTATTGAAAAACTAATTTGAGACTTTGTATTTTCCTATGTTTTAACAATTTTCAGCGTTCTAGCTTTTATGGTTTCTGAGTTATATGGAAAAATAAAGTAAAAATTCAAAAGTTGATAACCCCTGACTGAAACAAAAATTCTAAATTATGAGTATAAAAGTTTTGTGGGCCTATAACTGTTTATATATTCTGAAATTTTGGGCTCTGTAAATTGAGCGGATCCAAGTTATAAGGGACACACACACACACACACACACACACACACACACACACGAAATGTTCTACTCCGAATTCTGAGTAAATCCGTGTATGGAACATATATGCTACGAAACCTCTAAGTTGTTTTTTTTTTACTTTTCTACGGACAGTTCTTGGTAGAACTCCATTTCAAATAATAAATAAATTTGGAATGGTAAAATAAAACCAAAGTTTTCAGTTCTACTAATTTAAATTAGTAGAACTGAAAACTTTGGTTTAATTTTACCATTCCGAATTTATTTAATACTCTAAGTTGGTGTTTTTTGACTTCAAAGTTGGAAAAGCCGTGAAAATTATATACCCTACATACAAATCTCGCATATCCTGGCTTGAAACATTGTCGATATGTTAAGAGAACAAAGTTCTCCTGAACAAATCGACAGTTGGATAATGTCTTTTCATTCAGAGAATTGAATTCTCATGAACGAATCGACAGTTGGAAAAATATTTTCACAACCTAAACGAATTTTTTGTGTATAGGTATTAGGTAGAATAGAGAAAAAAGGTTCTTATTGAGGTCCTAAAACGTTTAAAAATCATCGTTCCAACTAGAATTATGAAAAAACAATTTGTATTTAATTTTAAGTTCTACTTACATTTTTTCTTAAGCTATCCTATTTTTTAATCTAAATCTATTTTTGAATATACATAATATATATAAATTGTGATGATTTTTACAGCGCCGTTTTTGTGATAATCTCACCTCAAGATGGTCTTCATCACTTTTGCCACCATTCTGACGATGCTCAGCATAGAGCGATACCGGTGAATGGAAGTCGGGTTTGCGAAAAATTTAAGTAGAACTTAAAATATTTTTTTTTCATAATTCTAGTTGATTATGGAGTTCTATCATGAAGTGACAGTTTCAAACATTGAAAATAAAAATCATCGTTCCATGTTATAACCATAGAATTATAATTCTATGGTTATAACTTATGTTTCCCTTATGAATTATTTATTTTCTAACGATTTTTTCTTCCAACAACTTTGATATAAAAACAAATTCATGTGGTAGTTTATTTTAAGAAGATTCGATTTAAGATATCTAAAGTAATAAAGCAATCAAAATGTTAGTGTCTGTGTGTGTGTGTGTGTGTGTGTATGTGTGTGTGTGTGTGTGTGTGTTTGTCTCACGCCTTCTGAAAAATCAAGAGCATCTAAAAATCTAATTTATGCGCGAACGTGTACCTGTATACCTGATGCAGTGTCACGCTAAAAATAATGCGATAAAAATGCTGAATTTTAAAAATATTTCAATAATTATTTTTTTCATACAAAATTTTCCAAGTCGTATCTGTCAAAAAAGTGTACATTTTGCACGCAAATATCTGTTAGTTTAAAAGTTAGAAGTACGTATTTACACGAAAAAAAATTTACTTTCAAGTATAACTTAGCGTTTAAGTGAAAAACATGGTGAATATTTTGTATAATTATAATGTTTAACTTATTTTTAAAGTAAGCGTTTTGTACATAAATGCCGCCATTTTAATATCTTTTCATACAATATTTCATTTTCCTACCGAATGAATATGTTCTTGAAAATAATAAACCTTTGAAATAAATGTAATTATGAAATAATAAAATGAAACACAAGACATTACAGCGAGTTTTAAGACATATATTGTAAAAATGTGTTTATTATTAGTAAAGATATAGGCATAATAAAATTGCATAATTTGTATATAATATTTGATTTATTTGACAATTTTCATTTTTATGGCATCGAACAAACCAATGTAGGTACCTACATATTCAAAAAAGTCTCAAACCATTTGATATTTTTAACGTATTGGAATGGTTACTATGGTAACGGAAAGATTCTGATATTCAAATAAAATTAGTTATGAATCGAATTTATTTAGAACATTGTTGTAGGTAGGTACCTACCTATTACTATTTACTTACAAATCAACAATATACTGATTTTCTATCGGAAAATTATTTTATTTGTTTATTTATGCATGTATGCGATGTACTCCTAAACCGTTTGTCCGATTAAAATGAAACTTTGGTGAATTGTCGAGCGTATGCCCGGGATGGTTTCTGGATTTAAACTTTTTTCTTATTCTTCTTCTTCTTCGTGTATTTTGTCATTTTACCCATGAAGGGGGAATATCCTGGGAAAAGAAGGTCCGACTGTCCTTCCATCTCTTCGCAGATTTCTGGATTTAAACTTTTTTCTTCTTCTTCTTCTTAATCGTGCATTTGGTCATTTTACCTATGAAGGAGGACTATCCTGGGAGAAGAAGGTCCAATTTTCCTTCCATATCTTCGCAGGTATCTGGATTTAAACTTTTTTCTTCTTCTTCTTCGTGTATTTAGTCATTTTACCTTTGAAGGTGGAGTATCCTGGGAAAAGAAGGTCCTTTCATCTCTTCGCGGTTCTTCCAGGATGGTTTCTGGATTTAAACATTTCTTAAGCGACTGAAGGGACGGGATGCAATGAAGGTATGGGATGCACTAAAGGGCCTGAAGGGATGGGAAGTATAAAAGGGCCTGAAGGGACGGGAGGTACTGAAGGGCCTGATTGAAAGGGACGTAATGATGGATTGAAGGGACGGGAGGTACTGAAGGGTCTGAAGCGACGGTTCATGGAGTCTAATTCTTTTTCTTCTTAATTTTATGTAGACTTTACAGTTTTTACACAAACTATTTCCTTTAGTCTTTTTCTTCGTTTTCTTTGTTGAATTTTATACAAAACTATTTCCTATAGATTAATCTTCTTTTTTTATGAAGACCTTTTAGTCAGTTTTTATACAATCTATTTCCAATAGTCTAATTCTTCTATTTTGTGTATGTTTTCTTATTTTATGTAGACCATTGGGATAGTTTTTTATACAAACTATTTCTTATAGTCTTATACTTATTCTTCTCTTTTTAATTTAGACTTTTGGGTTAGTTTTAAGTCTAATAGTCTATTGTGCAGAAATATTATTAACGATATGCACACTTGATGAAAATACATATATTATGTAAAAACGAATGGGATGTGGGATGTGACGATGTAACCTGCTCTAGAATCTTTTCAATACTTATGTTTAATCAAATTTAAACCATTTATATCATCCTATTTTGAATAATTTTCAACACCTTCATATTTGATTTCGTTGACGATATTTAAAGAATGGGGGTTGTGGCCATTACTGAACTCTTCACAACGTTTATATTCAAATTAAAAACTATTTACTATAGTTTAAGTCTTCTTCTTCTTCGTTAATGTAGACTTATTTGTCAATTTTAAGTCTATCACTCTAATTGTGCAAAAATATAATGCACACTTGATGAAAAAATATAAAAACGAATGCGATGTGACCAACGCTAGATCTTTTCGGTACATGATTTAATCAAATTTTAACCACATTCCAACATCCAAAATTACTAAATTTTCAATAGGTACATATTACAATTTGTTTTCGATGATAATATTTAAAAATGGGGGTTGTGGCCAAACCAATCTCTTTACAACGTTGATAAATAGTCATATATTTAAAACCATTTCGCATAGTCCATGCGTGCAGAAATTGTATATTATACTTCATTCACACTTTATAGCAATATATAAAAAAGAATGGGTTGTGGCCATCACTTGAACATTTTACAATGCTTAAACTCAATCAAATTTCAAACCACTTTTCATAGTCCGATATTGCAAAATAATTGGGTGACAATATTATAAAAAAACGATTGCTTATTTCTTCACAATTTTACATTCTTGGCCAACGGCGGGACATAAAAGCTAGTTAATAATAAGATAAATATATCAGGGATATTTTCTTGATATAACTTAAGCACATTGATTACAGGAACCATTGAGGAGAGTTTGCGTTTCTAGTAAGTCAAATATATAGTACCATAAAAAACTTCGGCTAACACTCATTATATGTAAGAATTTTATTCAACTGTCGATTTGTTCAGGAGAACTTTGTTCTCTTAACATATCGACAATGTTTCAAGCCAGGATACGCGAGAATTGTATGCAGAGGTCTACTTTTTTCACGGCTTTTCCAACTTTGAAGTCAAAAAACACCAACTTAGAGGCTTCGCAGCATATATGTTCCATACACGGATTTACTCAGAATTCGGAGTAGAATATTTCGTGTGTCTGTGTTTGTGTGTGTGTGTCTGTGTGTGTGTGTGTGTCTGTGTGTGTGTGTCTGTGTGTGTGTGTGTCTGTGTGTGTGTGTCTGTGTGTGTGTCCGTCCCCCCCTTATAACTTTTGATCCGCTCAATTAACAAAGCCCAAAATTTCAGAATATATAAACAGTTATAGGCCTACTTTTATACTCAGAATTTTGAATTTTTGTTTCAGTCAGGGGTTATCAACTTTTGAATTTTTAATTTATTTTTCCATATATCTCAGAAACCATAAAAGCTAAAACGCTGAAAATTGGTGAAAGCATAGAAAAATACAAAATCTCAAATCAGTTTATTCAAAAAAAATTCCAGGGTTTCTCAAACATTTTTTATTAAGAAAAATGTTTTTTTTTATGAAAAATTTATGAGTTAACAGCCTATATTTTCATTTTTTTTAAAAATATCGAAAAAAGCCGAAACACCCCAACTAGATAATTTAATTTTCTATAAAAAATATTATCATTGTATTAGCACATCTCAAACTTTTTTTAACAATTTTTTTAAAAATTGAATGTAGTGACGACATTGCTTCATACAATTTGTAGGGCAGTCGCCTATACACAATATGTAAGAAGACTTAATAGTTTGATAGGTACTTAATCTCCAAACATACATACAGAACCATCATGCTGTTTTCAGATTCCGGGTAGGAAAACAGGACTGACCTCCATACTGTCCTATCTTGACATACATACCAACATGTGTTAAAATTTTCAATAATTTGGATTTATGGGTTTATAGTTTGATTCTTATTCTTCAACTATACATACTATCGCTATCGACAGTTGGATCTCATGTGTTACATGCAACTAGTTTATTATTTTATGACGAAACAATGAAGTTATCTGAAGTTTGCTTAACCTATTTATCTAAAACCGATTCATTTTGATTAAATTACCTATTGGAATTTATTCTGAATGTGTGGTTGAAAATTTGAACCACACGTATATACGATACATAGATACATAGAAGGCTCTTAACTGAAATGGTCCGCATAATTTGAAATTGGGATTGCAATTTCGATTTAGCGATTGGAAATTTTCAATTTGTCGTCAACGCCTTTTATACATGAACGCCATTCAATACTTGCACTGTTTTCACATTTACAATATAATTCAATATATGGGTATATTATGGGGTGAAATAATAATTGAAACTTCGAATACCTTTTGTTTTAAATTCACCAGTGAACCTTAAGTTAATAAACATTCACTTTCTCGATAAAAAAGTTATGAAAAATTGTGATTTGGTGTTCATCAACGTTTTAAAATTTCTTAAAATAATCAGAGTAAATAGTTGTTTTGAGGGATTCAATATTAATTTGCTATATTTATACGCATTTAACACAGCTACACTCGAAGAAAAATGGCAAAAATTCTTTAAAATAATCAATCCTAAATATTTTTACTCCTCACTTACCCAAGGGGATATAGTAGGGAGTTATGATTTCGCAATTTTTAAGGCTATTTTTTTTACAGATTATCAATTAGTATCATGCTGAGATTGTATTCTGAAAGTTTCATCACGATGTATGTGTGTGTGTGTGCTAGGTGCTATCTGCTATGTGCTGTGTGCAGTGTGCTATGTACGACGTGTTCACTTTACTTTATCGATTATAGACTAAAGTACTAATTCGATTCTATTCCAATTTTGCAAATATATATATATATATATATATATATATATATATATATATATATATATATATATATATATAAATATATATATATATATATATATATATATATATATATATATATATATATATATATATATATATATATATATATATATATATATATATATATATATATATATATATATATATATATATATATATATATATATATATATATATATATATATATATATATATATATATATATATATATATATATATATATATATATATATATATATATATATATATATATATATATATATATATATATATATATATATATATATATACTATATATATATATATATATATATATATATATATATATATATATATATATATATATATATATATATATATATATATATATATATATATATATATATATATATATATATATATATATATATATATATATATGTTATAATATTTTTATCTCGGTTTTCCCGTGTCAGTAGGTCTTGACTAAGACCATTTGTCTTCCGACGTTTCGCCTGAATATCACCAGGCATTTTCAAGGACTTAACGAAAAGCACGCGCGCGACACACGTCTACTCACACTGAAAGCTCACCGTCAAGTCACTTGACGGTGAGCTTTCAGTGTGAGTAGACGTGTGTCGCGCGCGTGCTTTTCGTTAAGTCCTTGAAAATGCCTGGTGATATTCAGGCGAAACGTCGGAAGACAAATGGTCTTAGTCAAGACCTACTGACACGGGAAAACCGAGATAAAAATATTATAACATATTTCACCCGTGAAAACATCAAATATAACATATATATATATATATATATATATATATATATATATATATATATATATATATATATATATATATATATATATATATATATATATATATATATATATATATATATATATATATATATATATATATATATATATATATATATATATATATATATATATATATATATATATATATATATATAATACTCGATTAGATTCTATTAGATTTTGAACGATATATGAATAGTGCTTTTCAATCTTTTTTACTGTCAAATATTTCAAAGTGATTCCAAGCTCAGGAAACATAAAATTTTAAATTTTTATTTTCAAATTCGTAATGAGGCACATTACTTTCATAAAATGGCATTGAAGAGTTATCAAGTTTTCATAATAAAATATTTAAATAAAAAATAATTTAACAAATTCATTTCATGAAAATGTTGGAAATTTTCCATACAAGATTTGAATACTTTATAGAATGACTTGTTAGTGAGGAGTTTAGCGTTGGCCACAACCCACTCGTTTTAACTGAATTCCGAAAAATATATTATTAAAATTGGTATAAACCAGTTGTACAATACCCTTGCATAGTATGCATTGTTTTGAAGTCCTTGTTTAAAATTAATATAATTGTCGACCGCCGTGGCACAGTTGGTAAGCCGTTTGGTTTCTGTGCGGGCGTCCTGGGTTCCATTCCCAGCAGAGGAGAAATTTATTTTAATTTATTTCTCACGCAAATATTGCTTCTCTGGGCTGGAAACACTGGTTAGTTGGAAGAAATTGCCATACGGCAATAAACTCGACACTTGCGCATGGTGCAAGGAAGTGTTCATTATTATTATTATTATAAATAATATTAATAATGAATTTGGAAACATAATTTGTTTTCATATTTAAAAATAACAACAAAATTCAACATCTAAAGATAGTAATAATATACAGTCACCCCCTCCCCCACCCTGTACAGCTGGCCTATCATCCATAATTTTTAGTTTAACTCAGTTAGTTTGTAATTGAACTCCAAAAGAAGGAAAGATGCTCTCCGAAACCGGTCGAGGTATCGACGGAGTTAAGTGTGTAACACAAATTTTAAAGAGCATTAATTTTGTTATATTGTTTGGTTATTTTTTGTCGTGATCCCTGAAATATTGAAATAACCGGTTCACCAAACTGGTCAATTCTGAAATCGGTTGCGCAGTTGGATTAACATGCGACATAAAGTGAATAGAAATTTATCAAAAAGTGTTACAAATTTATCATAAAAAATCATAACAGTATTCCTTACTTAACAATGTCCCTGAGGAAAAGATAAGCAATATTGATTTGGCACATATAATACATTAAGTACTATATTTTAGGGGAATTTCGGGCCAGTATACAATGAAATGCAGTACACAAACGTTAAAAGTGTACAACTCGAATGCCAAACGTTCCCATTAACTTTGTTTGCGTAACATACTTCACGGAGACTATAGATAACTTTTTGGATCATAGTTTTGGCATAGGATCTGAAATATTTCCCATGAACTATCAGTTGGTTTTCCAATTCGTTTTCCAATTTTAACAGCATATATAAAATCTAACGATTTATTTTTGGAATAGATTTTGGAATTCATTATTTAATTTTATAAATAATAAATGCTGGGTTCGATTCCCAGCAGAGGAGAAATTTATTTAAATTCATTTCTCACGCAAATATTGGTTCTCTGGGCTGGAAACACTGGTAAGTTGGAAGAAATTGCCATACGGCAATAAACTCGCCACTTGCGCAGGGTGCAAGGAAATGTTCGTTATTTATTTTATTTTATTTATATATTTATGCATAAAATAAAATGGAAACAAAAAATGTCTGTTAAACGCTATTATTTTCAATGTAAAAACAATATTCTACATGATATTTTGAACGTTTGCAGAATACTTCATTATATACGGCAATATGACCTAAAAATTAATAATATGGGGTTAAGTATAAGCGAATTGTGATATGTCACAAATAATTGTGAAATTCTTTTACATGAAATTTTTTCGTGACAATTCGCTCATGCTAAATACATATAAGTAAAATTGGATCGACATTATGGGTTAAAATAGAAAAAAGTCTAGATATATATTTTTTTATTTATATATTTTATAGAATACAACAGCAAACAAGAAAAAATTACACAAATATGCAAAGATAATTTTAATATTGCCAATTATAGTATTCTAAAATATATTACATACACAAATGTTAAAAATTTTGAAAATAAGATGGGAAAGGAGAGAGGTAGGGCGGGGAGTGGGGGGAAGCATCGATCACTAGAAACTCATATTATGATTTATACCTCACGTGTCTCAATGTATGAATAATACGTACTTAAATTATAATGAATAAATTAAATTAATATATGCATTAGAAAACAATAAAAAATTGTAATAATATCATATAAATTTAAAAATGATTAAAAAGCAATCTTAGTGACTGATTAAAACGTTTAATATTTTTGTTTGAGTCTCTGAAGTTGAAAATATCAAAATATTTTTTTTGTATGTTGCCGGGGTCATTTTTTTGTCTTGATAATTGAACCCCAAAATGTTATATTTTATAATCTGAATCTTTTGACCTCGTGCTTACTGCAGTTCCCCTATGAACTTTGATACGACCTACATAAACGTATATGACATTTGCTGTAAATGGCTTGGAAGCTCACATACATTACATGAATCTCTCCAGTTTTTGTAATTTACAATGAACTTGCATTATTATTTTCTTATATAAACCACTACATCCTAAATTCATATAATATTATCTAAAAACACAAAAAATCGATGTATTTTTTTATTTCATTGGTTTGAGTGTATAAACTTTAATAGGTTTCAGTCTGTTTATGGCCGTAAATAAAACAATGTTTTATCAATCTGTTTCTGTTGATAGAAATTACTGATAACGAAAGTGAAAAAATATTTAAAATACTTGCAGAATGTTTACTTATACATAGACTTCCTTAATAGCTTGCGAATTTGCGTGGTTATTGTCAAATGGCAATTTCAACAATAAACCAGTGTTTTCAGTGTTATGCGTAGAGAAAATGAAAAAAGAGATTAATTAAACTTTCAATGCGATGTCAGTTTTTTTTTCGATTGTCATTTTTCAATGCTGCAGCCAGGCTCATCAGTGGAGCCTCCGCTTATTATATTCGAAGATACAGAGTCCTCTAATAATTGATTCTATTATTTGAGTTGGATATTTAGAAGTTTGGAGAAAGAATAATCTTGGTCCATTTTGAATTTTGTCCAGTTATCATTTAAAAATGCCATAAGAGTATCTATATGTCTTTCTAACAAAATCTATATTTATAACCTTATTTTAAAGTAAAGTATATATTTATAACCTAATTTTATAGTACGAAGGTGTACATTTTTTCACTATAGAAAATTCTCTCTAATATACGTTTGTTGTTTGAACTTGACGTTTCAATCACAAAATATATATTTATAACCTCACTTTACATTACGGATGTTTTTAAAATTTGGCTATCAAGAACAGAATATTATATCACAATATAATAATATCACAGGATAATATAATGATTATAATATACATAAAACTAAGTAATTTAATATATGTAATATTCATAAATTAATTTAACTATTTAAACGGAAATATTACGAAACATTACATTGAGATAACTTTGATATATCTACCTATTGTCATAATACCACTTAATAAAACAGAATGCACTTGTAAAAAAAACTAAATAGCTTTATACCTACAATAATAATAAGAAAATATACAAACAACTTAATAATTTCATGAAATATTAAAAATATGAAAACATATAGGATCAAGTTTTAATGTCATTACCAACATTGCATAATATTTTGACATATTGGAAGCCAATGTTCCCACTATTCAAAATGCGTATTCCGAAAATATTTATATCGATTCCCATTTTTATTTTTCTTTTATTAAATTCTTTTTTGTGAATCTAATCCATTCAGGGACTAACATAAACACACACAAAAAGTTTCATCAAAATCTGTTCAGCCGTTTAGGAGGAGTTCAATGACATACACACGTACGAAAGAATTATATATATAAAGATAAACGTCTCTTCCTATAGCTTTTATGTCACTAGTGGCTTGGCATAATTCGTTCGTATTCAACGCGCGTCACTTAGATTCGCTCTCGATTGTAAATTTGTAATAATAAAAAATGTCAAAAACAAAAGCAAAAAACATATTGACCGAAAAACTTACCTCTCTCGAAAAAAACAAATAGTCAAAATTATGTTTTGTGCGGTGTGTGTACATTACCAATTGCATCTGGTGTTAAAATTAGTTATTGATTAGCTTCAAATAAGGTCTTTGATTAGCTTTTTTTCGGTGATTTTCATTGAATTAATGAATACTTTAAGAAATTCTGTTTTTTAAAATCGATATGCAGTATTTATTGGATTTTTATTTTATTTTATTTCATCTCAACAGCTATTTCATAAATTGTTAAAAAACATTACACATATCAAAGCCAATTACAGAGATGTCCTAAATTATTTTAAAAATAGTGCTGAAAAGTAAATTTAGTAGGTAGATATTCAATAAACTTATAAATTGTAATAATTGTGCCAATACAGTCGCCACAATACGGCGATGTTTAATTCTAATAGACAAGCTGTGCATAATATCACATTTTTTAATATTTTGTGTTGATTAGCTAATGTTTAATAGACAAGCTTGTGCATAATATAAGTTTTTTTAATGTTTTGTGTTGATAAACTAATGTTTAATTCTAATAGACAAGCTGTGCATAATATCACATTTTTTAATATTTTGTGTTGATTAGCTAATGTTTAATAGACAAGCTTGTGCATAATATCAGTTTTTTTAATGTTTTGTGTTGATAAACTAATGTTTAATTCTAATAGACAAGCTGTGCATAATATCACATTTTTTAATATTTTGTGTTGATTAGCTAATGTTTAATAGACAAGCTTGTGCATAATATAAGTTTTTTTAATGTTTTGTGTTGATAAACTAATGTTTAATTCTAATAGACAAGCTGTGCATAATATCACATTTTTTAATGTTTTGTGTTGATATATTAATGTTTAATTAAAATATAGGTACAAGCTTGTGCATAATATCAGATTTTTAATGCTTTGTGTTGATAAATTAATGTTTAATCAAAATATAGGTACAAGCTTCTGCATAATATCAGATTTTTTTAATGTTTTGGGTTGATGTTAATTCAAAAAGACAAGCTTGTGCACAACATCAGTAGCAAATATTTTCAATACAAAAAAATTTCAAGTAACTTTAGTAAATTCATTTTGATTTCATTTCAATCAATCTCACTTCACTGCCCAACCAAATTGCTTTTACTTCTTCCACAATTGTATCAGACTGACTACAGTAATTCCTCTAATCCCCACTTTTCCACACCTTTAAGCTTTTAATAAATTTCATTTATTTTATGTTTCATGTTACACATGAGATCCAACTGTCTGTGGCGATGGTATGTAGTACGTATGGACACACAGACACACACATATAATTTTTTATACTCCAAATTCTGAGTTAATATTCTATAACGAATACACTGTGAACCTCAAGTTTGTGTTTTTTGGCTTCGATCTTGAAAAAAACATAAAAATTGCCTACATAACCAAATAAAAACTCGCAGATCTTGGCTTGAAACTATGTCGATATGATAAGAGAAATTTCTCTTGAAAAAATCGACAGTGGGATTACATGTGTGCTAAAAGCCTCTAAGTTAGTGTTTTTAGACTTGCAAAAAGTCCACTACTCCCTACAAATCTCTCACCCGGGACTAAGGTTTATACTGTCGATTCATTCAGAGAAATAAATTCTCTTGAAAAATAGTCAGTGAGATCCATTTACCTAAGATATAGGCGATATAATATTGATAATTTTGTCAAAGATTTTTTCTAAATTTCTTTGGAGCAAGCGCGTCAAAGTATTTGTATATTTTTATAGACTCTGAAAGTGGCGAGTGTTATCTTCATACCCATATACCCATTCTGAATAATAATAATAATAAATTTGGATGATTTTTAAAGAGCCGTTTTTGTGATACCCCACCTCAAGGGCGCTCGTAGTGCCTTTTTATGTAAGACTAGACTGGTGTGTCGTGATACACGCATGCGTCGTATTTAATTTTTCATGGTAATGCACATTTAATAGGATATGGTAATGCACATTTAATATTATGTACGGCATCTTCCAAGTAATCACAGTGTTTCCAGCCAAGAGAAATTTACATGAAAAATGGATTTTAATATATCTTTCCTCTGCTAAGAATGCCACACTATGCCACAACCGACTACGTATTTAAAAATGTTTCGATTACAATTAAGGTGAATCTTAATTGTAATTTATCTGACCCAGGTTCGATATTGTAAATGATAAACACAGTTTTGTTTAATTAACTCTCAACGAGTATAATGTTGATAATTCACCATTTCCCACTGCGTAGTAATTTTGAATCATGAAATCATGTATCACAATAATTGGCCTTTTGAATGTGCGTTAAACAAAGTCCTTGTGTGGTATCTGCATATCTTCATGTGCCAGAATTTTGTATGTATCTGGAACATACTATCGGTCCGCTCCATTATGGATTGAATAAATCTTTGGCGTAAGCATATATAATATAAAGTGATTGTGTAGACTATGCCAATTTCATATACGGTCGTCACCTAACTAAGAATTGGTTCCCAAATATATTTGAGAATTTACATTGATCACATAATATAAGATGAAAGCCAAGAGAAACATTGGGATAGAATATAGTAGGTATTACCAACGTGAGCGTTGTTGGATTTAGAGGATCAAGAGTAAATACGGTTCTAATAGGAATATTTAAGCCATTTGAAAGAGAAATAGACACCATTATGTGTGTTTAAAAAAGTTATCTGTCGATAACAGAATTTTAGTGTCTGGAAATTTGTGGAATAAAATGGATTGTGTGGTTCGGATTTTCAATGTAATATACTAACGGTCTTACTTATTACATTTCGTTAAAAGCTTACTAAACGAGCAACTATGGACATAGACATCTCATACTTTCTTGGCACCTAAAATATATAAAATCTTCACCAAGGTAACCCAAAAAAAAAAACTTTTGCAGCTAAACTCAAAAATACACTGATTTCACACTGGCTTCTTACTAAAAAACGCAAAGACTGCGAAAATTATGTGTCCGTCGTACTACACTAGTTAACTAATACAATAATTAAATATACTAGTTGCATGTAACACATGAGATCCAACTGTCGATAGCGATATTATGTATAGTTGAAGAATAAGTACCAAACTATTATCCCATAAATACAAATTATTTAATATTTTAAGATATTTGATTTTCTATACAACACTTGTACCTATGTATGTATGTCAAGATATGATAAAAAATTAGCTATATTATAATATTAGGATAGCTTTAAAAATTACTTGATATGATGTCCTATTACTATGTACCGTAGTCTACATTTACTTGTTTTTTTTTCATTGTTTTTAATATCATTATGCTCTACTGTACTGTTGGATATCCAAAATAAATAAAATAAAAAATAAAATAAAATATTATGGAGGTCAGTCCTTGATCCTACCCAGAATATGAAAACAGCATAAAGGTATGTATGTATGTTTGGAGATTAGTATCAAACAATTAAGTCTTCATAGTTATTGTGTGTAGGCGATTGCCATACAAATTGTATGAAGCAATGTCGTCACTAAATTCAATTTTTATAAAAATGACTAGCTGACCCGGCAATCGTTGTTTTGCCGTATAAATTATTTCTTGTGAATAATTTGGTAATTTAATAAAAAAAACGAACTTATTGTAGGTATGTGGGGATGGGGTCGATGAGTGAAAGAGGAATGGAGCGCTGTGGACGATGACGGCCTATAAAAATAACAAAACGTCCTCCGTGGCTCAGTGGGTTGGGTATCTGACTGCTGATCCAAAGGTCCCGGGTTCGATTCCCGGTGGAGACACAGTTTTCAAAATTGTGTTTTCAGTCTGGATCTGTGAGACGAAAAATTTCGTAAGTCTCCAGAATGTGGCAACTTGTTATTGGGTGCGTGTTAAATAATTATTTGACATAGCACCTGTTAGTTGCCCGAGACGCTATATTAAATAAAAACAATGTCAATCTCGAAGAGCAATGTACAATGTTTTTTGTCCGTCCGTCTTTAGCCAACACAAACAAACTGGATGGTTTGACCATGCCACGTATAATTGTCCGTGTGAAAAGCATGGTGTGCCCAAATCTAAGCCATAAACATACATCATTTGGCCTTGTGACTTATTGATTGTCATTGAGAATGCCAATTTATTTGGAAATTTAACGCGTTTTAATTCAATTACCACTTCTTTGTTAATCATTGGGATTCGTGACAGCAATACATTTTCGCCTCGGAACTTGCCATTCAAAATGCAACTATTCCATCGCCGATATCTAACAATTGTTTTGAGGATGTATCAGCGGATGGATTTTGAAGCATTTGAACTCGCATGTTTACTTTTAGCTGTACCTACTTTTTCAACATTACGTCACAGTGGCGATGATTTCAAGCAAGCATTGATCTCATCAGCGTACGTTGAACATAGAATGACGGAAATTGTTTGTCTGAAATCACCTGAAAGGAGTAACAGAGAGCCGCCGAATAGTTTGTAGTTGTTTTTTATATCATTCAGTGTCCTGTTCAACGTCTCAAGCGAATTTTTGTGTGCCAAAGTGAATTCATCCCAGATGATATTTCATCCCAGCTGTTCTGCCTCCATCTAATAAAGTTGCTGCAATGCCAGATGATGCAACAGTCAACGCGATGCCATTATTTGATCGTATTTCGGCGAAAATTAGCGAAATGAGACATGTTTTGCCAGTTCCACCTGGTGCATCCAAAAAAAAATCCACCTTTTCCTCCCAAAACTGCCTGCATAATGCGGTCGTAAATGATTCTTTGTTCATCAGTCAGTAGTGAGACATTACGATTCAGTTTACCGCATGGGCCATGAATCATGTTTGTTGGAACAATATCGTACATAGATCATGTTTGTTGGAACAATATCGTACATAGAATCGATGTACAAACAATAATAATGGCCGAAAACTGTGTAGAGAGTGAGAGAAAGCTTATTGTGTGAGGGAGATAGGAGACCGCCATCTTTCTCGTCCCTATTCCTTGCTGTTTACTGGTTGAGAGGTGACGCCTGTATAACAATCGCACTTTCTGTTTTCACTGGGTTCATTCATTCATACCATCACGGCATATCCCACAATGTGGGGTAACCAGCGAAATGTGTGCGGGTGTGCATTGACTTATAAAAGGGAGCACAACACATCTGTGTATACCCACACACCAGTCTCGTCTCACCTAAAAAGGCACTACATTCAGAATGGGTGGTGAACACCATTGCTGAAATATGTGAGATCTTATTGTTGCCTGTTATATTTTCGATTACCCGGCTCTTACGCGACACTCGAAAACAATAATAGGAAAGAGTGGAAGCAAGTTTTCACTGGGTTAAATACATAAAATGTCCCCACATATCTGAAAGAAAGATTTCAACCGTTGGCCTCTCATGGACTCCCACTTCGGTCTAGAGAAGAGAGTACCCTTGCCATCCCACCTCATGTTACAGATTATTATTCATCTTCCTTCACTATTCATGCTGCCCGGCTGTGGAACAATTTAGCATTTGATATTAGAACTGCCACATCACTTCCAATTTTCAAATCTCGTCTTAAATGCTCGCTCTTCCTCTCAATTTCACTTCCCATCCCTTTTGTTCGCTCCTTATCCTCTCCCTTCCCTTTCTGAATTTGTGTAATTACTCACTTTTGTTTTGCTGTCTTATACTGGTTGTGTTATTGTGTCATTATGTATATGCCGAAACTATGTTATGTAATTTTGATCTCAGATAGTTGACTGGAAGAAATTGCCTCCAGGCAAGAAGTCCGCCATTTGTACTATGTACTTTTATGTATGAACAAAAAAGTGTTGTATAAATAAAAAAATATCGTACGACAATGATTAATCAATTGCGATCTTGCAACCCTATTATGCATCTGTGGATAAAAGTAAAAATAGTAATATCGCTATTAAAAAATAGGGGTTAGTGGTAAAGGGGTTATAATAATTTTTTAATGCCAATTCATAAAAAAAATTAAAAAAAATTTTTGTCAAAAAACTAAAAAAAAAAAAATCTGGAGAGGTCCACCCTTATCACATAGGGGTATAAAAAATAGCCTACAACCTATTCTCAGACGTACTTAATAATCACAAAGAAAATCATAAAAATTGGTCAAGCCGTTTCGGAGGAGTTCGATAACAAACACTGTGACACGAGATTTTTTATATATATGATTAAACCAAACATATTATTATCCTTAAAAAAGTAGCAAAATCTAATCATAATGACATAATAATGTACACTCTAGCACATGCCCATGGGCTAGTAAAGTGTTTGCATCCATGTGACTCAAATGTTTCTTATTAGCATTTTATTGGTTTTTATATATGTATTCTTTTAATGATTGTTAATCGTAAGCGATGTTCTTGTAATTGACTTCACAGATGTAAAAACAATAGATAAATGCATATAATCTATGGGTAACTGACATCGAAAAATGAAAACAAACGCGATGAAGAATAACAAGGAAAAATAGTTAATCTCAAATATGCGTCGGATCATATATAGTGAAAGACCCGCCATTTTGAAATATTTGGTATGACGCGTTAGTCAAGCGTTAAACAACCTCTCGACCCGTCCTAACTTGACGTCTTCTAAATAAAAGTGTAATAAAGATAGTCACGGTTTATAAGTAAACTTTTTTTGTTAATGACGCTCTATAACCAGGTACTTGTAGTATACATTTATAAGTAAGACGGCAAGTGTAAAACTATTGAGAGTCCCCGTAGATATTGTGTGGTGTAAACTACCTTACAAATTGTATGAAACGATGTCGTCACTAAATTCAATTTTTATAATAATTGTAAAAAAAAGTTTGAATTAGTACCTACCTACTACTATAATGCTACTATTTTTGGAAGAAAATTAAATAATCAAGATTTATGATGTTATGGCGTTTTCTGATATTTTAAAAATATTTGGATATATAGGCAGTTAAACATATAAATTTATCATAAAAAAATGTTTTTCTAAATAAAAAATGTTGAAAAAGTGAAATTTTGTATTTGTCTATATTCATACCATAGAATTATAATATATACTAAAATTCTATGATTCATAGTAATTTTCAGGTTCAAGCTTTTATGATTTTTGAAATATAGGGAAAAATAAAGCGAAAATTCTAAAGTTGATAATCTCTGACTGAAATTCTGAGTATATAAGTTTTGTAGGCTTAAAATTTCTTATACTTCCGGAAGTTAAATCGTGAATCAAGCGGATCAAAAGTAATAAGGGACACACATAGACACACTAAATGTTCTCGTTTGAATTCTGAGTACATCCATGTGTGGAACATATATGCTGCGAAGCCTCTAAGTTGGTGTTTTTGACTTCATAGTTGAAAAAACTATGAAAAATATTGTAGGTTGGTTGGAAGAAATTGCCATTAGGCAATAAGGCCGCCAGTGTACTTATTATATGTATAAAAAGATTAAATAAATAAATAAATAAAAATATAGACCTGGCCATACAAACCGACTATACCTTCGCTTGATATTATGTCGATATGTTAAGAGAAATAAATTCTCTTTAACAAATCGACAGTTGGATTATACTCGTACATTGAATATGATAATGATGTATTATACCTAATTATATAGGTATATGAACATTGAATGTTATAATGAGGTATTTTGATAACTTTTGTGTTTATACAATCTTTGTTTATTTTATTCTTGTCTTGTCTATTATGATGGCAGTAAATACATTGTACCTACCTCATTACCTCACTACCCCATACCATTGTTCATAGCTAACTAAGCTAAACATTTGCTTAAAACATACGTTTTTTGTCTTTTGAATGTTATGAACGATATCCATGACAACAATCAATTTAATATTTCGGTGAACAACGATTGCTTATACTTTATTGAAAATATTTCTGTATTGACATTTGATATATATGTATGATACATGAAAGGTTTTCACGGGTGTTAGTATTAATTTCTTCAGGATAACCCGCGTCAGATTCTGATCCTCGGGAGGATCAGTCGTCGACCAACGTTTCTCCCGTGTCGCAACAGACATCTTCAGAGCCTTGTTATATAAATTTTTGGTCTCGATGGGCGCACGTCCGGAAAAAACAACAGAAAGATAGCTGCTAGAGTAGAGTTAAACAACGAGGTTCACCACCCATTAAGGATGTTGCCTTTTTAGGCGAGACGAGACTGGTGTGGGTAAACGCCAATGTGTCGTACATTTTTATTTATTTACGATAATGCGCACCAGCCGCTGGTTACCCCCCACACTTTGGGATATGCCGTGATGGTATATATGTATTCATAATGTCACACATTTTTTTAAATCAACATAAAGGGAATCCCAAAAACCCACGAATCTAAAGTACCTAGGCTAAATGGTAAATTTTGAAAATCTTTTCCCCAGTACCTAGGTACCTACCCTCAAAATATACGTCTTTACATTAAAAACAGTATATTTTTACATCTTTATTCTATGGCGTGAGTGAGTAGGTATTGGTTTAATACTTTTCTTGCAAAATTAGTTTTTATTTCCCAAAATTAGTTTCAAAACCTTTTTTATTTCATACAAATATATACATATACGTTATTATCAAAGTATGTTGAACAATTTTTTGCAACAAATAAACTTTTTTTTATATTCAATGAGAATAATTCTAGGACTTTCTTCGTATGTTCACAGAATGTTTTTGCGCCACGTAAAGTTATATACAATGAACTAATAAAGTTGAAAAAATAAAGGTTTTAGGAATTTTCACTTACACAAAAATGTCTCTGACATCGGTACGGTAAATAGTGAATAGCAAATTACGATGCTTACATTTTGTAAAGTTTTTCTTGAACAACAAAAAGATTTATAACAAGATTTGTCTATAATTCTTCATACTGATTCAATATAAATTACTTCCTTTCAAAGCTTTATACATGCGCTTTTTTATCCCTCCCTCAAAAAAGTTATTTTTTCGTAAATATGATGCGATGTTGGAATAAAAGCAATAAAAACAAATTATTTAGTTAAAATAAATCCTTGTCACTTTAATAAATAAAAGCAAGTGTTTACGCCGGAAATCCTAATAAATGAAATAATTTCACAATCACCTCATTTTGCAGTAAAATAGCAATATCTATTTTTTTTACTGTAAAACATAGTAATTGTTATACTATTGTGGAAATAACAATAATGCGCCAAATTTTGCAACAATTTGCCAGGTTGGCGTCATACATTTTTTTCAGTGTGAACAATCAAAGTTGGGTAATATTTTTTTTTAAATTCATAACCCGGGAAATAATTTGTTTTTTTCGCCAAAAAAAAGTTTTATTTTGGATTGTGATCAACAGCTAAGTTATTCAAGATTATAAAACATAAATTAGAATTCGAAAATATTGAAATTTGTAGATATGGCACTCCAAGGCAGAGATTTTCGGGCACTTTGTAAAAGTGGCAATATCTCGAAAACTAAGGCACTTTTAGCAAGGTCATATTTTTGCATATTCTGGCGAGTCATGAGTTGGTATAACAGCTCTTTAAAGGAATAAGTTGACTTATGGGACACCCTGTATACATCTTCATAAATTACCTAAATTATGTAAGCATAAATGCTTGTGTTATAGGTGAACGAATTCGGTCATGGCAGGATTCGAACTCGTGACCACTGGATTACAAATCCAGCGCGCTAACCGCTCTGCCACCACCCATTTAAATACCTCGAATTTGTTTTTTACTCCTCATTAACGGGGAGTTATGATTTCGCAATATTTAAGGGTATTTTTTTATTGCAGATTATCAACTAATATCGTGATGAGATTGTATTCGGAAAGTTTCATCACAATGTATCTGTGTGTGTGTGTGTGTGTGTGTGTGTGTGTGTGTGTGTGTGTGTGTGTGTGTGTGTGTGTGTGTGTGTGTGTGTGTGTGTGTGTGTGTGTGTGTGTGTGTGTGTGTGTGTGTGTGTGTGTGTGTGTGTGTGGATGCGTGCGTGCGTGCGTGCGTGCGTGCGTATACTGGGGACACTTACAGACATTGACAATGGCATAGAAAAAAGTATATCTCACAAATTTTATATGTTGTCAACATCATATTAAAAGTGAACTCGACATGCAAATTTCATCAATATTTCACACAAACATATTAAAGCATCCGAGATAAAAACAGTAAAAAAAAATAAAAAGAAGACATAAGTATACAAAGCCTATACAAAGTAAACATAAAGAAACACATATATAACAATAAAAAGTAATGAAACTAGTGCAAATAGCAATAAAAAGTAATAAAACGTGACCTTATATACAACAAATCAACTGAAATTGTCCTCTCCACTCAGAATCACATCAAAAAAGGATATAATTTACTTCTAATAACAAATAGCTATTTCTGATTCTATCAAATTTGTAATTTTTAATGAATTCGATCACGCCATGACCTTTTAATAATTATAATTTATTAAGCTACATTTAGTAATACAAGATCACTCCAAGGGTGCAATAGCTTATTTGTTGGCTCTATGGAACAAGGCAGTCTTAAGTAGTCTATCGAATGTATTTTTGTTGTATAAATTCATCGTCGCATTCACATTATAACATCGTTTACCTCGTTACATATCGGGATATGTCGTGATGTTGTGATATGTATGTATGCACATACATAATATGTATGTAACATCTTTTTACATTGTATAATAGGTAGGTACTATTAGGGTTAAGCTGTAGCCGAAAGAAATGTTTAACAGCGTATAATGTCCTAAAAAGAAACATTTCTTAATTGAAAAATAAGTATCGGCTGATTTCCTACAAATTTTATGACGAAAAAATAGTATTTTTGTCGATTTTTCAACAGATAAAGATTGTCATAATTTGTCATATTCGCAATGTAATCTGTAATCCAAATACCCGAAGCTTCTGATAACTCGCTGGGGACATGACAGTGCTCAATGTTTCAGTAAAAATTATAACATATTATATTAGTTTGTGCTCCGTTCGATAGATGGCCAGCTTAGAACACCTATAAGAATGATTTTACCTTGATTAAATAATTATATCCAAATAAACAGCTTTCACAAGGAAAAATTCACTATGAAGGCATTCAAAATTGGTAAATGTTGCAATAAATGTTGAAAGGCTTATTCATCTTAATATTTTTGACGCCAAGCTTTCATACTTGTGGTTTAGTGTATTTTTCTTCTTGTGCTTGTATTTAAAGTTTCACAGTACATGAAATTCTATTAATCTTTTCACACTTGGATATGTGTTTGTGACAGTTGAGCATATAAAAAGCTTTGAGCATTTGACAAATAATATAATCGAAGTATTAGATTCAAGATTATTACAATAAACTTCTTGATGTTATGACAGAAAACGAATATTATGAAATATATATTTATAGTACACGAAAATGATGTCTAATATATTTTTCGTGATGGAACAAAACGAGGACATAAGGAAAAAATCTATGGTGAAGAAATATGAAATTAATAGAATGATAGTTAACACACTGATATGGTTTGAAAGTTAATAAACTGAGATCAAGAAAATTATAGTTGCGATGCGCGAATGTGGATTTTTCGATTATAATGTATATAATGAATTATTTCGTTTTTATTGGGAAATGTGTTTATTTGATATAAAAAAGTATTGTTTTTCATAATAAAATCATAGTTGCCATATAACTATTGTTAGGTACCTACTTAACAATATTTTGACTTTCAAGTAGAAATCTTAATGATGTTTTAAATATTTTAATGTTGTGCTTTTGAGATAATAAAATTTAAAGATACATTTAGATACATAAAATTTTCTTTAAAGTTTTGTTCTTAACTGTAGATTATTCAGATTCAAAATGCAATACGTTTCGTGTTTTTTTTTAAGTTTATATATAGCTTTAATGGTTTCCAGTTTCCGAAGACCTGAAAATTTAATACGTACAAGTTTACAAGTTTGCTCTGAATAATATGAAATTCAAGAGGTAAACTCTCGGCTTTCAGGAGATTAGTACCTACGTATTTGGAGCATAACTGGATTTATACATCAAGGAAATAATTTTCCAAGAATCGAGCAACAAGCGTCGAAATAAATGATAAGACACCCACATTTAAATATTAAACTAACCAAAAATGCAATTGACTGTTGTAAAAGAAAATATATAAGTTTTTAGATTGATTATATATTGATTGATTTGAACACAATATTATTTTTTGTGGCGATAAATATTTTATAAAAAAAACTAATTTTCGTTCATTTTAATTTGCTTATTTCCCTTAAGAAAATACTCAAACTGTAGACCATAAACAGTTAAATTATTTTGGTAACAAATTATGCCGATATAATCTGGTGTCGACAATTGGTATTCAAATATATGAGTCGTATAGTATCAAATGCGGGTTGGTTTCAGCTGTATTTTTCACAATAGATAAAATCTGTTTTTTTTACTCTTTAAAATATAATCAATTGAAAAATACGCTGTTTTGTATGATGTAATAGTAATTAGAATACTTTATTTCCAACTAGCTTTAATGTCCCGCCGTTGGCCTAGAATGTAAATTAGTGAAGGAATAAGCAATCGTTTTATAATATTGTCAAACAAATTTTTTGCTAAATCGGACTAAGAAAAGTGGTTTGAAATTTAATTGAGTTTAAGGGTTGTAAAATGTTCAAGTGATGGCCACAACCCATTTGTATTTATATATAAGTGCATAAAATTTCTGCACGCATGGACTAAGGGAAATAGTTTTAAATATGACTGATTGTTATGAGTTTGGTTTTGGCCACAACTCCCATTTTTATACATATATTGTCATCGAAAGCAAATAATGTGTTTAGAAAATTTAGTGATTCAGGATGATGGGAAATAGTTTGAAATTTGATTAAACAAAAGTACTGAAAATATTCTAGAGTTGGTCACACCCCATTCGTTTTTTATTTTTTCGTCTAGTGTTCATATAGACTTAAAACTGACCCAAAAGTCTACATTAAAGAAGAAGAAGACTAAAACTATGTTAAATAGTTTTTAATTTGAATATAAACGTTGTGAAGAGTCCATCAATGGCCACAACCCCGTTTTCTTATATATTGTCATCGAAATCAAATTGTAGTAATTGAAAATAAAGCAATATGGGATGATATAATAAATGGTGTAAATTTGATCAAATAAAAGTATTGAGTAGATTCTAGTGTTGGTCACATCCCATTCGTTTTTATGTATTTTCATCGCGCGCGCACGGACACACACACACACACACACACACACACAAACACACACACACTCACACATACACACGTTTTTACGAAGTTTGTTTTTCTGTGTTACAACATCAAATTCGATTCATCGATTTTTTTCAAAAAATATATATATTTTGTTATTTTACAAAATATTTGTTTGAATGTATATTGTAAACGACAAAATCTGCCAACCAACCGAAATATGAAAATCAGAGAACGATGTGGATTTTTTAGAAGCAGTAAGAAAACCAAATGAACAATATTTTCTGTTGAGTGTACGAAGACATTGGGTGAGTTTAAAATACAAATATTTTAATTCAACTTGAAACGAACGAAACAATAAACATTCATTCGCAATATTTCATTTTGATTAAAGTAGGATTTCATGCCAAATTATTTGAGATTTTCTCTCAATCCATTACTGAGGTATAAGAATTGAATTAATCACATTAATTCAATACGAAGAAAATGGAAACAATAAAGTCGACACAAGCATTCTACAAAATAAAGCTAATAAATACATCATATAATAAACCATATAATTAATGTCCTTACAGTTAGCGCTTCGAACTATCAAAAGTAAAATAATAGCAGTATCGATTTTCCATTTATTTATATGTAGAGCCTACCTCATAATCCTTCACATGTCTGAAACTCACACATTGTAGATGTTTTCTTCATTGTTATATGTTTATAGACATAGTTTATAGATATTTATAACAAATTATACACTGGCTTAAACAAAGGTAAAGGTAATCTTTATAAAAATATATTATTTTTTTATCACATTGAGAAATACATATGTATTTTAAGATGAAATCATTAAGTTCTTTGACAAAATGCGTTCGCAAATTACAAAAATAGTATAAATTGTTTTCTGAAGAAATGTTGAAAGTCAAATTTGTCTTTATAAAGTATTTCAAAAAGCAAAACGTTTTATTTTTAAGTATTCTAATGAGATGGTTCAGAGCATCACAAATCAATTATGTCTGTAAACTTATTATTCTATTTTTCTTCTTAGTGAGTGCTCTTTTCCAATAAGTTTTGGCTTTTTTGCTTTATTTTCTTTAATTTATAAAATATTTTTTCTTAAAAAAACGTATTAATATTTGATTCTAGTTTGAAAGTATGGTAAAATTGAATGGCGAAAACATTTATTAAATAAATAATAAATTATTTTTAATTTTTTTAAATTGATTTTGAATAGATGTGTTCTCTGCTATTGTACAAAGGCCATGTTTTTAATCTAGTCTAATTTTCTTTAAGATGAAATCTTTTCTTCTCATTTTCTGGGTGTGACACGAATCATTTGCCTTGTAAATAATAATAAAAAAACGAATACGTTCTTAGCACCAACAATTTAATTTTCTTATATGCGAAAAATCTTTATAAACTTTCAGATTGTCGTTGACTTGGTGAAATATTTACTGATTTAAAAAAATACGCTTTTAACGAGAAATTCTTTATATACATTGTGTACATGCCACCGGTTTCAAAACTTTGTTTTATTTATTTTATCTTAAAATATAATATATATATACACCTTACTACTAAGGTGGTAAGCTTTCTACTTGAACGGACTTGCGCGTACTATCCCTCAAGATGGAAATTTATCAACAAAGACGTCTTTGAAAATGTCTGTTGTAATACAGGCGAAACGCCGGCAGACGTCTAATCCTCTCGAGGATCAGGATATGACGTGGGTTATAGTGAAAATATCCTGTTGTGTACGACTAGTCTCGATAATGGACGATGTTATTCGGCCGAAACGTCGGCAAAACCGTCTTTTTCAATATGAAAAGAAATGTATATTCTGAAATAATGGCTATACATTTACATACATATTTTGAAGTTTAAGTGAGTGAGTGTATGAGCTTAGAGGAAGTTAAAATCAAAAAATTGCCCACTCACTCAACTTCATCCGACTAACTTCAGAGGTGGAGAAATGAGAATCTAATAAAAAGTTCTAATTTAATTTTGATAATTTAGTAAACATATTTGTCAAATATATCTCAGAGCATGATTTTAATGACTGAAAGACAAAAGTTGAAAGGTGATGAATGTAAGAAAATTATTATCCAAAGAAATTCATATCAAATAATATCAGACATCTCTGACGATTAAGTGGAATCTGAGAGAAATACAGAAATTTACAATTAAATTTACTGACCATCATAAACTAAAAAAAATATGCACTTGTAATATATTATACATGATATAACGAGAGACAAGTATACAGATTGAATGTTTTACAAGATGCAGATTTGTTCATTTTTTTATATGCAGGCAGACTTCATATTCAAAATTTGAAATAGTACAACATTACAAGAAATAAAAGATGTACAATTTATGAAGTATATTTTTGTAAAAGAACAATAACAATTTTAAATTTACAGGCTAATTAATTTGGCTTATATAATTCTCGCCATATTGAACCTCCACACAGCGCGAGCGTGTGCTCTTTTTTTAAAAGGAAAAACGAAAATGAATAGATTCTCTACCGTGAAGTTCGTTTGAGTCCAATAGATACATGCGGTCGTGTTAAATATATTATTAACCAACAACCGTAACATTCTTAAATAATAACGTCACGATATAATATATCAAATATTCGATCAAATCGTGTTAGCCCTATAATTACGTACCTGATTTCTTCACTGAAAAAGTGTTTTATTGTTTTTCGTATTGAGTGAATAGGTAATTAATACACATCATCGATTTTTGTATATTTAACATTTTATTTTCATCCACCAATTCGTACCTTGTGTTGAGGAACATTGATCACAAGGATTCAATGTGAACCAATGTACAACTTTTGATAAATATATTTTACTTGTTCAAATTTCTACGTATTTTATTATGAAGAAATATTCCAAGTGGGAGTAAAATTTCTTAATTTATTTGAGACGCAATTAAATCTACGATGTATTCCCATATTTATTTGCATGTATCTACTATGTCACTTAATTTAAATGATAAAATACAATGGGTAGCATCCGATTTTTTTAATTTTAATTATGCTTCTTCATCATTGCGTGCTGTATCTACAACAAAATTGACTAAATTTTGTTGAAGACGTTTCAGTTTGTCCTTGTGTGCTATTTCTTGCCGAAATTGTAAGAATTCGTAAAACTGTACCATTTTTATAGAGTGTATTTTGTATGTCTATATATAAAATGCCATCGGAATAGAAAGTGACAAGGGTATCAACGTCTTCTTCTTCAGCCTATTTCCATCCACTCCCGAACGAGTGAATCCTCCATTTGACTCCACGTCGTCCTGTCTTGTGCAGTTTGCATCCAGGACGTGGACCATATCGTTGTGTATATGTAATTCCTCCACCTCAGCTGCGGTCGCTCCATATCTCTACTTGTCGTACGGGGTCTCCAATTCACATTCTTTGTCCACTTATAGGAATGGATGCTATTGGGGTTGTTATTTAATTGAGAATATAATATATCAGAAGTTTGCGATTTTAAGTGCATGTTCAAATTACTTCCCAATAACATACATCACTATATAAGATATTGCAATTTGATTATCAGTTAATCAGTCAGAAATAGAAATTGTAATTGAGTATACATAGAAGGGTTTCAAAATAAAATAATGACTTACGTGATTTACATCTATTTTCGGTTTAAATAAGTTCGGTATAATGTTGTACTTGATAAATTCACAGATGTTCGAGATATTTGGGTCGATATTTATTTTACAATTATTACCAAGATTATTAAGAGTTAACACTCTCGTCGTCTAGTTGGTTGATATGCGAATGGCACAGATTATATATTATGTGGCGAATGGTAAAGCGCGCTGCATATTCGGATGCGAGACCATCCGACAAATGACTTATGTTGATTGTGGTGTATAGCATCGCCACACACTTATCGTCCGAGCTTCTGGCTTCGTAAGTTCGTATTCCATCTATTTCCATGTCAGAGTCGTCACACGTCAGTTAGTTTTGATCTTTCTATTACCCGAGTATCAATTTATCTGGCCATAAATACATCAAAGAATATTTATTTATTTTCATTTAATTTTTATCAAAGAAACATACAGTTTTGTAAATATATTGTAATGGTACAAAAATAAAATCAAATAAACCAGCATAGTTTACGTTAATGGTTAACAATAAGTTACTCAATAACAAAACATTAGTTATAACATTCAGTAAGAATACAAAAAACAGAAAAATAGCATTTATAAAATAAAAATAAAACCAGTTAACCCACGTAAAAGTTCACAATATAGATAAAAAAGTTTTCTTTTAAAAGCTCCAAGATCGTTATTTGGAACATCGATTGCAGATTTATCGATAGAATTATACAATTAACAACAAAAGAAGAAATAACCTATTTTGTGTCAAAAACTATTAACATAAATAAGTAGGTAATGATTTTATTTTATTTTATTCTTGTTGACAAATTCACATAATATAAATTTCAATTGTATACATTATTATTTATATATAAATATATTCCAATTAAGAATTTGTTCGTTAGAATAGTGCTTCCACTCTTTTCTATTACTGTTTTCAACAGGCAACAATAACATCTGACATAGTTCAGCAATGAGGTTCACCACCCATTCTGAATGTAGTGTCTTTTTAGGTGAGACGAGACTGGTGTGTGGGTATACACATATGTGTTGTGCTTCCTTTTATAAGGCAATGCACACCCGCACACCTTTCGCTGGTTACCCCACATTGTGAGATATGCCGTGATGGTATGAATGAATGAATGAAAAAGAATTTGTTCGTGAAATATTACATAGGTACATTATAATATATCAAGCTTGGTAAGAACAACAAAATAATATGAGCAACATAACAAAGCAAAAAGGGGGTACAAAATAACAAACAAAAATAACATGAGACAATGACTGAAAAAGAAGAACAACAAAATCGTAAATATTATTTTTTGATATTAAATAATATCAAAAAAAATATATTTCATTTTGTCCCTTGCTCAAATTTTTTTAGTCAAATTCCCAAAAGGACGAGATGGCATAAACGTATGGTGAAATGACGATTTTTAGACGTATCTTTGTTAATATAATCCACCTTAATTTTTGAAAAATGATCTCAGCTAGCTGCTGGAATAAACCAATGCTCGGTTTAGAATATTTTATTGCTTACTTTTGAATTTGGTAAGGAAATAAAAATATGTGCTGAATCAATAATTAAGGGTGGGACTGCTGCCAACGTACCTATTTTTCAATTTTATATGCCATCATAATAAAGAAAAATATATCTTTTCTTTTTGATAATCTTCTGTATAAATTTTCGTAGAAAAATAATGGCATACCCCGATTTTCAACGTTTATCTTATATTTTTAATAAAATATAAGGCGTAGTTCAACATCTTAAATTTCTAAAAAACTATAGGCTACGACTATTTACACGACTCATATAATAGACGAAAACCAAAAATAACCACAAAAACGCAGATAAATCAAGTTATAAAAAATTTTACCTTTGTTATAATTGTAGATCTCGATGAAAAAATGATTTATAAAATTAAGTAAATGTAATAAGATGCCAATATTATTTATTTTTTCTTCAAGTTGGTTTCCATGATGCATTTTTATGACCATTGAAAAAAAGACAAAGGTAAATATTTTTGTACTATGATTTATCTGCGCTTTCTATGGTTATAAATGACCTAAAAACATAGACGACGTCAGAAAATTTGTCGTGTAAATAGACACTTTTTGGCGGGAAAACGCTTTTCCCGCCAATTCCGGTCGTAAAAATAGTGGCACCGAAAACTATAAGGCATAGAGCATTATATTTCTTTTTAAATTAAAGAAGTCATAAATATCTAGAAAAATATTATGTGACGTTGCATTAATGCTTCAGATTTAGGAAATAAACCTAAAAAACATTTTTTCAATATTAGACACTGTTACTTCATGGTAGAACTCCATAATCAATTAAAACTATGAAAACATTATATTTAATTTTACGTTCTACTTAAATTTTCATTCTGACCATTCTGACGATGCTCATCATAGAGCGATACCGGTGAATGGGAGTCGCGTTTGCGAAAAATTTAAGTAGAACGTAAACTTAAATATAATTTTTTCATAGTTTTAATTGACTAACAAACATTTATTTTCCATTCAGTGCCATTGCGAAATAAAAGTTTTTTTGGTATATTAACTTAACCTGATGCATTAACGCAACGTTACATAGTATTTTTCCAGATATTTTGATCTTCTTTAATTAAAAAAAAATATGTAATGCTTTATAGTTTTTCAGAAATTTAAGATAAATATCAAAAATCGGGGTATGTTTATTATTTTCCTACAAGAATATATACACAACATTAAAAAGTTGTTGTATATTTTTTTTTAATAATATCCAAACTAACTACGTTATTTTTTTAAAAAAATGTTTCGTTTTGTAGTAATGATGCAAATTCAAATTGAAAAAATAGGTACATTGGCAGCAGTCACCCTCTTCAGTTAATATACCTAATTTCATTCCAAAAATAAATATTTATAAGCATAATGCACATTTTAATCTGAATAATTGAACATTTTCATCTGAATCTTTCGGATAACAATTTGAATACATTTTTTTTATTTTTGGTACATAATAAAATTGCCCATTTTATTTTGATAATTCAACTTTTATGCATTTCTCGATTTTTTTTGTTTCAGGACGAGTTCTCATAGCAGAGAATGGCACATTGTAAACCTTGTAATAAATGTAAGTACCTACATATTCATTGTTTTTGTTTATTATGTAACAATAAGAACCATTACTTTTTTAATACTTATTATCAAACATACCATCACGGCTGATATGTCCCATCCTCTTCGCCACTTGATATGTATGTGAGTAAATAGTCCAGAATTTGATTCAGAGTGACTTTATTCACATACCAAAATATTATTAACAAATTCGAATGCGTCCGACTACACATTCGAGGATCTCCGTCGACACGAAGATATATCACAACGACATATCCTATAATAATGGATACTCGGCGACAAGTTTGCGGGTGTGCATTATCTTTCAAAAGGAAGCACGACACATGCATTATATAATATGAATTCACATAATATATCTTCATACGTTGCTATGACTTTGTGGCACATTTTAAAAGATTTCTAATAAAAAACTTTAGGACAAATTAATTTTAACAATAAACGTCCCACCCCTCAACCCCGTGTTACCCCCCCTACATTCTGTGTTACCACCCCCAACATTCCGTAATAACGCACGCGATTGATTTAGTACAAGTCTGTCCTGAAGAGGGAGCGGTCAGCTCTGAAAACTAGTTAGACTATAAGTTACTCAAAGTGGTTAAAACAAAATTAATTTGTACTAAAAGTTTTTTATTAGAAATCACGTAATATACATAAGTTTCAGTATTGGGAGTGAATGCAAACAATGCGTTTCAATAATCTCTTTCATTACTCAACTGAAAAGTGCCGTTTTTGTTGACCGTGTTTTGTTTTGCTGGCCGTGACCACCTAGACGTCTCAAATCTCGAAGGAGTTTCCTAAATACGATCAAACCCCTACCAGATACTCCCAAGACTGCAAGAGTGCGTCTTTGGAGGGACACAACGGAGGTCACACAAGGGGCCCTTTTTAATACACCAACTGAAGCGCTGCCCCCAGGACATAACCAACCGTGGCCAATGTGGAAAACCCTCAAGAGGATTAGGACTGGTGTCGGTCGTACAAGGAAAAATCTCCAAAGATGGGGAAAGGCTGAAGACGCTATGTGCGACTGTGGATAAACGCAGGACAGCGAGCACCTCCTAGCATGTCCGATCGCTCCAGCCCCCCTAGACAACATGCCATTTAAGCTAAGCGATATTAAATGTATGGAATTGGTGGCTATGACATCACGTGACAGCCACCAATTTCATACATTTCTATCGCTTAGCGATATAACGCTTAGCTTTAATGACATGTTGTCTAGGGGGGCTGGCCAGTGTGATTGGGACACTCTTAATGAACGAGTCCGCCTAGAGGACAACGCAAAGGAGTTTGTGGCTTTTTGGGCATTTAGTCTCATGTGTGTTGACCGACACGACAAGAAGAAACATTTTTTTTTTTTTTTTTTCAAATATGAAACCAATTTCGTCTTCTGAATTTCTTTGTATGATATCTAAATATTCTTTTTTAACAGATTTTTAATTATCTCAATAGAGACGAAGTTGGAATATTTACTGTAGGAGAACCGGGAAATCAAGGCACCTACAGGGCTTACGACCTGTCATCGGCTGGTTTACGTGATCACTTTATGCGCTTGCGCAACGTTCACCAATTATGCCTTTTTAATGAGATCCGTATCAATTCAATTTTGAAAGTTCTATATATTGTAATACTGGAATTCTTTTCGCTTGAAAATAAGGAATTTTTACTACAGCCATCTATGGGTGAAATTATGAACAACAATCTTATTATTATTTTTATTTTTTTATTTATTTTGTTGTAACGCCATCTATTGAGAGAATTGTTTTTTTTGTAAATAATGAAAGCTACAATTCTTATATCTGAGGTGACAATGCATTTTTCGCATGGAAGTCACCCCTGAATTGCGCCAGACTTATAAGGTCATTTTTGTCTTATATACCTACTTGTACCAATGTGTAAGTAATAGAATATTTTTATTATTGCATATGCGCAAACATTGGATTTTTTTCCCTGTCGGGAGTCAAAGATATTTTTTAACAGATTTTTAATTATCTCAATAGAGAGGAAGTTGGAATATTTATTGTAGGAGAACCGGGAAATCAAGGCACCTACAGGGCCTCATCGGCTGGTTTACGTGATCACTTTATGCGCTTGCGCAACGTTCACCAATTATGCCTTTTTATACGGATCTCATTAAAAAGGCATAATTGGTGAACGTTGCCCAACCGCATAAAGTGATCACGTAAACCAGCCGATGACAGGTCGTAAGCCCTGTAGGTGCCTTGATTTCCCGGTTCTCCTACAATAAATATTCCAACTTCGTCTCTATTGAGATAATTAAAAATCTGTTAAAAAATATCTTTGACTCCCGACAGGGAAAAAAAATCCAATGTTTGCGCATATGCAATAATAAAAATATTCGATTCTAAATATTCTGATGTTGTAAATATGCGATATATTTAACTTTAAATACATCATTATATTAAGTATATTTTGAATCAAGAATCATAATATTTAAATAACAAATTCTACTGCAGATTATATTGAGATTCCGTATATGTACCAGTTCATGGCACAAGCTGTCGTTTTGCGGAATTATTTATTAAGATATATCACTAAATCCATAATAGACATGGTGATGTATATGTACATACATGATGTGTTCATAATAGCTAATTCGAGTGAATCTTAATCAGCACTTTACTGACAAACATCAAATGAGACCTAATGAAGTGACAAATATCATATATTATTAAAGTTAATGTTATTATTATAATTATTGTATTCAGATGGTGGCTATGTAATCTTTTATTTTATACAGAAATATTATCTACATGAAAGATATAAGTTTTGATTAAAATTCCTAAAAATGAACAACTTACAGGTATAATTTATAATTCTTTCACTTTAATATCATCTTTAATCCTGTTTCCATTGAATCGAGGCACAGACCACTCTCTCTAGGGTGAATCGCCAAGAATAAAAAAAGGCGGATTTTTATTGAAAATAGAAAAACATGATTCAGAAATTTAAAATACTTAAATTTCTATACAAAATGGCCCCAGGTTCAAATAATTAATATCCTTGTACCTATTCACCACCACTTCACAGAACGCTAAGTGAGCGACAAGAAAAAAGGCATAGCACGACAAGTAGCTAATGGAGCCCTCTAGATTGGCAAACTCGGCACCATAGTGCAAAATGAAGAATCGACGAATGTGAATAGAAGAATTGCACTTGTGGAATGTCATTGAATTAAGATATTTTTAAATAAAAAGCATCAGAGGTGTGACCAAGTTCACTGTAAAAAATATCTTTATGGGAATCAAATCCGATAGTAAGGTACCATAACTATGACAGAACTTCTTAAAGGCTTTAAAATTGTTCTTTGAAATTGCAAAATTCGCCTAACCAATGGGACCTTGAAGAGGCCCATGGACAGTAACGAGGAGCACCGATCTATAAGAGGACACCATTGGGTAGCAAAAATCCCACAGGATATGTTCCGAAGTTTGGTCCTGGTATTGACAGAGCTGACATGAGGCAGAGGAGGCAATGTTAAATCGGTCAAGATAACTTTTAATGTTTCCGTGTCCTGTGAAGTATTGGGAAGTCCTTTTACCTATGTGTGTCATCATTTGCGTTATTTAAGATTTTTAATCCAGTTCTTCACTTGGAACTGTATCCAAGATCGCTGGCTCAAGTTCTTCCTCGACCGTTTTCGTTCAATCATTCTAAAAAAACGCTCATTTCAAAAAATGAAATGCGTCTCTCAAAACTGTGGACATGATACGAATCTGAGTTTCTTTCCAAGGCGAGATGACATAAACTTATGCTCAAAATGACGATTTTTAGACGTTTCTTTGTTTATATAATCCACCTCATTTTTTTAAAAAATCGAGCTTAAATAGCTGCTGGTATTAACCAATGATCTATTTGAAATATTTTATTGTTTATTATTGAATTTGGTAATGAAAAATTTAATTTGCTGAATCAATAATTAAGTTAATATGTATAACTAATTTCATTCCAAAAATAAATATTCTTAAGCATAATGCTGTGGCTGAAAATTTTATCTGAATCTTTCTTATAATAATTTGAATTAAATTTCTGACACCCATTCATAGAAAGAGGTTATCTGGTGTCTGCATTGAGGGGACCATGGTATCATAAAACTCCCCAAAGGACAGGAGCAGATAGTAGGGATTTGTAGAAAATAGCTCAGGTATGATATAATAAATTCAGGGTAAAACATTGGTGTGATTACGCTGAGAAAATTGATCTATGATGTAATAATTTTACTCTCTACTGATTTCACTATTTTTGAGTATATTTTTCAACAATAATCTTTTAAATCATGTTCAAGGTAAGTATATATTTCGTCTTGTTGTATGTCGTGCTATCTTAATTTTTGCATTTCGCCAAAAACACAATTACCTACTAAATTACTTCTTTGATATATAACATCGAGAAAAAGACTACACAGTGCGAGATTTAAGCCTCACGTCTCTCGTTTATGGCGTTTTTATGTCTCGGGTCATCAACTTTCTGAAATATGTATTTAGTATTCCATGTTTTTGGGTGAATCGAGCGTTTCGTATTTGTACTGATTTGTGATACAAATATGCTATGACGTGATGTTATATTTTTTTTAATAAATTCACTATAAAAATTTTAATGCAAATAATAATGAATTCAATCATGTCATTAAATCATTAGTAGTCCATTTCAATAATATTCAAATATTCCCTTTTATAATTTTATTTCATTGAAGAAGTATTTGAGTTTGCAAAAACTATGAATTGTCTTGTATGATGAAGGTTTCATCAAATCGTTGAAGTCAAAAGCTAAATTTCATTTGTATTGTACACGGAAAAATATAAAGTTTTATTAAATACCAGAATTCCGTACAATCTAAAATATTTTTAAGCCGTATTTGGTTTACTCTGTGAAGCGCCGTCTTTGAATAGTTCTTCCACTGTTATGTATTATTATCGTTTGTGTTTGGTAATCGAAAATGCAACAAAATAATGTATATTTCTCTTAAGAATAATGTATTTTTCGTATATTCGCGCCATTCAAATTAATAGCATTAAAAGTAACCACAAAAAAGATTGTGTCCTTAAATATCAGGCGCGACCTGGTATTTAATAATATGAACTGTTAAATATTTAGAATTTCAATTTTAATAATTGAAAATTAAAACGTTTTTCCGATAATAAAATTATCGATTTCAAAAACTCATTTATAAAGCGAATATTTCATTAGAGTCGTTAATTAAAAAATAAATCAATTTATTTTCCAGTTTTCTATTGAAAATTCAACAATAACAATAAAATGGTGTTTTATTTTTGAAACCGTGTGTTTTCGACGTTATGACAATATTATTTCATTTTGAAAATAATTTTAAAACAAACATTTCATTTATTATAACAAAAATGTGATAAAAATAAATACTTTCTTGCACCCTGCGCATGTGGCGAGTTTATTGCCATATGGCAATTTCTTCCAACTAACCAATGTTTCCAGCCCATAGAAGCATCATTACGGAATAGTGGAGAGTCATGATTTCAAAATTTTTAAGCGTATTTTTTTACATCAATTTTCTTAATGGGTATCATGTAGAGAGTGCACACTGTGAGTTTCGTCATGATGTGTTCGTATGTATGGCGTACGCCGTACGGATTATATTTCGTATTTTTTTGTATCTTCTCTACAGACCAAGCTATAAGTCCGATAGACTTCATATTAATATCATATATGTTAAGTCTATAAACTTAGAGCTGATTAGTTTAACATAGATTACCATTAATTTCTTTTCTATGATTTAATCTGTCCAAATATTTAAAATGCTCTTACGTTCTGGAAATCGAGGTATTTTAAGACTGTTTAAAATTTTGATACAATAAAATTACACTCACCAATAATGCATTCAAGGATCGTCAAAATTTAAAGAAAATATCTATAGTCTGCCATATAAATGTGAAATAAATTCATATATTTGTATGAAAAATGTAGGTATGTAACAGAATTAGAATAGCTTCTGTATGGGAAAATTGAATGATCAACTTCATATTGATATTGCATGTGTCTCTATAGACAAGTGTATATTTTTACTCTCCACTTCTATCTTCCTCAATGGGTAGGCAGTGAGAACCGAACACCGCATTCTTCTATCTTGGTACATATACATCGTCTCATCAACATTGATACACTGTCTCATACATGCTCATCTTGCTAGTAATGCAACTTTACTTAAAATTTCTCAACTGGTATCACGTAGAAAGTGCATACTATGAGTTTTGTAAAAATATTTTTGTGTTTGGTGTGTTGTAAAAACTTTTGTCCTTTGGGAATCTTATGATTATTTACAAATCTAATAGAAATGTACTTCGTAAAAATGCATTTAGATATTGTCAACCTTTCAAGAAGAAAAATGAACACTACTATGGAGTGGAGAGTTTAGTGTTGGCTACAACCTACTCGTTTATAAATAAAGTCGCAATAAATCATAGCGAAGAGTTTTTTTTCAAAAGTTGGTATAATTACATGATGTTTTAATTATACTCCGTTTTTGAGAATAGGTACCAAAATCACGACAAAGATGAATCAAGTAAAAGCAAACGAATTACGTTTCTTTGAACTTAATTCAGAAAGGGATATGTAATTTAATGTACATATAAACCCTGAAAGACCTACGCAAGAAAGAAGAGATTTTGAAAGAAGAGTTAGAATAAAAGAAGTTTTATCACAACAGTGTGTGTTTGTAACAATAATAAAAATACCAAAATGAGTTTCAAGGTGAAACGATGTAGTAAAAATGTGAGAGAAATAAAATGTAATGTAATATAGGATTACGATAATTGAAAATTCAGCTATAAAAGCGTTGAACGATTGTTTGGTCTGTAAAAGTATTATAAAAGTGCTGCAAATAAGAAAAAATAATATTTAAGAATCATTCAATTTTTTATAGTTGAAAACACGGAAGTGTCAAATTGTATAAACAATAAAGACGGATAACAATCGATATATCAAAAATAAAAGTAATCTGTGTTATACAATTATTTAATTACGAGGGTTGTCCGTAAAAAGTTTCCCTGTTTGCCACGGGCGCGAGGATCGCTGTTACGTGCGATCCGGCAACACTGGATCGTAGCTTGGTCTTCCCCCTCCACATCCCCACCCAACCGAACTCGCTGCTACGTTCAGGGTCAGTTTGGCAGCCGTAAAGAATGGAGCTCCCGATCGCATCGCCCGCGAGGTGTGAAGTACGCTCCGTGATTCGTTTTTTATGTGCCAAAGGCGTGTTGAAGCGGCCACCACATTTCCACCACAGAGGAGCTCTTGGACTCCATAGTCATTGGGGACGACGCTTGGACCCACTTCCTCACACCGGAAACAAAGGAACAATCCAAACAGTGGAAACATCCGCAATCGACGACGCCGCATAAGTTCGAACAAACGCTGTCTGCCGGCAAAGTCATGGCAACGGTATTCTGGGACAGAAAAGGCCAATTGTTGTGCAAATTTATGCCTAACGGCCCAACAGCACTGTTTTGTAGAAACACCTCGGTGGAACGCATTTTGCAAACGAAGAGGAGTTAAAAAAAAGAGGTTTTCAGCTACCTTCACGGCCTGGCGGGAGACTTCTATGACCAGGGAACCAATCCACCATGAACCATGGTTAACCGGATGAAAAAGTGCATTGAAGTCAACGGGGATTTTATAGAAAAATAGCTGAAAGTCTAAGCTTTCCAATGATGTATTGCTTATTGTAAATTAAAATGGTTATCATTGTGAAAAAAAATAGGGAAACTTATTTTATGGACAACCTACGTATTTTATGACTTGTCTTGCAAACACGTTTTTGCAAATAAACTAAATATTCCTTTTATTTAGTAAACGAATTTTCTTGATCTATATTTGTGGTATATATTGTATTACAATTTACCCAAGTTTCTGGGAAAATATTAGATGTTAAGCGCATGTAATATTTTAAGATCTGTTTCCCGCGAAACAGCATCCCTAATGTCACAGCACAGCTTCTACTATTTCCGTTTTCTGGGAAACAATTACTAATCCTGGGAATAAAGTGTCGGAAGAAAATAACTCTTATTTTTAACATGGCAACGTCAGAACCAACCTTGCACGTTAAATATGAACATATACTTAAATGAATAATTTTACATGGACTGCATCCTTGAGTACATAATATATAAAGTACACTTAGGCAGATAATGTCAAAATGCAATGTGTGGTCTGTTCCTCTTGCATGGCTCAGAAACCTGGAGACCGAAGGTACCCATGATGAATCGTTTGGAGGTATTCGAAATGTAATATTCACGGCTTTCTTGCCATTCATACATCATGCTGGTCGATCGTTTGGAAATATCATTCACGTTCCTTTTATTCTCTCCATCTCTTACACCTGTGTAGGTATAATTCTTGGGCAGTCGTTACACATACATACTTTCAATAGGCTCAAACCATGTGAACGTGAATATATTTATCAAACTATAACCCAAGAAAGTTCAAAACACGAATGTGTGGATTTGTTATGATGTTTAAAACATGATGGTATTTCAACCGAGCCCTTGAATGGATTTTTTGTTTTTTGCAACCATGTTAACCTTGGAGTTGACTTAATCAATTTCACTGTGTATGTTTTGCTTTTATTGTTTGACTGTGTATTTTTCCTATGTAAACACCATTGTTTATTATTACAGAGAACGTATATATTTCACAAATTTTAATGAGATTTTAACTACACCTTGGGATTTCTAAAATCGTACACATGTATTGAATTTAAATGTAAAAGATAAATATCATTTTATATTACAGCATAAAGTTTCAATATATTCTTCATTGATTTATTCCAGACCTACATATCCTACATATATTGTGTACATGGATTGTTTCTAGAATAAATATATAAAATACATATATTCATCATAGCCACATCGATATAACATGTCGTTAGAACATGTTTACTTACTGAAGTTGAGAGAATTAAATTAATTAATTTTGCAAGCATGAGAGTATCAGAAACCACAATAGAAATATAATAAAGAAGCTACATAATATATGGTTATAATTTGGAAATAATATTGTTAAACTTATAATTATATTAAGCTTACATTCAATTTGATATAACGATTTCATGTATGAGATAATTATCCAGAAAAATTAGTTGATTCAGAATATTTCAAGGTCAATATTTAGATTTTCTTTTCCGCGTTTTTTTGCTTGTATATTAATCCTCTTTTTTAAATGATTGTTTGTTGTATTATAAGCTAAAATGGGTTTATTCTACTTTATCGATTATAGACTAATGTACTCATTCAATTCTTTTCAAATTTTGAAAATTTATCTAATACTCGCTTTGACCCCATTAGATCAGTGCCAGATTTTTTTAACTGTAAAATATTTCAATGAGACCCCTAAGCTTTGGAAACTTAAAATCAGATATTTTATTTGTACATTAATTTTCTGATGTTTATTGAAAAGGCATTGAACTGCATTAAAACGTAACTATAGAGATATATATACGCCACCTAATATTTTGTGGTATTTTACAATGTATTGTTAATTTTCTTCATCCTTGTGGACATCTCTATCATTTTACTGGCCAATATGGAATATTCATGATTTAAACAGTAAATTATTACTTTTCTCTAACGACGGTCATCCAGGGGGGCAAGTCTGATCAACAGGCGGAATCAAAACCGTCTATGTTTATCCATTTTATGGATATAATTATCTTATGGAGTTCTATATGATCTTATGAAACTAAATCATTCTTACACAAACTTTCATAGCAAATTATGTATTAATAATATAAAATTAATAAAAATAACCTTTCAAGAATCCATGACCTCCGCATGCTTCTCTGCACACCTCTATACCATATCTTGCTATCCATATGATGATTGGTTTTGTAGCTGATGAAAGGGCGTGGAATTCAATATCTCTTGGTTTGGATTCTTGAAAAATTAATATATATATTCATATTATTGTTCAACTAGTTGTAAAATGAAAGTATTTTTTGTCAATACGTATTCCATTATTTCATCGTATATATTACTATCATAATTATAATTATACCTACTGTGTTTAGATATTATGATAAAAAATACGAAATTGACCCGTAAAAACGTCAAATGGTCAGTCATGAATCATCTATCATAACTATCAAATTTAACTATAGCTACCTACTGATTTTCGGCTGGTTATAGTTACGGCTAAAGTAACGGGCTAAATGCGTAGTTATATTTTGAAAAAACCCATGTCTGTGATGACCAGTGGTAACTATAACTATAACTCTAACCTTAAGTATAACTAAGGTTGAAAAAATCCACTCTTAGCGTTCTGTGAAGGGGCCGTTGACAGTAAGCAGAGTGTGTGGTGGTGAGAGTAGCGAAATTATTTATTAAAAAAAAATTAAATAAGTAGTAAAATAAAAAAAACTTTTTAAAATTATTCTGTTTTGTGCTAAGCACATTAAACAGAGTATTTAAGAAAGGAATTTTTCATGGATAGCATACAAATGAATATGGAGGCAAATTTTTAGGATAAAATATGATACAAACAAAAAATTGAACAATTTTTTTCATTCATTCATACCATCACGGCATATCTCACAAAATTGGGTAACCAGCGACAGGAGTGTGGTGTGCGATACCTTATAAAAGGGAGCACAACACATGAGTGTATACCCACACACCAGTCTCGTCTAACCTAAAAAGGCACTACATCCAGAATGGGTGGTGAACCTCATTGCTGAACGATGTGAGATGTTATTGTTGCTTGTTGTATTTTAGGCACTATTTAAGACGATGATAAAACCACCAAATATTTAAAAAATCCAATTCTATAAAACATTCTCAGCAGTAAACCGCTTGCATTATAATATCATATATAGGTACACTTTGAATAAAAACACTTAAATGTATTTAATTTCAACTTGATGTATGTATATAATTGTATGCATTGTATAATTATGTACAACGTACAAACGATGTCACGGTACAATAGTGAATGACCCGATGTTATCAACATTACATAATATATTATGCTGTAGACTGGTGAACTTATCCCCTACATGACGTGTATTGCGTGCTAACCTGTGCACAGATTTTAAGAAAATTTTCAAATGATATTATAATTATTTTACTGCAGTCGTTATATTGCATCATGTGCATTTAATTTTATTTTATAAACGCCACATTAAATTCGTATATATTTATGTAGTTTTTGTTATATGTGCGGATAATTTCTAATGTATACATATAGCAACGTGAATAGCGTAGAGTTACGATTTCACAATTATTTAAGTTTATTTTTACATCAATTTTTCAACAGTTAGGACATAGAAAGTGCATAGACGAGTTTCGTGAATATGTTTTTGTGTGAGGTCATACGAGAAATACGGGTCATAGCGCGGTACCAAGTAAAGTCTTCAAAATAGTGACGTTTACTAGTAGAAGTGTTACGGCACCCAAATAACACGGCAATTATAATGCGTTCACTATAATAACTCCGTGTTTTTGTGTTGGCAAGTTTGCGTAGTTGAAGGTGTCGGTCATTACTGTGATGACGTCACATGGTACTTCGCCATTGCCTGTATTGTTAGTCGAATGACCTCGGTACTACTTTGATGACGTCACCTGGTACCGCACCATGGCCTGTATTGTTTATCGTATGGCCTCGGTACTACTTTGATGACGTCGCATGGTACCGCACCATGGCCTGTATTGTTTATCGTATAGCCTCGGTACTACTTTTATGACGTCGCATGGTACCGCACCATGGTCTGTATTGTTTATCGTATGGCCTCGGTACTACTTTGATGACGTCGCATGGTACCGCACTATGGTCTGTATTGTTTATCGTATGACCTCGGTACTACTTTGATGACGTCACCTGGTACCGCACCATGGCCTGTATTGTTTATCGTATGGCCTCGGTACTACTTTGATGACGTCGCATGGTACCGCACCATGGTCTGTATTGTTTATCGTATAGCCTCGGTACAACTTTGATGACGTCGCATGGTACCGCACCATGGTCTGTATTGTTTATCGTATGGCCTCGGTACTACTTTGATGACGTCGCATGGTACCGCACCATGGTCTGTATTGTTTATCGTATAGCCTCGGTACAACTTTGATGACGTCGCATGGTACCGCACCATGGTTTGTATTGTTTATCGTATGACCTCGGTACTACTTTGATGACGTCGCATGGTACCGCACCATGGCCTGTATCGTTTATCGTATGGCCTCGGTACTACTTTGATGACGTCGCATGGTACCGTACCATGGCCTGTATTGTTTATCGTATGGCCTCGGTACTACTTTGATGACGTCGCATGGTACCGCACCATGGCCTGTATTGTTTATCGTATAGCCTCGGTACTACTTTTATGACGTCGCATGGTACCGCACCATGGTCTGTATCGTTTATCGTATGGCCTCGGTACTACTTTGATGACGTCGCATGGTACCGTACCATGGCCTGTATTGTTTATCGTATGGCCTCGGTACTACTTTGATGACGTCGCATGGTACCGCACCATGGTCTGTATTGTTTATCGTATAGCCTCGGTACAACTTTGATGACGTCGCATGGTACCGCACCATGGTTTGTATTGTTTATCGTATGACCTCGGTACTACTTTGATGACGTCGCATGGTACCGCACCATGGCCTGTATCGTTTATCGTATGGCCTCGGTACTACTTTGATGACGTCGCATGGTACCGTACCATGGCCTGTATTGTTTATCGTATGGCCTCGGTACTACTTTGATGACGTCGCATGGTACCGCACCATGGCCTGTATTGTTTATCGTATAGCCTCGGTACTACTTTTATGACGTCGCATGGTACCGCACCATGGTCTGTATCGTTTATCGTATGGCCTCGGTACTACTTTGATGACGTCGCATGGTACCGTACCATGGCCTGTATTGTTTATCGTATGGCCTCGGTACTACTTTGATGACGTCGCATGGTACCGCACCATGGCCTGTATTGTTTATCGTATAGCCTCGGTACTACTTTTATGACGTCGCATGGTACCGCACCATGGTCTGTATTGTTTATCGTATGGCCTCGGTACTACTTTGATGACGTCGCATGGTACCGCACTATGGTCTGTATTGTTTATCGTATGACCTCGGTACTACTTTGATGACGTCACATGGTAACGCGCCATGGTCAGTATTGTTAGTCGATGACTTATGATGATGATTTACTTTGATTTATGATATAGGCCAGATTGCGCAGGTTCACCAAAAGACATAACTATGTGTTGAGTCTGTTAGCTCGGAGATGATAAGGTATTCATAGACAAACGTTAATTTTTACTCCTCACTACGCCAATAGTGGGGAATTATGAATTCACAATTTTTAAGGTAATTTATTTATTGCAGATTACGACTAGTATCACGCTAAAGAAAATATTTTTGTTAGAAAATATCGGTAGGTAGGTACCTAATCTAATTTTAGCTTTACCTCTGTCAAACATATACTTTCAAAACACGAGTACATACATGAGACTCAAATGTCAAATTAGAAAAGGGTTCATTCAGACCTCTACGTGGATAAATAATTGATGAAAAAATAATTATAGTTCTCCGTAAGCATAAATATTACGGAAACAAATTATTTATTTTGAACTTTGATTTATGTGGAACTCAATTAATTTATGAAATTTTCAACAAAACTGTAGACAAATCAGTTTTATTCCAAAAAAGAGAAAAAAAGCTACTACACTTTTGCCAGACACAACTTATATCCTCATAGGCCAATAGTGTGTATTTTACTAATTTATATTACTTGGAAGAAATTTCATAATCAAGTAGGAACTTCCATTCTTCTTACGAAACGAAAGGGTTGTGGCCAATGCTAAAACTCATACTTAAACTTTGTATGGAAAAAAAATATTATTTTTACTAAACCTTCCCGGGTATTCGTATGGAAAACCTAAAATAGTTTGATAATTTCAAATCAGTATTTTGTTGGTTTGGTACTCGATATACATAGTAAGTAAGCTACATTGGTTTGTTCGAAGACATAAAAACGAAAATCAGCAATCAAATATTGAATGACAATTGACTCAATTTTATAATGCCTATATCTTTATTAATAATTAACAGACTTTTTACCTACAACATATAAGGTTTTTTATTCTAAAGAACATTTTCATTTGGAAGGATAATCAAATATTGTATGCAAAACTATCAAAATGGCGGCCTTGTATGTACAAAGTGCCTTTTTTGGTTAAGCATTATTATTATACAAAATAATCATCACATCATGTTTTTCACTAAAACGCACAGTAAAACTAAAAATATATTTTATTCGTGTAAACACGTAAAATGATAATATTGTAGTTTTTTAAATAAATTAGGACGGTACATCGATTGATGAAATGTAATGAAAAGAAATATTCGGGTTTTTTCGAGTCTGTTTGACAGTGGTGTTGTGCTTTATTATAATACCTTATGATCTTACTTCAGTATAATATTCAACGGAATTCAATAAAAAAATTAGATTCTATTTTGGGAACTTTTTTTCAATACAAAATTGATCAAATATTTAAAGTTAAAACCAAAATGGAATAGCCTCGGAACGATAAGTGATCTTTTGTAATGGTGATGAATTTTATGCGGGATTTATTTTTATAAGCCTATCCACATGGAACAGGTAGGTACTTAATAATGGTCAATACCCTTTGACCAAGTTGAATACGTAACCTACATTTGATAGACCCGTATATAAGTGTACCTATAAATAATTTCACCTTAATAATCAATAAATATGGTTTTTCGTCAGTTTGCTAAATTATTTTTTTGAAAATGTATTTTCACTTAGGTAGGTTCATATAAGATAAATTAGTGAGACGAGTCAGATTACTGATTTTTTATTGGATAGAATATAGACTAGCAATTAAAAAATCTGGTTTCAAATTGAGCTTCAACTGAGAAATTCAAACAAATTAATTTAGATTTTATGGAATATAAAGAGATTAGTAAATAAATTGATTTACCTTTCAATAATGTTACTAAAATAACAAATATACGATGCAGACCAAGAAAATGATGGAAAACTTTCATCTATATATTATGTTCTTCTATTTTTACTCTCCACACAATAGAACAGTGGAGAGTCAGTGCGTGTTTTTTTACATCCATTTCTCAACGGGTAACACGTAGAGAGTGCACATGAGTGTCGTCGTGATTTGTTTGTATGTATGGCGTACGGCGTTCGCCTTTTTATGTCCTCTCTACAGCCCAAACTATAAGTCCGATCGACTGTATATTTACGTCATATGTGTAAAGTCCATAAACTTAGAGCTGATTAAATTTCTTCTCTATGATTTCATCTGTCCAAATTTTCAAAATGCTTTCACGGTCCGGGAAATATTTTTATACGGTTTGAAATTTTGATACAACAAAAATAAACTCATAAAAAATGCATTCAAGGATTGTCAAAATTCAAAGAAAATAATCTATAGTGTGCCATATCAATGTGAAATAAATTTCATATTTGTTTGAAAAATGTATAATTATAACAGAAGTAAAATAGCTTCTGTTTGGGAAAATTGAGTGATCAACTTTATATTGATATTGTGTGTTTCTCTATAGACAAGTATTTTTTACTCTCCACTATCCTTGATATATACATCGCCTCATCAACATCGATAATACACTGTCTGATACATACTCATTGCTCATTTTGCTAGTAATGCAATTTAACTTAAAATTTATCAACAGGTATCATGTAGAAAATGCATATTATGAGTTTCGTGACAATTTTTTTGAGTGTATGGTGTATTGTGAAAACTTTTGTCTTTTGGGAATCTTATATTTGTTTAAGAATCTAATAAAAATGTACTAAATAAAAATGCATTTAGAGGTTATTTACCTTTCACGAAGAAAAAATGAACACTTACTATGGTGTGGAGAGTTAAGTGTTGGCTACAACCCAGTCGTTTTTATTGTTTTTGCCTCTCTATCCCGGTTTATCCAGGGTCGGGCCTCCTTCTACGTACATGCCAAGATGTTTTGTCCTGGGTTGTCACAACGGGAACACTCTGAGCCGCCAGCTCCTTCTCAATACCGGACCACCATGTTGCTGTGGGTCTGCCTCTACCCCTAGGTCTAGCTGGGAACGCCGTCCAAACATCATAGTTTAGGTCTCCTTACGCATCTTCTACCGGTTGGGTCATTAGACAACACCCTTTTTGGGAGCTCCAGATCATCCATACGGTCCCAACAAGCGTAGTCTGTTAATCTAAATGAACTTGACTACGCTGGAGTCCTAGTAAAGAGCATAGAGGTCGGTATCTTTTACGCTATGTTTGACTATCGTCAATAGGTCCATAAGATTTTTCTTTCAAAGGCGTCCAGTCACCGTACTTTGTTAATGTCCAGGAGTGTATAGTGTGCTTTTAGTTTTTCTGGACAACAGGCGTGATTTAAATTTCCCAATAAGACCAAAGATACCTACCTAGTAATAAATTTCAGTACAAACTTTTCTATTTGATAAATTTTCCGTTGAAATAATGTACTAGGGCAGAACATAATGGATAGGGGTTGCGATGTAAGTAGGTATTTTAGCAGAGTATTTAGTGTGCATGCTCCAGTCCAACTGCAGTTATATAACTAAGATCGTTGAACTGCAAAAGGTTGCATTATAAGCTTTCGGTTCTCTTTTGCTCGACCTACCTACCTAATAACGGTTAAAGCTCGTGCTTAATGGCGCTTGGCGTGCATGCAACATATATTACACAAACTTTCCGAGGGTCGTAGAATAAATTTAATACTACTTTTTCAATCATGCGAAATGTTAGATATATATGACGAAAAATCATACCAATTTTTTTTCTTCTTTTTCTCTTTCTTGGCTTTTTGGTCTGTTGTAGTCCTGTATCAATTCCCCACATATGCTTCCATTTCTTGGAAGGCTATCCTGGAAGTATGATTTACTGAGGAATGTCGTCCCTGGCTACCTTAACAGTTCTTGAGTGTGCCATTCTAGTCAAATGTTCGTTCCAGAGAATTCGCACATTCTATCGGATCTCTGCATTTCATGCTCTATCACGAAAGATTTCTCCAACGATATTTCTTAGTGTCTTCATAAAATTAATTTTGTTTAATTGATATTATTTTTAATTGATTTTTTTCAATTGTTTTGTTTTGAATCATACCTATTTATTTTAACATGTATTGTGAATTTGAATAATAAATAAATAACAATAAATAATCCTGTATTGAAGAAAAATTATAAAAATCCCTTATTATGCACCACAATGAAATGTAATTCAAATATTATTTTATTTGCCAGTTAAGGCTGACTGCGATCTACGTAATATTGATACATAAAGCATCATTTGTTTAAAAAGGTAGATAAAGTTTTATAGGTTAAAATATTCATACTTTTAAGAAAGATATTTCTAAAGAAAATGGTATTTCGCTACGTTATTTATTGAAAACAATGTACTTCATTCAAAATAAATTAACACATTTTCATACTGTTTTTTTTATTATTGGACTTATTTAATTCTATAAAACTAAACATCTCATTTTAAATCAAATATCATGTTATTTTGTTTTACTGGCAATAGAAATGGTTTTAATTTCAAATTGAATTTGAATATCATTAATGGCAGGATAACCCTTTCAAATGAGAAACTAAAATCGAAAGGAAAGGGATGGGTTTATGTAATTATTTCGATATTGATCGAGATTTCTCAGAAATGTGACCACATTGCAAATATAATATTGTTATTCAACTACTGGTGTACCCACAGGATTCATTATCTAATGTTTTATTACCAAACATACAGATGTTAAGGTTATAATATTTCAATGGAATACTGCTTACAATCATATAAAGACACTGTTTTCAATATTGCATGTAAAATGTATCATTAAAATTCATGCAATTGATAGTTCAAGAGTCGCAAATGCGTTAATTATGAAAGCTTTTGAGTTCAATGTTTCGTTAAAAGTGGAAGTACACGCTGAATTGTGCTAGAAATAAAATAAAATAAAAATTTCTTCTTTGTTTTTAATTTTGGAGATTGGTTCTACTCCGCTCGTTCTTCTGCGACTCTCTTCAGATCTGTCTAGAAGGTACACTTCATGTCTCGCACACCTGTTCTGAATACTTCCAGCAGGGTCGCCCCCTGCTAGTTGTTCCCTCAATCATTCCTTCCAAGATGATGTGTAGGCCCATCCAATTTGCACCCCTTTTCAATATGGTGTTAAATATGTGTCAGGTTCCTCCAATTCTGCTGAGAACCACATCATTTGTAATGTGTTCAATCCAACTGTAAGATATATAAAATGACATTTATGTAGCTATAAATCTACAAATTAGATAGTTTTGACTGTCGCATCAGAGAATGGTGATTATAGAATCGAATTTTTCTTGTACTAGCTGGTAAGTGGTATCCTACATGCGTTGAAATATCTCTTTAGTTCCTTCCATCTGAAACAGATTTTTCATGAACACGCCACTAGATTGTTGAATGCATTCCAAGTGTAATTCATTCCATCTTTAATAAATTCCTTTCTGAGATGTCAAATAAATAAAATTGCAAAACATCAGGATTAAAAAAAACTGGCAATGGATTATTTATTTATTTATACACATTAGAAAAAAATATTAAATTTTTATTAATTTTATGTAATGATATATTTTTCTTTTGTATCTTCTTTTTTTATTTTTCTTGTTCCTTTATCCCGGTTTATACAGGGTCGGGCCTCCTTGTACGTATGCACCAGGATCTTCTGTCCTGGGTTGTCACAACGGGAGCACTCTGAGCTGCCAGCTTCTTCTTAATACTGGATCACCATGTTGCTGTGGGTCTGCTTCTACCCTAGGTCTAGCTGGAATGTTGAGCGCTTTCTTTACCAAATAATCTTCTTCTATGCACATCACGTGACCTTACCATCTCATCCTGCTTTCTTTCAGATTTTCAGTTATAGAAAAAAATAGTTATTGGTTATATTTTTCTTACTTGCATGATGAAATTTTCTCTTTGTCCATATTTAGAAACCTACCTAAGAATTCATTTTCGAATTTTGCGATAGCAAACATGCACAGAATTTGTATATATGTAAATATAGATTTTATAATCTTCTGAATTTTCACTTTATGTATTCTGACGAAGCTCACAAAAGACCGGAATCACTGTGAATTAACTGTCATTACCGGTAGACAAACCCAGAATCTGTAGATCAATTTATAAATAGTTGAATGTAAAGGGATCATTTCATAAGCAAAACTATTTGTAGTGAGAAAATGACAAATAGTTTAGCAAATATGTATTCCATTACAACGATCTGCGATATTTGCTATTGGGATCGACTTTTTATGCTCATTGCAAATAATACCGCAAATTATATTATTATATTATTATTATTGTATTAAATAGTTTGTTATTTCGGATCAGAATTTAGTTGTCAAATTATGAAATCCAGATATGACTTTGTCTTCTTGTGAACTATCTTCAAGCACTAAAATACCATAACACAAAACTACTGGAGACACGCAGATCAATCCAAGATATTTGTTTTCTATACAAAATATTAACGGTCTGATTGACAGTACACCCTTTCTACGCTCACTCCGTTTTCACTGTCCATTTATAAGAAATAGAAACCAGTCTCTCTTTTACATAGAATATTCTAGAACTAACTATATGGTAAACTCATATATTAATAGAGCTTGTACTGGGTAAATAGAAATTGTTTGAGTGATCCGGAATTGTATATGTTTGCTTCGAGTTTATATATATTTAAAAAAAAAAATTGTGAGTTTGTCGGATATTTAATCTGTGCTCTATTTTGTTGTGCGCATCTCTAACTTTTCAATTGTGCCCCTTTAATTTAATCTTAATTTATTCAATATAATTTAACTAAGTATTATTCATACATTGAGACACGTGAGGTATTAATCATAATATGAGTTTCTAGTGGTCGATGCTTCCTCCCCACTCCCTTCCCTACCTCTCTCCTTTCCCATCCTGTTTTCAAAATTTTAAAAAATTGTGTATGTAGTATATTTTAGAATACTATAATTGGCAATATAAAAATTATTTTTGTATATCTGTATACATTTTTCTTGTTTGGTGTTGTATTCTATAAAAAATTAATTTAAAAAATCCAGATATGAATATGTCTTCGTGTGAATTCCAGATATGAATTTGTCTTTTACTCTTCGTTCTAACTAAGTTACTAAGTTACTAAGTTCCAATTCCATTTTTACTCCTCACTAACCCAAGGGGATATAGTGGGGAGTTATGATTTCGCAATTTTTAAGGATATTTTTTTTATTGCAGATTATCAACTAGTATCATGCTGAGATTGTATTCTGAAAGTTTCATCACAATGTATCAGTGTGTGTGCTATGTACGGCGTGTTCATTTTTACTTTATCGATTATAGACTAAAGTACTCATTCGATTCTATTCAAATTTTGCAAATATGTATATCTAATACTCGCTTAGACCCCATTAGATTTTGAACGATATATGAATAGTGCTTCTCAATTTTTTTAACTGTCAAATATTTCAAAGTGACCCCAAACTGAGGAAAATAAAAATTGGAAATTTTTATTTTCAAATTGCTAAAAAGGCACATCACTTTCATAAAATGGCATTGAAGAATTATCAAGTTTTCATGATAAAATATTTAAATAAAAAATAATTTAATAAACTCATTTCATGAAAATGCTAAAAAATTTCCATACAAAATTTGAATACTTTATAGAATGACTTGTTAGTGAGGAGTTTAGCGTTGGCCACAACCCACTCGTTTTTTTCGTGTGGTCGTCGTGTATTCCTTTTGTTACTTCTGCTATACATCCTGATGTACTGTTGCAACTCCCAGGCTTTAGTTGTTTGGTAAAATTCTTATAATATCTTTCAAAGATTATTTTTTATGATTGATTAGTAGCTTTCGAAGCTCAGTTGGTTTGGTATCTGATTCCTGATCATAAGGTCTCTGGTTCGATTCCCGGCGGAAGCAGTTTTTAATTGTGTTTTTAGTCTGAATCTGTCGGACTATTAATATCGTGCGTCTCTAAAATGTGGCAACTTTTTGAGTGGGAGTTGAATTAATGTTAGACATAGTATCTGTTAGTTACTCGAGTAGTAATAAAATAAAAATGGTATCAGCAAATATCTTCACATGCTTCGGCAAAAAAGGAGGTATGTAGTTTATGCAACAGCCAACCAAACAAAAAAACAAACTCTTCGGTTTGCCTTGACCACATGATATTTCAAGATGTTTTACGATAACACTACATACTAAAATCTTTCGCAGATTGTCAAATATTAAATTCAGCACAGGTCACATAAATAGCGAAATAAAATTTGTCCGTAATATACTTGTATGAGTATTATATGACCTAAGGAGAAATATTTCAAGTGCGTTTATACAAGAGCGGGAGACGGTCGGAGGCACACTCGAAACATGTTGAAAACAAGAGAAAAAGATGAGATGAAACTTCACACAACGAATCTCCAGAATTTCAATCATTCCAACCCTCGAGCATTGAGCACATAATATACAAAGGACTCTCAATCGATCTGTTCTAAGAAACATAAGAGCTATTGCTTGGAACCTACCCCATTCCTTACAACTACTTCAGCGAACGATTTTCGAGGCTAAATGTCAATCTTGAAACTCTTATCGCCGAGTTTTAATTCAACTATACGATATTAATTAAAAGGTGGATATTTGTATTGTTAGTGAGAATCAAATAGTACCTAAATAAGACAATACTGTTGTAGAAATAGTCTTATTTATACGAATTTGTGATAATAAGTAAAATAATAAAAATAGATTTTCAGAAATTTATAAACGATTCGATTAAAATTATAGTTTGTGACTATAATTGCTATAAGAGACTAATGTATGGAAATATACGACATATACGTACGTGCTTCCTTGTATAAGGTAATGCACATTCGCTCATCTGGTCACCCCATATTGTGGGATATTCTATTCTTTTTCTTGTCGTGTCGGTCAAAACATGAGACTAAATGCCCACCCGGGCCAAAAAATTAACAAACTCCTTTGCGTTGTCCTCTAGGTGGGCTCGTTCATTAAGAGTATCCCAATCACACTGGCCAGGAGCCATTGGACATGCTAGGAGGTGCTCGCTGTCCTGTGTTTGTCCACAGTTGCACATCACGTCTTCAGCCATTCCCCATCTTTGGAGGTTTTTCCTAGTACGACCGACCCCAGTCCTAATTCTGTTGAGGGTTTTCCACATTGGCCACGGTTGGTCATGTCCTGGGGCAGCGCTTCAGTTGGTGTATTAAAAATGACCCCTTGTGTGCCCTCTGTTGTGTCCCTCCACAGACGCACTCTTGCAGTCTTGGGAGTATCTGCCTTTATAGGGGTTTGGTCGTATTTAGGAAATTCCTCCTAGATTTGAGGAGTCTAGGTGGTCACGGTCAACAAAAACGGCACTTTTCAGTAAAGTAATGAAAGAGATTATTGAAACGCATTGTTCTCCACACCATAGTAAGTGTTCATTTTTTCTTCTTGAAAGGTTGACAATCGCTAAATACATCTTTTTGAATTAAATACAACTATTGGATTCTTAAACAAATATAAGATTCCCAGAGGAGAAAAGTTTTCACAATACACCATGCACACAAAAACATTGTCACGAAACTTATAGTATGTATTTTTGACATGATACCTGTTGAGAAATTTTAAGTAAAATTGCATTACTAGCAAGATGTGCATGTATGAGACAATATATCAATGTTGGTGAGGCGATGAATGTGTCAAGATAGAACAATGCGGTATTCGGTTCTCACTGCCTACTCCTTGAAAAAGATAGAAGTGGAGAGTAAAAAATACACTTGTCTACAGAGACACAAACAATATCAATATGAAGTTGATCAGTTAATTTTCCCTTACAGAAGCTATTTTACTTCTGTTATACAATATGAAATTTATTTCACATCGATATGGCTAACCATATATTTTTTCTTTAAATTTTGACAATCCTTGAATGCATTTTTGATGAGTGTATTTTTGTTGTATCAAAATTTCAAACAGTATAAAAATACTTTGATTTTCCAGACGGTGAGAGCATTTTGAAAATCTGGACAGATGAAATCATAGAGAAAAATTAACGGATATCTATGGAAAACTTACATATTAGCTTTAGGCCTATGCACTTTACACATATCTTGTTAATATGAAGTCGATCGGACTTATAGTTTGGGCTATAGAGAGGACACAAAAAGGATAATCCGTGCGCCGTACGGCGTACGCCATACACACAAACACATCACGACGAAACTCATAGTGTGTAGGTACTCTCTACATTAGACCCGTTGAGAAATTGATGTAAATAATGCGTTTAAAAATGTGAAATCATGATTCTCCATCATTCCATAGTGTAGAGAGTAATAAACAAAGATAGCAGAAGAAATTAAAAAAAAACAAGGAAGATAGCATATGAGAAAAAATTATAGCAATTATAGGAAAACTAAAGGACAAGGAAAGGAAGATATAATCAGGTTATGTCAGATAACTAATTTTGCTTTAGCCTTTTCTTGAAGATGTTTAGTGAGATAGAAGACCTATTCAATAGTCTAGCTGAATGTACCTACTCCAAATAAAGAGCTAAAAAAATCAGAACCATGAATAGGAATAGATAGTAAATAATAAAAAAATTATAAAAAATTACGTTTTTACACACCAGCTCGTATATACATGTAATTTCTAATTCAAGCTAAAAAAGCACGGGTTTCGAACTTTTTAAAAAGATCTAAAGAGGAATTATACACATTTGCCTGTTTGGTACGTGAATATTTTTCGAAAAAAATCGATAGTAGGATAATTATGTGAAAGCATTATTTTTGAATGGAAAAGCGAAACTCATAATAATTTAGAAGATAAATCCATGTCTACCTTCTGTAGTAAAGTTATTCAGTGATTGAAATTAGATTTCTTACAATACACAGAATTACTCGGGTCTCTCTTGTTAAATTAATATTCTAACGGAGGCAAAGCTTCATTTTATGAAATACAACATTTCAAAAGGAAAATATTTTATGAATCTAAACATGAAGACGTTACAAGAGCATATATCGCGATGAATTGAAATTCATATGTACATGGTTGGCCTGTGAGGATCAAAGAGTTAAAACTATATCTCCTGAGTCAAAAGTCCCAATTTGATTCCTGAATGTTTCTACTTTTTGCGGAGCCGAAGTTTTTCATCACAAATATTCAAAAGATTGATTGGCTTCAACAAATAAAATAGAAAAAATACTGATAATATCAGGGGAGGTTATTTCCAAATTGCAAATTCTTTCAAAACTATCCAGTGTTGTTAACCCAGAAAAGAAATAAATGCTTCTTCTTCGTTTAGTAGATCTTGTTGATCTGTTTTTCAGAAACTATGCCTCGGATGATGAAGTCCAACTATCTTCCCATTTCTTGGGTGGTCATCCAGGCAGACGGCAACCAGAAAGGGGGGACGGAGACACACACACACACACACACACACACACACACACACACACACACACACACACACACACACACACACACACACACACACACACACACACACACACACAGGCTTTATTTATAATCAAACCTTTTTTAGCAAGTGTTGAAACGACTTTTGGGCTAAGAAATATTTTTTTTTATATTGATCATCATTCTAGATTTTATAAAAAAATGAAATTTTTTAGTAAACATATCAATCCTAAGAATATGTTCTACAGCGAGGTAAAATCTAATGATCCAGAAACTACTGCTAATTTATTCTGTTCATTTTTTGCATCTGTGTTTAACCCTCCCACTAACATGCACTCTCCAGCTGACGCGTGCGTGAACCCGGAGGTCAACTCAACTCTATCTAAGATTCATGTACTTAGTTCCGAGGTATATGCAAAACTTGTTAACCTAGATGTCAATAAGGGTGCGGGGCCTGACATGATTTCGCCAATGCTTCTTAAAAAATGCGCACCACATCTTACAAGACCTCTACGACTAATCTTTAACAAAAGCCTTGCTGAGGGTCGCTTCCCAAAACTATGGAAAATGGCGTATGTTACACCTATACATAAGTCGGGTTGTACATCTGATATACAGAACTACCGTCCTATATCGATCTTATCTCAATTTTCTAAAGTTTTTGAGTCTATTTCGAAGGATCGATTGTTCCATCATCTAAAGCCATGCCTACTTGATAATCAACACGGGTTTGTGAACAAAAGATCAACGGTTACAAATCTGCTTGAATATTCTGATTACTTGTTTGAGGCCTTGGACAAGCGGGTGCAGGTGGACTCAATTTACACGGATTTTAAAAAAGCTTTCGACAAGGTTGACCATGACTTGCTGATTAGGAAGTTGAGCTCTTACGGAATTCATGGTAGTCTGCTGCGTTGGGTTGAGTCTTACGTTAGTAACCGTTTGATGACTGTTGTCATGAATGGCTACAAGTCTAAATGCGTGGCCGTTACCTCGGGAGTTCCACAAGGGTCTGTTCTGGGACCCCTTCTTTTTACATTCTTCGTCAATGACATTGGTACATGCTTTAAAAATTCAGAATTTTTGCTGTTTGCCGACGATCTCAAAATTTATCGGCGAATACGTAATGAGGAGGACTGTATGGGGTTGGAGGACGATTTGAACAGACTCAGTAAATATTGCGATGCTAATAAGCTTCAACTAAATCTAAAGAAATGTAATTCCATTACATTTACAAAAAATAAAAATGTAATGAATCACATATATAAGATTGACGGAGTGGCTTTGGAACCGTTGCATAGTATTAGGGATCTAGGGGTTATTTTTGATTCAAAATTGCACTTTGACGAACATATACGGGAGGTTCTGATAAGTTGCAACAGGATTTTGGGCTTTATTCTTAGATCAACGAAAGAATTCAGTAATGTAAATTCCATATTGCTGCTATACAAATGCTTAATTCGCTCTAAATTAGAATATTGCTCTGCTGTTTGGAACCCCCTATATAGTAAGTACATTGACGAGATTGAGAAGCTGCAAAGAAAATTTTTCCGAGATTAGATTCCGTAACATCAGCGTAATGAATTTGCCAAGTCTGACACATAGGCGCGAGCTACTCGACGCATTGACGCTGCGCAAGATCTGTAACTCTGATTTTGATGCACCTGCTCTGTTGGCTAGGGTAAACTTCTGTATACCATCGTTGACTCGAATTCGCAATTACAGACAGTTCTATATGAACACTCCGACCAGTAATGCTGGTGTTAGAAGTCCCTTATACAGAGTCACTCACAATTTTAATAGTAAGTTTGGGAGTGTGGATGTCTTTGCCTCTTCCCTGAATGCGTTTAGGAGATCCATTAATCAAATACTTACTGATTGCTAACCTGCACTATCCTTAATACACCAAATCCTTTCCTCTTCCTTTCCCCGTGGTACTTACGATTTTTGTATTTTTTGTATTTTATGTTAGCTTTTAAGTTTTTAAATATTTTATTTTTCTTACATTTTGTTAATTATCTATGTTAGTTTTTAAGTTATAAAATTGTTTTTTTTTATGCTAAAATTGTATTCACCACTAATTGGGCAATTTGTGGAGAAATGATGACAGCGTTCATATCATTGTAATATACATGTACTCTTTGCCTGTTGGTGAGTCTTTGGGATAAATAAATAAATAAATAAATAAATAAATCATGTATTTATTTTTCATAAACGAATCAAAGCTCACGAAACTAAACACAAAGGACAAAAACATCGGGTAGCTATTGAGTTCCGGAAAATGAATACCAAATTCGAGCAAAAATTTTTTACATTTATTACACCACGTAGGTATGTATAACTGCCATTGGCACTCAAAGGGATCGAAAAATTCAGTGTCTAGGCAGATATTTTGCATTCTCTATACATCCAGGACATTAAGTCTATAAACCAGGAACTAAAACTATTCATCCAACTGTCGATTCGTTCAAGAGAATGAAATTCTTTTGAAGGAAGAGGCAGTTTAAATCCAAGACGCGTGTATGAAGGAACATTTTGTATGGCGTAGTGGACTTTTTGCATGCTAAAATCACCAACTTAGAGGCTTCGCAGCATATATGTTCCGATACATGGATTTACTCAGAATTCGGAGTAGAACATTTTATGTGAGTTTTGTGTGTGTGTGTGTGTGTGTGTGTGTGTGTGTGAGGGTGTGTGTGTGTGTGTGTGTGTCTCCGTCCCCCCTTATAACTTTTGATACGCTGTATTCACAAAGCCTTAAATTTCAGAGTATATAGACAATTTTAAGTACACAAAATTTTTTACTCAGTATTTAGAATTTTCGTTCCAGTCAGGGGTTATCAATATTTTAATTTTTAAAGCATTTGTCCACATATCTCAAAAAATATAAAAGCCAGAACGCTGTAATTTTGATATAGTACCTCAAAATAGATTTTGAAAAACAGTTCCAGGGTTTCTCAAACTGTTTTTATTAAGATGCAAAAAATTGGTAAGACAAATTTTTGTCTTTAACTGCCTTTATTTCCATTTATTTTAAAAATATCGAAAAATGACGAAACATTTAAACTAGAGAATTAAATTTTCTATAAAAAAATTATACATTAGGTATAGTAATATATCTCAAACTTTTTTTAACAAAGTTTGTACAAATTAATATTATTGACGACATCGCTTCATACAATTTGTATGGAATACACTATATCCAAGTTCAACTATACATATGTACTATCGCTATCGACAGTTGGATCTCATGTGTTACATGCAATTATTTTATAAACCGTGGTTCAAATTGTTAAAAATTAAGCCAATTCGTTATATAATGTTTTTGAGGCATTCAAATTTTCGGCTTGGTGTAATGAAATTAGGTTTATTTTCGAATTTGAGGTTTTTTGATTTAATCATAATCCTAGGTGACCCCATCTTTCTCAGTAAGCCATCCAAATCTCATTAAACAATTCACAGAAACTTATTCTATGAGGAATTTCGTTAACTATTTCGCTTGTACCTACCTATTAAATGACGTTGGAAGGTTTCTGAACATAACATTGTTAAAGTTATTATGTGCCGACCGCCGTGGCACAGTTGGTAAGCCGTTTGGCTTTTGTGCAGGCGTTATTAGTTCGATCCCCAACAGAGAAATTTATTTAAATTCATTTTTCATGAAATTCTTGCTTCTCTGGGCTCGAAGCACTGGTTAGTTGGAATGAATTACCTTATTGAAATAAACTCACCATTTGCGCACGGTTTTTTTTATTATTACTTATTATGTTTAAGCAAATAACATGCATAATTAACACCTTATTAATTGGGTAAATACAGGAATAAATTTTGTTTTTCATACAAACACACAAACACATTTCATCATTTACGTTGTTTTTTGTGTCCCCAACTATAGGTCCGATCGACTTTATACTAACATCATTATGTATAAAGTGCATATATCTAGGGCTGATTTCCTTAGATATCCGCTAATTTCTTCTCTATGCTTTCATCTGTCCAAATTTTCAAAATGCTCTCACGGTCTAAAAAACCGAGTTTTATGTATGCTGTTTGAAATTTTGATACAAAAAATACACTCATCATAAATGCATTCAAGGATTGTCAAAATTTAAAGAAAAAAATCGATGGTTTGCCCTTGCCATATCAATGTGAAATAAATTTCATATTTGGATAAAAAAATATATATATAACAGAAGTAAAATAGCTTCTGTAAGGGAAAAATTAGTGATCAACTTCATATTGATATTGTATGTGTCTCTAAAGACAAGTGTATTTTTTACTCTCCACTTCTATCTTCCTCAAGGGGTAGGCAGTGAGAACTGAACACCGCATTCTTCCATCTTGACATCATCAGCATTGATACACTGTCTCATACATGCTCATCTTGCTAGTAATGCAATTTTACTTAAAATTTCTCATAGTATGCACTTTCATGTAGAAAATGCATACTATGAGTTTCGTGACAATGTTTTTGTGTGCATGATGTATTGTGAAAACTTTTGTCCTCTGGGAATCTTATATTTGTTTAAGAATCTAATATAAATGTACTTCATAAAAATGCATTTAGAGATTGTCAACATTTCAAGAAGAAAAAATGAACGCTTTCTATGGTGTGGAGAGTTTAGTGTTGGTCACAACCCACTAGTTTTATTATTATGTTGCCACTTTGAAAGAATTAATGAAGGTAGAAGGAAAGATATAGATGGAACACTCACTTACTTGATTATTCCTGTCCTCTCCCTTGTCTGGATGGCCACAACTTGTCCCTTTAATTGGATTTGTTTTGGACTCACGTTCAGGTCATGCCACACGCCTCGCTTCATGAAGTAACTTAATAATTTTAAAATTGCTTTGAATAGTATTTCCGCGATGAAATTTGAATAGTAACTAAGCAATGGAATGGGCACTCAAGAAAAGGAAGGCACGAATATGTGAATGATACTATGAAAATCGAAAATGTAAGAATCCTGAACAACAGTTAGGAATTACGCAGTCTCCTATCCCACTCCATAGAGAACGTTATAGAACTAAGTAGTTCTATAACGTTCCCCAAAGCGGCTGCTCGTCTGACAAAACAATAAACTAAGAGTCCAACCACAAACGTGGAGGCCCATCAATCATGGCGAGGGTTTCCTTCCCAACAGTACCAAGGTAACACTAGACTATCACAGGGAGCTTTCGCCACGCCTGTAGTACTTTCAGTTCTTCGATTTCCACGTCAGGCGCAGCGTCCGCTACACTTGTCTCATGGCGGGCTACCACCGAGTGGGTCTTGCCTACCAATCATGCCGGGGGGCTCCTCCACCCCTTAGTACTCGTGTTGGCGATTTACAGGTACCACACCACGTGAACAGTACTTTCAGTTCTTCGATTTCCACGCTCAGTGGATGATGCAGGCTGGATCCTCGCCAAGTGTGACGAGTCACCGTCGAGCGAGATATTAAGACGTCTGCCCTGCTCTTCCATAGGTAAGAATTGAAGGGGGAACCGATCTTCTGCCCAGAAACCTATGATGGGGCTGCGGCCATCCCCAACTTTACTGGCTAGGCCCCTATGGCCACAACCTAGCCCCACAACAACAGACGAACATGCATGAGACGAAGCATGAATGTTTATGGGGCGATAAATGTGTGTCAAGAAAGAAAAATGTGGCGTTCTCTATTTCTGCCGACCCCGTGAGAGACATGGTATAATGGTATGTGTGTATGTATTCATCGCATCGTACCTAAGATTTATTCTAAAAATTTATTCTTGCATCGTAAGTTAGAATTACAAGTGAACAATTCCTCTGAAACAACAGCATCATAATAAACATTACATTGAAAAAGATCATTCATTCTACCACGGAATATTCCACAATATGGGGTGACCAGCGACAGGTGTGCGGGTGTATGTATATTTCATCATCAAATAAATTAAATGAAAAATGAAATAATTTTGTTCCATTACAAAAACAAAAAGTAATCATATTTAAAAAAATCTATTTAATTAACATACTATGTAGAATTATTCCTATTCGGCCACACTAGACAAGTCTGTTCTCAGACAGTCAGTCCTTTTCCAATTTGGTCTAAGGTTACATTTTATTGAAAGCAAACGAATTAATAGAAATATTTAAGCATCTTTATAAACAGAAAAGTAAAATAAACAGTGACCTGTTATATATTTGAACCCATAGAGCTGTATAAAATGAACTACGACACATGCGTAAATACCCACACATCAGATTCATCTCATCTAAAAAGACAACATTCAGAACGAGTGGTGAATCTCATTACTGAACTATTCGAGTTTATAAAAATAAGTCATTATAAACAATGGTATTATCGAAAAAAATATATAATTTTTATATTTACAATCGAACATACTTCACCTCGCTTTTTATTTTATCGCGTCTTAAATCATCTCAGTACTTTTTTATCACTTGAAATATAAAACTCTGGGCCATGAAAATATTTTAAAATGTGTCACTTTTGAAATAGACTTGAAGTTGGAAGTGATGTGATGGATGAATATTGTGCTGAACCAGGAAAGCTTTTTTTAAACATTATAATATTTTGTAATACGGAAAAAAACCAACTGACGTGTTAATGGAAAAGTATGAGGTAGGTAATGATACACTTTAAATCTTTTCTCGTCTCACGTTTCATCTGAATAGATAATAAATTAATTAATAAATTTGATAAATAATTTATATTTATCAATTTTATGACACTTAACTCTAGCATATTTGTACCTAATATTTATAGGTATTTAATCCTTTGTATTCAAAGTTTTTTTTTAAATGTCAAGTAATGTAAGAAAAGTACATATACATCTTCACACGTTCTCTTAACTAAGCACAAATGCTTGTGCTATAGAGTATAGGTGAACGAAATCGGTCGAGGCAGGATTCGAACTAGCGACCACTGGATTACTAACCCAATGCGTTAACTGCTCTGCCATCGACCCATCTATTTATCGAGTTAATAATAATAATAAGTAATTAGATTTAACTTTAAGATCGTCAGTTATTGATGGAATTCTATTTAAATTAATTAATATTTTTAATAAATAAAAATTAAAAATATTAATTAATAATAATATGTGTTATATTTCATTTTAAAAAACAGATTACATTGGAACGATATTGAAATATCTTGAATTTTACAAGGAATAAAAAATAATAATATCTATAAAAATAAGTAAATAATATATTCACCCTTTTCACCCTTCACCCTTGTGGTATGTATATAGGTTGTCTTTCACTATTTGTCTTTGTCTGTCTAACTAGGAATAATTCTTGTTTTAAGACAGCCAATTTATTTTTTGTTTATTTTATAGTTTTCTTCCGAAACAAATATATGTTCTGAATGAGGACAATATAAATAAAAAAAACGAAAAACATATAGCATAATCACGTGGGGTGCGCTGAGTTGGTAGGTTCATATTTTTTTGCTTGGTTAGTAACTGTGCAAACTGTCTTTCGCGATAGCGTGGAAAAATGAACAATGAAAGATTTCCACACGTGCTAAAAAACGAGATAATCCCGCAAGGAAACCGCCAACCTGAAGACACGGCAGGATAGTTGAAGTTCGTTGATATGTCGCAAACAGATCGACAGCCCTCTTGATTTCAAATCCGATCCCAATATCGATTGTTTTGATAAAATCCTACCTTTGCTATCGAGCATAAGGAGGTTGGTAGGTTTGTTCTAATCGTAATAGTAGATAATTTGAATGGCAAAAATCACCCTTGATTTGGGTGGGTTGCCTAATTAAAAAAAAAATAATAATTTGAATGCACGGAGGTGACAGGTAGATAAGTTCTTGCAATCGACATAATATTATGTTATCTACCGCAATACAATTATTATTATTATTGTGCATGGCATGCGATATTCAAATCGCACCAAGATTGAAATTTTCATTAGTATAGCGTATGTATGAAGAAACAAAGACAGTCTTGTAGCACGTGAGATAGAGATACTTGTACTGAATTTATTCCACAGATTCGTGCGCTGCACCGAGTTTATCTTAGATGTACTTACCTCACTCGCTCTCTAATACATTAGCCATTCGTATTGAAAGTGAGGAGCGTCACGTATACATGACATGCAGCTGATTCTGTGACTATAATACGAGTGTCACCTGTAGACACACAAATTTAGACCTACATATATTGGTAGATTTATACTTGATTGAGACGAGAATTGTATAAATAATACTCCTATAAATTTCTCTTCACGACATCTGTTGGTAAATCAGTAAAATTGTAAAATAACATTATCAAGTAAAAAAAGAGAACCGCGTTAATTTTAGTGCGAGTAACTGGACCACGGCACTGATTCAATTGTGAACTTATCTTTGTTTGAGCTTGATTTTTACCAATCGTCGAAATCGGGCGCAGTTTTTATTTTGAATAAAAAATATTTGAAAATATAATATTTGTTTAAATATCTTATATTGTCAGCAAAACCAGAATGATGATTTTTAGTCGGGAGAGCCACTCAAATGTACGCCTGAATTTGGGCGGTGTTGACATTGAAAGGGTGAAACAATTTAAATACCTGGGCAGTATTATTACCGAAAAACTAGACCCTGATATTGAAATAAAATGAGAAATCTTCTCTGTAACGACGACATCAATCTGAAACTACGCCAAAGGATGATCAAATGCTATGTATGGTCGGTCCTGCTCTACGGTGTTGAAGCATGGACCCTCAAGGTTGGTACCATAAACCGCCTGGAAGCGTTCGAAATGTGGATTCATCGTAGAATGCTAAGGATATCCTGGACCGACATGGTGAGCAACGTTGAAGTCTTGCGTAGAGATAATACTGACAGACAGTTGCTCACGACAGTTAAGCTCCGTAAGACTTCATATTTTGGTCACATAATGAGAGGCGAAAAATACTCGATCTTACAGTTGATCATAATAGGAAAGATTGAGGACCGTAGAGGGGTCGGCAGGAAGCAGCTATCCTGCCTCCATATAATTCGGGAGTGGACCGGAATGAGACGTGAGTGAAGGACTTGTTCCGCACCGCACAGGACAGGGAAAGTTTCTGCCGAGTGATCTTCAACGTCGGGGGGACCCGACAGAACACATAGAGAAGAAGAATATTGTTTATATGGTTTAAATACCTCTTCATTTATTATCAATTCAGGAAATGATTGAACTACCAAAAATGATCAAAAATACAATCGACCAGTCGCCACTAGTCACGAGTAACCGAATGTTTAGAAGTCACTGTATGTAGTTTGGTTAATATTAACATTAAATTTTGTTACTATTAAAAAAATATATAGTCTACGAAAGGTGTGATTCAAATGCTCGATTATTCGTCTAGACACAATTTTTAAGATTTAAAATAATCTAATGAAATTTCTATTTGAAAACTTCCTTTACCATAATATCATCCTTCTTTTTCTGAACATTTTTCTTATACGGAAAAGTATGCAGGAAATCTTGTGTCTATATTATAATGAAAACAGTATGATGGAATTTCTTGGATCACGTAATAAGGAAGATACAGCTAGAAACTTTAAAAATGTTCCCTCAACACCGAGGATCTTATGTGATTTAAGTATATTAAATTCTTACGAACGCAAATTGTCAATATAAAGGTTGACACGGAGTACTTGATATCACGTAACAAAGTATGTAGTTGTTCATGATTGGTTGAAACTATGCTGAAGCATGTAACGGCGGTGGGCGCTTCTCGTCTTGAAACTTTGCGAGATTAAAAAAGTTTCTCAACTTATTGGACCATAATAATAAAAGCTGTAATCTGCATAAATGAAATACTTCTGCTATCGCGACATTTTTTCGACAACTTAGAATAATCTCAGCGATAAAACACAGACCATTTTGAAAGGTGTTTTGTACGCGGTACATGAGTGACAATCGATGTACATATGTACCTACACAAGCTTTACAGCCAATATTAAGCATTGGTATTATTATCATTTATTTTTGTTTTCAAAATTATTAAGGTATTATAAAAAGTAGATAACTAGGTATGCTTTATAATCTGCTGGTCAATTTTTTATGATAGAATTTAGATTTAGGTAAGATAAAAAAAAATGCCACAGTTAAACGCATATGCACCTAATATTTTTATTTTATTTTATTTTAATTCCCGGAAATTTACAGTATAATAACATTTTTTATATAGATGCATTAGTATAAGACTAAAACCAATAACAAATTTCCACATTATTAACAATAAATTTTGACTGCTGTGCTTACATACTTAAAGCTACATATTAAATGTGTTTGTGTGTGTGTGTGTGTGCGTGCGTGTGTATGTGTGTGTGTGTGTGAGGGTGTGTGTGTGCGTGTGTGTGTGCGTGTGTGTGTGTGTGTGTGAGAGTGAGGGTGTGTGTGTGTGTGTGTGTGAGTGTGTGTGTGTGTGTGTGTGTGTGTGTGTGTGTGTGTGTGTGTGTGTGTGTGTGTGTCACACCAAACTGAAATTCCAAACAATCGAAACTCTACAGTGAAAACGGCGCGGCGCATCCTGTCGGCTCGTGAGTGTGAAAACCAGCGGTACATCTCGCCATCTCATTGCGCCTGTTTGACACTCTCGTGAATGCGAAAATAAAACACTTTCTCTTTGTTTTTTTCTATTTATATATAAACAAACCGCTAAATAGCAATTGTATAAAACTGATCATCAGAATTTTAACTCATTTTTACTTGAAAATTAAAAAAAAATAAAACTTATTAATGCGAAATCACCGACCGCTTGCGTATACTAATTTTGATGGCTCGAAGGCGCGATGGCAAGCCCGTGAGTGTGATGAAAATTTTACAATGCTCCAAATGGAACGACGCCGAATGGCACGATCGTGAATGGGCTGCTTTACACTGTCAAAATAATATTGTATCATTAAACTGTAAATGAGCTGTAGCTTCCCAACTACATATTCATTTTTACCTTTAGTGGATTAGGTTCTGATCCTGTGAACCCTTTACCTACATAATATATCGCTCATGGGGGCGTTTTTGGTCAAAGGTAAATTCAGGGGCATTGAGGACTAGTCACACACAATTGCAAAGTACGTGCAGTATCTAAAGATAACGTTCGTGGACGTACTTATTATAAATATATTATTTGTGCATTACAAACATTCCAAGACAGTTTTCGTCTTTGTTTATTTTAATGTTGTACAACCCAGTTATTTATACCCAGTTAGAGTATTTTTATTTTGGGAGGAAGGAGCGGTAGACCATTAAAGTTTAGAATCTCTGTAATACATATATTATCTACGCTTGAAAAAAATAATTGGGTTTTTTATTTCGAGAAAAAGTATAAAAACACGAGAGGTCTTATTTTCTTTGAGGGGATCATTTATTTCTCGGGATTTATTTACATTATTTTCTCACATTATTATTCTCAGAAATCGAACGCCTTATTAATTTTCTGAATCAATTAGACTCTTGTTATACCGAGAAAATAATATAAGTACAAATTTGTTTCTAGATATAATATTGTCATCGGTCTATTTCGGGAGATGTATTTTTAGTCGTCAATTTTAAAACTATGTCAACCTTTTTTTTAACCGCAAAAAATCAACAGTTTGTATTTTAAGTCTCACCCATAAGTACATACAGGATGTCTTGTTTAACTCAAATATTTTTCTCTTTTATATTTTAACGTCCTAAAAATTTTTTTCAGCAAATTATATTAATACGTGAAGCGAAAACTTCGGACCCCTTTTAAAACAAACCGCGCACTCTGAGGAGTGTGAGATTTAGCATTGTCAATGAGATGGAGTGCTGAAAGATAAAATTGATATAAGTATGTGTTACAAACACATTTAATGAAATAAAAAATATTTTGAATATAAGCATGATAAAGAGTGTAGTCTTGGCGACAACCTTCTCGTATTTATAAATAGTCATCTATTCTTAAGCATATGTATATAATATGCAAAGGTTTAGATGGGTCGATGGTAGAGCGGTTAGCGCGCTGGGTTAGTAATTCAGTGGTCGCGAGTTCGAATCCTGCCTCGACCGATTTCGTTCACCTATAGCATAAGCATTTATGCTTCATTTAGGGAATGTAGGGAGATTTAAATGTACTTATTTAACAAGGAAGTATTCGTATTATATGTTAAAAAATATATAGAAAATTTAAGCAAGATTCGACTATGGAAAATGGTTTAGAATATTATTGAATATAAGCGTTAGTAAGAGTTTCGTGTTGGATACAACCCACTCGTTTTTATAAATCGTAATGTATTTTTCAATATTGTTGTTCAATGTGTAGGTACTGTTGAAAATTGTACAACATAATATGTCAAGAGAGAATGAAATAATTGACAAGTACCTATAGAGAAGTTATTTTATAACTATTTGCATGTAACACATGAGATCCAACTGTCGATAGCGATAGTATGTATAGTTGAAGAATATGTACCAAACTATAAACCCATAGATACAAATTATTGAATATTTTCAGATATTTTGTTTTCTATACAACATATGTAGGTATGTATGTCAAGATAGGATAGTATGGAGGAAGATCCTTTTTCCTACCCAGAATATGCAAATAGCATGATGGTATGTATGTATGTTTGGAGATGAAGTATCAAACTATTAAGTCTTCTTACATATTGTGTATAGGCGACTGCCATACAAAATGTATGAAGCGATGTCGTCACTAAATTCAATTTTTAAAAAAAATGTTAAAAAAAAATTGAGATCTTCTACTACAATGTTAATATTTTTTATAGAAAATTAAATTATCTAGTTGGGGTGTTTCGGCTTTTTTCGATAATTGTAAAAGTTTTGGAAATATAGGCAGTTAAACTCATAAATTTATCATAAAAAAAATATTTTTCTTAATAAAAAATGTTTGAGAAACCCTGGAATTTTTTTGAAAAAACTAATTTGAGATTTTGTATTTGTCTATGTTTGTACCAATTTTCAGCGTTCTACCGTTTATGGTTTCTGAGATATATGGAAAAATAAAATAAAAATTCAAAAGTTGATAACCCCTGACTGAAACAAAAATTCAAAATTCCGAGTATAAAAGTTTTGTAGGCCTGTAACTGTTTATATATTCTGAAATTTTAGGCTCTTAAATTGAGCGGATCAAAAGTTATAAGGGGGGGACGGACACACACACAGACACACAGACACACAGACACACAGACACACACACACACACACACACAGACACACGAAATGTTCTACTCCGAATTCTGAGTAAATCCGTGTATGGAACATATATGCTGCGAAGCCTCTAAGTTGGTGTTTTTTGACTTCAAAGTTGGAAAAGCCGTGAAAAAAGTAGACCTCTCCATACAATTCTCGCGTATTCTGGCTTGATACATTTTCGATATGTTAAGAGAACAAAGTTCTCCTGAACAAATCGACAGTTGGATTACTTATCGTATTGTACTAGTGAATCAAATGTTTAAACCAAATTGAACAAACCACAGCAATGACAGCAAACAAACACAAAATAGCACAATATGTCAATCACACATTCACGTCGAGGGCTTCGAGCCAATCCACAAATGCTGGTGTCAATTCGCAAATGTCCGACTTTGTGCCTTCATATGCATGGACGCTGCATTCTTCCAATATGTGTTGCATTGTTTGAAAGGGGTGGCTGCAATCGCATTGCGCGGATGGAACAATGCCCCACTTTGCCATATAATTCATTCCTCTTGCCATATAATTAGTTCATCTCAAGTTCGCCGATTTCTGATTTCACACCAATAAGAAACATTATTTTTTTATTTATTTATTTTTCAATAAATCAATATATTGTAGACATCAACCATATAAACGATCACGTAGAAATCACTTCCTAAATTATATCTACATAGCCGATCTCGATGTGCACACCAGACACTACTTTCATTCGTAAACTTAATAATGTAATCAAGATGCATAGAATTTAGATTTTTGCATTTAATAAAATGAGGTTTTACTTACAATATTGTTTATTACTTACAATATTATTTCAATTTAATATTCAAACTTAATCTTTAAAATATTACTAGGCAAATTTACATAGAAAACAAGAGGAATGAATTGCAAATAATGGACGAGTTGTTTTCGACCGCAGTGGATCTTGCAGCGCTTGCGCATTCGATAAAAAAAATCTATGGCCTTCAGTGTGTCCATAATATATTAAAATTTTTGAATTTGTACACTGTTTTTTTTCCTTTCCCAAAAAGCATAAAATCCTTGTGCTGAGAAAGTGAGTACATGTCATATTGAACGATTCAATTACATACAGACATAAAGACTCATAAAATATATAAAACCAACCAAAAGCATCAAAAAATAAATTAATTTATACTCCATGATTCTATTAGCCCATTTTTTATTCTTTTACTTTTAAGTGTTTTTGCTTTATTTTGTTTCCTAGCGTTTCATAATTTGACTGTCTTATATCCGTTGGAAGTTTGTTGAAAAGATGTTCTGCCATGTATGTGTAATGATGCTGCGCAAATGATGTCTTTAATTTTGGATGTATATATTTATATTTGCTTCTGGTACCTACTTGGATTACATTGTTTATCTAATAATTATGATTCACAATAAAAGCTACGTTTTAATCGTTATAAAATTATGTAAGATCAGAAATATCAATTATTATTTTACGCTATTATGTATAAGTATTTCAAATACTCACCACAAACAAATGCCAAAGAAAATAAATTAATTAATAATTCGAGCTTGTTGAAATTTAATTCGAAACATTATGTATTATTAAATTAGTTAGCCCGTGGCATTCAAGATAAAGATAAAGACACCGAGGACTCCATCTGTAAGATAATTGGAATTATATAAACTTTTGAAAATATTGTGAGATTCCAACAAAAGGACTAATATAATTTGAAAAGGTAAAAAAACGCATTTCATGTTGAATGAGAGGTCATATCCGTGTGGAACTTAGTTATGAAAAAAATCGCAATCACTTTATTTTGACTTCGTCATCATCATAAGGACGACAGTAATCTCTTCCACTATTGCCTTTGTGAAGCTTTGGTTTTCCAGTTTCTGTTTTGCAGAATGGATTCATCAGCGCTGATAAAGTCCATCCATCGCAGTTTGGGCCTTCCTAGGGGGTGGGTCCCGTCAAACAATGAAATCAAAACGCTCATGATTACACATATAATTGATGTAATTATAGTATGTAGTATTATAATATATTAAGATACTATACAACCCTATAAGATAATTATTTATTTTATTTATTTTATTTATTTCAAATTTACGGCTTGAGAGCCTTTATAAAAAAAACAACAACAAGTATATAATGATTAAAACTTTGAATTATAAAATAAAAGTAAATTTAAACTAATATAATAATATCAACAATGCAAATTTGTAACAAACATAATAATAAATAATATCCATAATAATATACTATACACAATTTAAAAACAAAATACATAAAAAAAAAATACAAAAAAAACCCAGACACAACGATTACTAGATTAACATTACATGAGTTAAAATGTTAATTAATTAATTTTATTTATTTAAATACACTAAAGGCTTGAAATCTTATTTTTATTCAAAAACAAGAGTTTAAAGAAAGAAAATTTACAATTTTTGCTTTGAAGGAAGAAAAATCGTCGGCAAAAACATCGGAGTGACTTCCCACAATGTTACCAAGTCTATGTAGCCTTGGTATTGGGGAGTGGTAGACATAATTATTTAGAGAATGGCTCTCACGAAACATAACACACTGTCTAGTAGTTTTAGCCGGAACATTAAAGTTGATGAGTTTAAGGAGTTCAGGACAGTCTATAGCATGGTTCAATATTTTGTGTAAGAAGGAAAGGTCAAAAACCTTTCTTCTAACGTCAAGATTTAAAAGTTTAAATTCTAGCATTAGATCTGAGTAATTGATGTGTTCTATTGGAATTCCCTTTTTATAATTTATAAATCGTAAAATTTTTCTCTGGACCCTTTCAATATGATTTAAGTGAACATTGTAGTAGGGGGACCAGATTACAGAATTATATTCCAATAATGGTCTGACTAGAGAAACAAATAGTAACCTGTATGATTCAGTTTTTTTAAGATCAGTTGCCAGTCTCGTGATGAAGCCCAACACCCTCATAGCTTTACCGACGACCTCCTCTATATGTAAATTAAAGGTCAGATCCTCAGATAATGTGACTCCCAAATCCCTCAAGTTTGTAACGCTGTCAAGAATAACATTGTCAATAGTATAATTATAGGTAAATTGGGATCTAGTTCGATGAAAACGGATAACGGTGGACCATAGTATATTAATGGAAAAATTATCAGATAATGGAATTAAAGGCAGCCTACTCAGGTGGACAAAATCATACATTACAAATAGGCATCAGGTAGTTGTTCTCAACGGCCATTCCTCCAATAAAGTAAAAATAACATCTGGAGTACCTCAAGGTTCAATCCTTGGCCCACTACTCTTCACGATATTAATTAACGATATCAACTCATGTTTCATAAATAGTAATTTTTTAATATTTGCTGACGATTTAAAAATTTTCCTTAAAATTAAACATGTACACGATTGCACAGCTCTCCAGGACGACCTAAATAGATTAAACGATTACTGTCAGCGAAATAAACTATATCTTAATTTAGCTAAATGCAAGACTATCACATTTACAAAAAATAAAAATATTATCCAACATAATTACTACATCGACACTCATCCACTTGACAAAGTCAACAATATTCGGGATCTAGGAGTTGTGTTTGATAGCAAACTTCATTTTGACATCCATGTGGAAAACATAATCAACAAAGCATATAAAATGATGGGTTTTGTGATGAGATTGACTAAAGAATTCAAAAAAACCAGCTCATATTTAATATTATATAATACGTTAATCCGCTCACAACTCGAATACTGCTCTCAAATATGGAATCCACATTACAACATATACGCCGAAAAAATTGAAACAATTCAGAAAAAATACCTCAAGACTATGCAATACAGAACACAGAATCCCCGACTACCATACACTGACCTACTTAATAATTACAATCTATGCACACTAAAAGAGAGACGTACCCTATTTGACATGACAACACTACACAAAATAATCAATAGCACGTTTGACTGTCCAGCACTCGTTAGCTCAATTAACATACATGCACCACTCAGATGCCTAAGAAACAACTTGCTCTTCCTCCCGTCAACTTCAAACACAAATGCAGGATTTAGGAAACCAACCAACAGAATGTGCAATGAATACAACAAAACCTTTCCAGACACACACATCTTCTCCAAATCATACACAGCATTCAAACACGAAATAAAACACATTCAAAAATCATCACCACAACACGCGATGACATAATAATACACTACTCTATTGAGATATTAATCATCTGTCATAACATACTACACCATCTCTTTTATTGAATTATGGCTCTTTAATTTTAATTTTATTTTATGTATTTTTGTTTTTTTTTCTCTTTTTTTATCATTATGTTAATGTATAACTCTTGTTTCTCTATTTCTCGCCTCAATATTTATTTCTCGCCTCAATACTTATTTCTGTATAATTATTTTCTTATCTATTTCATTTCGTTTATGTTAATTTAAATTGATTTTTTTTTTCTTCTTTACTTGTTTTGTCTTTTATTATTATTGTATTACTTTGCAATTTTTCACTTTCATATGTTTATATTGTGAATACTGTAAGGTTGCAGATAAACTTTGAATTCTATGTTACTATTAGTTATATGCATATTTTCTGTAACTGTTTGTATTCCTAAATGAATAAATAAATAAATAAATAAATAAATAAATAAATAAATAAATAAATATATAAATAAATAAATAAATAAATAAATAAATAAATAAATAAATAAATAAATAAATAAATAAATTAATTAATAAATAAATAAATAAATAAATAAATAAATAAATAAATAAATAAATAAATTAATAAATAAATAAATAAATAAATAAATAAATAAATAAATAAATAAATAAATAAATAAATAACTTGACATTTTGAAGCATTTAAAATAAGTTTTTTACGTTTACACCATTCGCTTAAAGATGACAGATTGTTTTGAATGGTTACACAGTCTTCAATATTTTCAATAGATTTGAAAATTTTCAAGTCATCCGCAAATAACACGACTTCAACACCTCTGAAGATCTGAACTATGTCATCCACAAATAAATTGAACAAAATTGGTCCCAAGTGCGATCCCTGCGGAACACCACTAGATGCTTGTATTGGCTGAGATATGCAATTCCCAATCCTTACTCTAAGAGTACGATCACACAAGTAACTTTTAAGCCAATGTAGGAAGATACCATCTACTCCGTATCCACGTAACTTATATAGAAGTAAGGAATGTGACACCTTGTCAAAAGCTTTTGAGAAGTCAGTGTACACGGAATCGACTTGACCTCTCCTAGAAACTACATTGGCTATGTAGTTATGATATAATGCTAGGTTAGTTAGTGTAGATTTCTTGGGTATAAAGCCATGTTGGGAAGCAGTAATAATGTTGTTTATCGGTTGACTTATTTTTTTAGTAATTATCGATTCAAAGAGCTTAGGAATTGCAGACAATATGCATATCGGTCTATAATTAGTCACAAGATTAAGTTCTCCTTTTTTATGTATTGGGCTAATGAAGCCGGACTTCCAGATACTCGGAAAAATACCTGTTTTTAAGGATTTATTAAATAAGGTAAGTAACAGATTAGACATAATTTCTATACAATTCTTTATAAATATGTTAGGTATTCCATCAGGACCAGCCGATTTTGAGGTGTCTAAAGCAAGGATGGCACTTTTGACCTCGTCAAGTGTAATCGTTATGCCGGGCAAATCAATTATCTTTGTAGAGGAAAAATCGGTGACAGGACCCGCAAATGGAGGATCGTATACACTCTGAAAAAAGGATGCAAAAAGGTCTGCAGCATCCTGGGTTGATTTAGAACATTGATTATTGTAGTAAACATTTGCCGGTATGTCAATCCGAGCATCCCTCAACCCGTTAACAATTATATCCATAATATGGGTAATCATGAGGGTTTTGATTCCGCTGGTTAACCAGACTTGCCCCTCTGGTCTTCGTCCTCGCAGTGTGGAGACTGTGAGGCGATTAATTAGCTATCTTCATCCATTCTGATTATGTGACCAGCCCATATCGGGGGTCTCTCCTTGATGTAACTGATTACATCGGGTTCTCCATATATGTATAGGTATGAATTCGTAGCGGACTAGAATAGGATACTTCTTCTCCCGGAGCGAGTCTGGGTGGTGATGGGCCCTCTAAGATCTCCATATATATTATATTGCACTCTGTTGCATCGACAATGCCATCAAACAGTATCTCTCACGGGACCGAAGATTGTTCTTTGGATCCTTCTATCGAATGCTGCAATGGATCCCTCTAGTTGGAGCCTTCATTACTTAATACCCAGATTTCAGAAGCACGCGTCAGGACTATCTTTATCAGAGTTTTATAAAATAAAATTTTGGGATGACGATATTTTATGTATTAAAAAATATATCGAACGACGCCTTTCACAAAAATTGTAAATGACAACATTTAAAAATGATTATAGGTACCTACCACAATTTCATTTACGTTGAAAACTCTTCATATATTTTTTTCCTTCTTAAAAGGTCAACTTTGTCAAATCTCTCACACCTTTGTACTTTTGCTTTTGAAATAACCGTAAAGGATTCCAATTATGAATTTTAATTACGATGATCGATCATTCACAGGATCTGTAGAAATTTGGTAAATCATACTCATCTTATAATTTACTTGCCCCAATTAAATTAATTTTATTAAAAGTGTATGAAGAAAAATAATTCATTCACAAAAAAAATATAACGACGAAAATGTAATAAACGAAGTGAGGTATCTGTCTGTTCATTCAAAGGTCCCGAGTTCAATTCCCAGTGGAGACACAGATTTAATTGTGTTTTCAGTCTGGATATGTGAGACGATTAATATCGCAAGTCTCCAGAAGGTGGCAATTTGTTATTGGGAGCGTGTTGAATTAATATTTGACATAGTAGGTAGGTACCTGTTATAAGCCCGAGAAGCAATATAAAATAAAAATTAAATAAAATAAATGAACTTACATATATCTTCACGATTCTTTAATAATATTTTTTGTGTAATAAATGTGTGACAAAAAATCATCAAAGATTATTTTAATGAATATTTTATGTTTAATAATAACGCAGCAGTTTTATTCCACAAACGAGTAAAAAACATAATATATGAAGCCTAGCATCCTTAAAGGCCAAAATTAAACCCTGTATATTTTCTGTTCTATACTCTGTATATGTTCTGTTCTGTACTCTGTATATATTCTGATCTATACTCTGTATATTTTCTGTTTAACGAATATTTTACTGGTTTGTAATATATAACTATGATTTTTATATTTATATTTAAAATTTTATTAAATTTCATATTGATGAACAGTGCTATTGAAAATACTCCAAAATTATATTATACAGGCATTTCAAAATATTTATGAACGCCTAAACGTATTGCCGGTTGGCCTTAATTTATACAGGAAATGAGCGTAAAAGTTACTTAGTGATGTATCTAAAAAAATGATTACGAGAAAAGATATGTGTATAAAAAAGTTTTTAGCCCTGTAGGCATTTGCTTGGTTCGAGGGATGAACAACTAATGAAGTGGAAAAATTCTAAAAATGGCTAAGTGAGATTAAACCAAGCTAATGTTACTTGTAAAGTTATATCTTAAATACTAGGTTTAAGCCGAGCGTGTTTTGAATAAAATTTATGCTTCTTTTTTAACAGGGTATCGTATTATACATTTTCTAAAGCAGAGCATTTAATAAAATAAATGTAGGTAGGTATGTTTATTAAAACATAACTCTACAGATTGTACCAGTGTTTTATACTTACTTTTTAAATAATGGTACATGGCATACGTCATGATTTTTCGTTTAGTTTGATCATATACTTCAAAATTTAACAATACACTTATGAGATTTTGCAATATATGTATGTCATATTTCTCATTACCTACCATAATCTTCTTCATTGGGCCAAGACACGACCGACGTAATATACATATTTTGTCATTACTATACAATGTCCTTTTTAATCCAAATTTGCCTCAGTATCTCAAAGAAAAATTCACTTATCTTTCAAGCCACGGGCATCCACTTTGATCTGCTGAACGTGCTTTACTATCTATCCCTATTCATAGTTCTGAATTTTTTAGCTCTTCATTTGGACTACATTCAGCTAGACTATGGGTAGTCTAAGTTCTGATATTACGTCGTCTATTTCACTAAACATCTTCAAGAAAAGGCTAAAGCAAAAATATTTATCTGACAACACCTGATTACATATTCCTCTTCTCATCCTTTCCTTATCCTTTAGTTTTCTTATCATTGCTATGAATTATTCTTATATGCTATCTTCTTTGATTTTTTTTATCTTTTCTTCTGCAATCTTTATTTATTTTGTAATGTAATTAACTTATTGCCATAGTACACATTGTTATGTATATTTACCATTTAATCTGGTTGGTTGGAAGAAATTGCCATTAGGCAATAAGCCCGCCAGTGTACTAATTATATGTACAAGCAGATTCAAACAAAATACCAAGAGTGGCAATCAAGAACTGGTCGCAGAAATTTAAACAAGCTCTTAGCAAGATGGTCTGGTGATATGAGATATGAAGCGACGGGAGGTCAATAATGTCATAGAGTGTTGAGGGAAATATGTCGAGAATGGAGGTCTATATCTGTCTTCTTCCTGGCACTATCCCAACTTACTGGCTATATTGGCTACTGAGGTCGGCTCTTCTCGTCTTCAGGCTATATACTCTGCGGTTCTGGGTATCGCTTTCATGCAAGCCGTTTGTAGGATCTTGGAGCAGTATTATTTATCTAGGTTTTGGTCTTCCTCAGGATGATAAACGACGAAGATTATACGAAAATTTATAATATTATTATAGATAATATTATATGCAGGTCTATGTAAAATGATGCAACTTAGCAATAGTTCTTTCTAATAAAATAGAACCTACATGATATTATTTATTGTTGTTTATCGTCCGTAGACCCTAGCTCAGGTACTTGTTAATTTTATATTACAATTTGTTTACAATATACAATGTCAATGCGAAGCAGGGTGTAAAATGATCTGTTAGCATATCATCAGGGACATTAAAATAGATTGATTCATTCCAAAACAACAAAAATAATTACATAGATCAATTACCGAATAAGAATATAAATTAGGTAGATTCTGCACACACTCATAGTTCTATGAAAATATAATATTACAATGAACAATTTATAATAGTCAATTCATTGCGGAAGTGAATGTAAATAATGGTTCGCTCCTGCATTTCATCCACAGAGTAAAATGATTTATCAACGAGGTATATTGTATGTCTTCACTGCTCCTCCAAATTAATCATCATTCAAAGACTTCATTCCTTCAGGCAGCTTGTTGAATATAACAGTTATTTACCTATCTTAATATACAAAAATCTTGTGTCACGATGTTCGTACACACTAATCTCCGAAACCTCTAAACCGATTTCAATAAAATTTTCTAAATTTGTATGGTTGATTCCATTTTATTTTTTCAACGAATGTTTTTTTTATTTCTCATTTCGACTACCCTACACCCTGCCCCACAAGATATTTTAATTAGAAAAAAAGAGTCGTAATTCATTTTTAAGTTGCGTAAGCTTTTAATAGATGGCGGTGTGAACAAATTTTAATATAATACCAGTTCATAGTAATGACAGGAAAACAAAAGGATAAAAGTGGAAGAGGAGAGAAATAAAAAATCAGGTATTATCAGATAGATATTTTTGCTTTAGCCTTTTTTTGAATGTGTTTGTCAGGGCTTAGACTATTCCATAACCTTGCTGATTGTACTTCAAATCAAGATATTAAAAATAGTACTTTGAATTGGAATAGATAGAAAAGTACGTTCAGCAGATTGGCGTGTACGCCCGTGGCTTGAGAGATAAGTGAATTTATCGATGGTGATATTGATGACAGTTGATGATTGGTAAAGATATGGATATCATTTAAGTATAGGAAACGGTCTACATATATTAATGAAATATAAAATATACATACACAAAACTACGAGCCGGTAGTTGGCTCAAATGTTTTGATGATCGATTTGATTTATGGATCGCTATTTAAGAGTTGATGCGCCATCACCAATCGGCGATGAAATTTAATTTTCGCCGAGTGCATCTAATATTTTTTTTTGTAAATAAGATGAAATTGATGAGTGTTAAATAAGATAAAATTGGCGGTAAAAATATATATATATTCCATGAGTTAGAAAAACAGATTTCAAAAATGTTTTTATACCCTACTGCCGCAATATTTATTACAATATGAATTATTGATACTTATTTGTTCGGCAATAATAAATCTTTTCAAGTTATTTGAAATACAACTCGTTGTACGTACACATTATACAATCTATAAACTTTATGGTATCCGTGATCCACCAACTGCGGCTTCGATCGGATTAAGGTTAAAAAGAGTAAGCATAAATTCAATTTTGTAATCCATAAACAAAAACAACAAACAAACTTCCACACGGATTAATTCATTTTGCTCAATCCCGTTGCGTTGCCTCGCGATCAAACGTTGTCGTTGAAAGTGTAATATCACAAGCCAACCGCGTTGGATAAAATTTAATCAATATTCTTTTCGGTACAAAAACTTCTCGCCCTAAGGTATGGTGTACCTAGTTTATATTATAGCATAGAAAGGAAGCGATAGATGTTAGCACCCTACCAACCATGTCAAGTTCGCCTTATCGATTTTTCCAACTCGTAAAGTTCAACGGCGGAAAACTACCGAATACAAACAATATGTAAAGATTTTCTGCTCGTATATCCATTGCATGTTGTGTATTCTTCTTCATGTGCCATGTCAGTTCCCCCTGAGTTCGGCTACCATTTTGACATAGTCATCTCTGTCTCAAGCTAACCGAAACAGATCCACCGCGAAAGGAGGTTTCTTCCGATTGGTCTCATTTCAATGTGGTCAAGATCTGATCATGGGATCCATGAGAAAATACCCAAATTCTTAAATATTCACTTCAGCTATGGTAATTCTTTATCATATTATCTTCAGAGGTGACATCTCAAATATTATGTAAGTTTTGATGATATGATAAGAAAGAATTATTAAACTCTTTAATTTCCAATGGCGTCTGCAATCAGTATATCACGTTTTATTGTATAGGTGAATCGTATGAAATATATTATTATTAAATACATACATACCATCTCGCCATGTCACTCATGGGGATAGGCAGAGAGAACCTTTTTTTATCTTGACACACATTAATTTTGTAGTCGGTTTATTTATAATGAAAGATTATTAATCACTCAATACTTCATTTATTAAGCCAATTATAATTTATTTTACAGTCGTTAGTCAATCAATTGTTTTCTGGTGTTTACAATATAAATCCTAAATATCTTGATTTCTTATTTGGCCTTTGATCAGCACAAACTATTAGGAATCTCATTGCAGATCTATTTATCCTATTTTCATTCGTCTAATGTCATCTCATCGTTTCATATAGAAAATGTCGATTTCAGCACTGTGATTGCATTGTGTTTGGTCTAATAAACTAAACTTCTCTGCATTCTGTATGACAATTATTACTGCTTTAAGTGCTCCATTCATCATCATTTGCATCATTGGGGCTACAGCCCTGTGTAGGACCTGGCCTCCTCCAGAATCCTTCTCCAACCGTCCCTGTCCTTCGCTGCTCTCCTCCAGTTAGTTATGCCGATAGCCCTGATATCGTCTTCTGTGTCATCCAGTCATCTTGGCTTGGGCCTGCCTCTACTTCTTCTTCCCTCTGGATTGGTATTAAGAACCTTTTTGGGGAGGATACGATCATCATTCATCTGGCTGACATGTCCCAACCACTGCAGTCTACGAACCCACTGACGACCTGTATTTCATGATTATATCGTATCCTCCAAAGTCCATTATCATTCACTGGACCTAAAATCTTTCTCAGGATTTTCCTTTTAAATATAAAGAGTCTATTTTCGTCTTTTTTTGTTAAGACCCAGCATTCAGCTGTATACACTACGACAGATATGAGAAGAGTTTTATATATCAGGCTTTTCGTTTTCCATGTTAGCTATTTGGAACTTATGTGCTATATAAGACCATAATAGCACATATTGCCAGCGGCCAGTCTTGCATTAATTTCAGTGCTGCAGTTATTTTCATGAGTTACGATATCGCCTACATAGATAACAAAAAAAGTCAACCGAATCCACTGTATGTGTGTCCACATCAATAGGATGAAAGTTATCATTATGTGGTGTTTTTTTGCTATCATAAATGCTTCATTCACTCTCCCGTAAATGCTTATTTTTTGATATACTTTATTTTATTAAAATATTTGATTCCAGTAGTTTCCTTGAAACGTTTTTCTTGATGATTGCAAAGGAAACATTCAGACATGAGTTTTTGAAAATATGTCTTGGCAAGGATTTCCGAGTGTATTGACCTTTTTAAAAATGGCATGATAAAATTACAAAGATATGCCATATGTAACAAATTTAGGTACAGACAAAATTTTAGGTATACTTGTGCAGCTCATACACGAAATCGTGATGTAAAAAGTTTATGAGATCGGGTGCCCATAATATCACAAAAAAATGTCATTTATTTATTTTATTTTTTATTTATTTCTATCCAAAAATATACAGTATATATGAGATACAAAATATCTTAAGATAATATAAGCTTATTCATACATAGTTAACATACAATGTAAATATAAGTTATCTCATTTCAATAAATATCAATTTACCACTTCACTGGTGCTTACATAGTTGAAGCCATATCTTTTTGTTTGTATCTTTGTTACTAGCCCCCTCACTAGGTATAGCCTGTGCTAAGGTGAGCTAAATTTCGTTTAATTAAAAAGTTTATAAAAAACAGTAGTTGCCTCTCGTATATTGTGTACGTATTTTGTCTAAATAAAGCATGCAATTGAATATAATATGGCCACTTGTAGGTATATAAAATTTTCCATTTTTAAGTCATATAATTTGTAATGGAATTAGTTTGGAAAGATTTCATTAAAAATATTAAAATAATTATGTAACATTGTTTATTTCCAAAATTCAACCCACTTGAAGAAGAAAACGGTAGTTATTGAAACTAGTTGTAGAATAAAAATAAATAAGTGGATAAAAAGAAAGTTACATTGTTATTTTAATATTTTTAAAGTGTTTTACACTGTAAACGCCTCAACCTTAGAATATAAATGATATAGTTTTTCACTACCTAGAATAATTTATTTCTGGTTTTAAAATAAAGGTAGGTAATAAATTGATGTTTTTAAAACAATTATCATCACCATCAGGTAAAATCTATTGCTAGATAAAATATTTCAAAATTTTATATTTCGAATATTTAAACAAAAATCATACAATTAACAAAAGGAATTTTAATTTTCTTATTTTTTTATAAATAAAAGTTTATAATACGATTCATGGGCATAAAAGGCTAGGTTTGCATTTTAATTGATAGTGTGGTGTTCGATTTTCTATGCTTGTATGTACAAAAGATATGTCAATTTTAAAGGTATATTTTTTTGGATCCTGATGATATCTTTGCACTAAAACCTGTTGTAATATTCGTTATGATTCGTACAAAAACTGATACATTTATAATTTTATTGTTTTTATGATAATTAAATTTGTGTGCCACCATATCGACATTAATAAATAGGTATGTGTAACACAAAGTATTAAAATTTATAAATTTTGTCGTTAGTTACTAATCTAATTATAACTAACCCACTCCACTAGTCAAACTGTACCCCGTTGCAGGGATAGCACCCCTTTGCAGGGATATCACCCCTATGCAGGGATAGCATCAGGCGCAAGGTATACTGCAGTGTGGAAAAGGACAAAGCCCAACACCAACCCTAGAAACCCTACCCTAGCCCAACGCCTTTACAACTGTGAGACTACCCAACACAGGCTGAATGCCCGCAAAGGTTTCCTAAGGCATACTGAGTCACAAAAAACATCCACAGAGGAAGCCAAGCTCACCCTGTGGCGATAAAAGTCACCCAAAGACTTTATCGAGCCCCATGAGTGCCTCCCGCCGTGCCACAAACTTGATTGGCGCACCTGGAAGGCACTGAACAGATTGAGATAGGGCGTTGGCAGATCTAAGGACAACTTAAAAACATGGGGATCCTAACGGATGATGACTACTGCCTCTCGTGTGACCACAGGCCTCCTGCGAGACTGCTCTGCTTACCCTGCTACACGCTCAAATGAGGACAGTCTTGGTCAAGAAGTGTTTGATTGCTTCTGACACGAGATAAGAAGAATCAAATTGTTTGCTATTTTACCTTTTTTAAACAAATAAATAAATAATATTGGCGTTTATGGTCACCCTATTATGCGAGCCATCCCTTGAGGGAGTGATATTTCAACATGTAAAAGAAAACCATTTTTTCTATAGCTCGGTCTCGTATTCGGCAACACTTGCCCATCGTTAAAAAGATCGCGTCTGAATTTGAAATATGGTCACACTAATCACTCAAGGTAGGTATATTAATCTAAATAACTTTTTTCATTGTTTAGAGTTCTCTGTTCAGAAATATTCGGCAATAACCATCGAATCACCTACCATTGTGTAGGTGAACAATGGTAGGTGATTATTCAACACTCTATCTGGTCGACACGATCTCGTCCAATTTTGGGAATTTCGGGGTTAGATATGACCAGCCCTCACGGCACACTCATAATCGAGTCCTTGACCACAAACAGTGGTTCCCAAAAACACGACAAAAAAGAATTATTAACTAAGTATTGTTTATCAATAATCGTGACTAAGAACTGTGACGATCCGTATGTAATCAAGCTTCGGAATTACTCAAATGACAAAGTCAAATGACTTCGTCCCACACGAAGATGGTTGTATATCTTACTTATTTCCTTAATCTGTATTGGGTTGTAAACACTTGTTAGTTAAGACATTCCGTATATTGGGTTGTAAACACTTGTTAGATAAGACATTCCGTATATTGGGTTGTAAACACTTGTTAGTTAAGACATTCCGTATATTGGGTTGTAAACACTTGTTAGTTAAGACATTCCGTATATTGGGTTGTAAACACTTGTTAGTTAAGACATTCCGTATATTGGGTTGTAAACACTTGTTAGTTAAGACATTCCGTATATTGGGTTGTAAACACTTGTTAGTTAAGACATTCCGTATATTGGGTTGTAAACACTTGTTAGTTAAGACATTCCGTATATTGGGTTGTAAACACTTGTTAGTTAAGACATTCCGTATATTGGGTTGTAAACACTTGTTAGATAAGACATTCCGTTTATTGGGTTGTAAACACTTGTTAGTTAAGACATTCCGTATATTGGGTTGTAAACACTTGTTAGTTAAGACATTCCGTATATTGGGTTGTAAACACTTGTTAGTTAAGACATTCCGTATATTGGGTTGTAAACACTTGTTAGTTAAGACATTCCGTATATTGGGTTGTAAACACTTGTTAGTTAAGACATTCCGTATATTGGATTGTAAACACTTGTTAGTTAAGACATTCCGTATATTGGGTTGTAAACACTTGTTAGATAAGACATTCCGTATATTGGGTTGTAAACACTTGTTTGTTAAGACATTCCGTATATTGGGTTGTAAACACTTGTTAGTTAAGACATTCCGTATATTGGGTTGTAAACACTTGTTAGTTAAGACATTCCGTATATTGGGTTGTAAACACTTGTTAGTTAAGACATTCCGTATATTGGGTTGTAAACACTTGTTAGTTAAGACATTCCGTATATTGGGTTGTAAACACTTGTTAGATAAGACATTCCGTATATTGGGTTGTAAACACTTGTTAGTTAAGAAATTCCGTATATTGGGTTGTAAACACTTGTTAGTTAAGACATTCCGTATATTGGGTTGTAAACACTTGTTAGTTAAGACATTCCGTATATTGGGTTGTAAACACTTGTTAGTTAAGACATTCCGTATATTGGGTTGTAAACACTTGTTAGTTAAGACATTCCGTATATTGGGTTGTAAACACTTGTTAGTTAAGACATTCCGTATATTGGGTTGTAAACACTTGTTAGTTAAGACATTCCGTATATTGGGTTGTAAACACTTGTTAGTTAAGACATTCCGTATATTGGGTTGTAAACACTTGTTAGATAAGACATTCCGTATATTGGGTTGTAAACACTTGTTAGTTAAGACATTCCGTATATTGGGTTGTAAACACTTGTTAGTTAAGACATTCCGTATATTGGGTTGTAAACACTTGTTAGTTAAGACATTCCGTATATTGGGTTGTAAACACTTGTTAGTTAAGACATTCCGTATATTGGGTTGTAAACACTTGTTAGTTAAGACATTCCGTATATTGGGTTGTAAACACTTGTTAGTTAAGACATTCCGTATATTGGGTTGTAAACACTTGTTAGTTAAGACATTCCGTATATTGGGTTGTAAACACTTGTTAGTTAAGACATTCCGTATATTGGGTTGTAAACACTTGTTAGTTAAGACATTCCGTATATTGGGTTGTAAACACTTGTTTGTTAAGACATTCCGTATATTGGGTTGTAAACACTTGTTAGTTAAGACATTCCGTATATTGGGTTGTAAACACTTGTTAGTTAAGACATTCCGTATATTGGGTTGTAAACACTTGTTAGTTTATAAAAAAGAGGAAATTGTCAAGCCATAGCAAAAAAACACTATTATATACTATATTATAATTTGAAATTATGTTTGCTATAATTGGCTAATTTCAATTGTAATCTCTATTGTAATATGTATGTACAAAGATGTTGACAATAAATAAAATAAAATAAAATAAAAAAATAAAATCAAGACACTTTTTTTTTCGGTAATCTGACTTTAAGTGATACATATGCATTGGAGCTAATATTGCTGAAGTCCATATCTTTTTTCAGCCCTTTCAACCTATATTTATCTGAAACAAAGTAGATACAATACTTCATTTAAAGTCAATTAATATAAAGTGAAAATTAAGTATACAAATAACAAACGTGGTGAAGTGCTCGAAATCGTAAAGTAAGGAAGTAAGTATAAAACGCTGCGTTATGGTGTTTATTAAAAATACTCACTGAAAATCAACGAAATAAAAAAGCCGGGTTTAAGATGAAAAATATTGATTTTCTGTACAACGTACCTACAATATTAACGACACTCTTTCGAGATAAAATATTATCGACTGGTCACAATATTTTCAAGTGTAATGAAACTCTGATGATATATATGTTTTTCTTTTGTGTGACAAAACATATTCATTGCACCATTGTGTTGTCCTCATATAAGATTATCCCGATATTACTTTGATCGGTCAAGCAGAAAATAACATATTCCCCACAAACTATGGGAATCCAACAATCGTTGGAGAAGTACATATATGAGAAAAATGTTTTTGACACTTCTATGTATACCGAGGATCATATAAATATAAAACTTATATGATTTATGTTATTACTAGTTACATGTAACACAAAAAATCCAATTGTTGATGGCTATAGTATGTATAGTTGAAGAATACGTACCAAACTATTAACACATAAATTTAGATGGGTCGATGGCAGAGCGGCTAGCGCGCTGGGATCCAGTGGTCGCGAGTTCGAATCCTGCCTCGACCGATTTCGTTCACCTATAGCACAAGCATTTATTTGCTTATTTTAGGGAACGTAGGAAGATGTATATGTACTTGTTTAACAAGGACATAATAATTAAAAAAAAATAAACACAAATTAATAATTTTTTTAAGGTATTTTGTTTTCTATATGAAACATGTAGGTATGTATGTCAGGATAGGATAGTATGGAGGTTAGTCTATTTTTCCTACCCAGAATATGAAAACAGCATGATGATATGTATGTATGTTTGGAGATTAAGTATCAAACTATTACACAGACCCACACACACAGACACACTAAATGTTATACTACGAATTCTGAGTAAATCCGTATATAGAACATTATACATATGTTGCGAAACCTCTAAGTTGGTGTTTTTTTTTACTTCAATGTTGGAAAAACCGTGAAAAATATAGATTTTACATACAAATCTCGCGTATCCTGGCTTGATACTTTGTCCATATGTTAAGAGAACAAATTTCTCTTGAACTAATCGACTGTTGGATTATAGGAGTGGTTCCACATTTTTTACATATTTTTACTTAGAAATAACGTATTCTTTTTATTCAATTTGACAATCAAACGAATATTTTGAAATACATTTATTTATGACGCTCAATCTGCACTAATATTTTGAAATTAAATTATTAAAATATATTTATCTAATTATTTTTGTATGACATTAGGTACTTCTGCATCCTTTAATAGCCTCGTTCCTTCATTCGTTTCTGTCCTCAGTATTTGACTTTTAAAACGTATAAACAGATGAATAATCCAACTTATGGTTTGTTCAAGAGAATTTATTTTTCTTTACATATGGAAAGTTTTAAGTTAAGACGCGGGTACCAGGAAGAAACATTTTGTATGGCGTAGTGGACTTGTTGCATGAATTTAGTATTCGGAGTAAATCATTTTATCTATGGGTCTGTCCCTCCCCCTTATAACTTTTGTTCCGCTTGATGCACAAAACCAAAAATTTCAGAATATATAGAAAATTTTTGGCCTTCAAAACTTTTGTACTCTGAATTTTGAGCATTTTTTCCAGTCAGGGGTTACCAACATTTGAATTTATATTTCCACAAATATCAAAAACATTTTTTTTTATAACAAACATGAATATGTCCTTGTTAAACAAGAACATATACATCTTCCTACGTTCCCTTAAATAAGCAAATAAATGCTTGTGCTATAGGTGAACGAAATCAGTCGAGGCAGGATTCGAACTCGCGACCACTGGATTACTAACCCAGCGCGCTAGCCGCTCTGCCATCGACCCATCGACCAATAAATGCTTAAACGCTGATAAATTGTATGTATTTGTACAAATTCAATATCTCAGACTTGTTTAAATAAAAAACATTCATGGTTTCTTATACTATTTTTAATTAAGAAATAACATTTTTTAACAATTTTATTTGTTTGGCTGCCAATATTTCTAATTTTAAAAATACGCGGTTATGGTCTAACAAGATAATTAAATTTTTATAATTTTAAAAAATCTAACCACTAAAACGGTATTGAACAATTTTAAAACAAATTTAAAAATTGAATAAGTCGACATCCAATTTTCATACAATTTGTATCATACATAATTATTATCTACGGGCACTCTTATAGTTTGATACTTAATCTTCATACATGCATGCATAATATCATGTTGTTTTCCTATTCGTAGTAGGAAAAACGGACTGAACTCCACTCTCTCCAATCCTGACATATATGTTTGGTAAAGGAAAACAAAATATTTTAATATACCTATTCAATAATTTGGACTTAAGGTTATATAGTTTGATACGTTTATTCATTTTTATTTATAATATTTTACGAATTCTTACAATATACACATACTATCGATTTCGACAGTTGGTTTATAAATTTAAGAAAAAAACATAAAATAATTCACTGTTTTCTGAGTAGGTATAATATGTTTTGTAAACATTTTTTTATTGTTATTTCATTGTTATTCTAACCGACCTCAGGATTTAATTTTTTTTACTTCAGTAATCCTGCGAGATATTTGAACTTAAAATTCGAAATAAAAAATATACAAACATTTGACCTAGGCAATAAAACACATTGTATACATGTTTTTGTATTAATGTGTAAAGATTCTTTATATATTGCGAAGCTCTTAAAGGGCATTCGGTGAAAATATTTTTAAAATTCATAGGTTCCCAGAATCCGTACGTTGGCAAGTTGTAAACAACATGAAATTTTTATTAAATATTGAAACGTCTTAGCAGGCACCTGTATAGATTTTTTTTTTTGTATCTACATTGTTACGTAGCAAAGTGAAACTTTAGGTATTATTTCATTTTTTTTTCATCCAATATTGAATGTTACAAGTCTCAAGAGTAAAAATAACAATAAAACATAACATAAACAAGAGGAGAAAATACAATTGATACATAAAGTAGGTACTTAAAATTGGCAAATTAATTTAGGTATTCTTAACAAAACAAATTAATGTATTATCTTTATTATAAAAAATAAAATAAAATAAAAAAAAAAGTAAAAAAGAATTTACGATTTGATAGAAGAACCATTTCTATGATATTTTGATGTCAATCATTTTTTCAAAGATACAGTAGGATATTGTTTTGTTTTCAATTGCGATTTCTTCAAAAGAATTTCATAATAAATTAGGTACTTTCCTACTAATTAATTTTTACCAAAAGCGACATTGATTCAATTTCAGTCGCAGGTTGAAGATCTTTTAATAATATCATAATTTTCAATTCGGTAATAAGTGAATATTAAGTATCACTATCAATAATTTCGGTGATTATTTTTATATTTTTCATTTTATTTGGGGAAATTAACAGCTCCTTTATACTTGACTATTTCAACTCAGTCCACCCAGAAAAATGATCATTTCGCTCAAGAAAAGAAACAATAATAGATAACTCAATGTATGGAAGTGACAGTTGTCAAGTGACTGGCAACTGTCACTTCCATACATTGAGTTATCTTTTGTTTCTTTTCTTGAGCTAAATGACACGTTGTCTAGGGGGGCAGATATGATATAATAACAGAGCCAAAAAAATATTACATCAATTAGTAGGTTCAAATAATAACAACTGTCAAAGCCTGCTTGGGTCTTGAATTCTGAATTGAACGGGTGTACTCGCCACCAATTCAAAGCACAACTCGAAAACTCAACAAAATACAAGTCGACAACTCCTTTGAAAATAGACAGTAGGTACTATTTGTCCGAAACGTTGGATAAACGAAGCCTTTCTCAAGACTATATATCTATATTTGAAATATATTTAAACAAAACTTTTCACGAAGAAAACACCTCAATGCAGACCGCCCGCGCCGTGGCACGATTCCCAGCAGTGGAGAAATTTATTTAAATTCATTTCTCACGCAAATATTGCTACTCTGGGCTGGAAAAACTGGTTAGTTGGAAGAAATTGCCTTACGGCAATAAACTCGCCACTTGCGCAGGGTGCAAGGAAGTGTTCATTATAATAATTTCTATTATTAACTCGTACAATTAATGAATTCATTATAAAACATTAGGACCAGGTTGATCTATTTTGTGTGAGTCCATATGTTTGTTAAGGTAATGATTTAATGATTGTGAGTGCAGAATGTTGAGATTAGGTATATATACCAATTTGTGGAACAGGGACAATCGCCTGTAACATAATTGCTTATATTGTCACTAAAAATTATAAACTACTACCCCTAGAACAAAATTTCCTTGTTGGGCAGCAGTTATTTACGTATTGTTGTCATTGTAAATATGGTGTGATTAAAATAAACAAATACAATTGAAATGATAAAGCGTTGAAAATAGTTATAAATAAAAGTTAAGAGAGTTAAAACGAACATTTTAAATATTTTGTTATTTTTTAAAGATAACAATGATATCAACCTTTTAGTTGAAATTAGGTACCTACTTGTCTCTAAGTTAAGTCTTTGCAGTATTATCAGCAGATGTTTGTTAGTAAGTAATTTCTCATATTCTCAACCGTGGCAAACATCCATCGCTTTTTTTATATGCTAATTCTTTTAGTACCATCCATTTACAACCATTCTCTAATTTTCAATTAACCTCTTCAGTTTTAATCGTACCATTATTCGTTGTACCAGCTGAATCATCTTGGTGATGTCATTTATTTCGATGGTTATCTTGCCAAACCCAAGTTTTCCCGCATACAGCGGTGTATAAACGACGATTGAATATTAAAAATATGTCTCGAATTATAGTCATTACCTATGCTCCTATCAGAAACTCTTGAAATCCAAAAATTTCAATCATCCTTTTCATTAGAGCGTAAAAGATGAGATTTATAAGGTTTGGAGGAAAGGGTTGTGATATGTGATATGGAGCATGAATATTAACCCCGAAGAGAAAATCGATTCTATAATTTATGACAGTTAATTCTTGCATACTTGATTCTATTTATTTTGAATATGTGCTTTTAAATTCGTTAATTATTATCAAGGCGTTTCGTAAATTAAGCATAAATGCTTGCGCTATAGGTGAACGAAATCGGTAGCGACAGGATTCGAACTCGTGACCACTGGATTACTAATCCAGCGAGATAACCGCTCTGCAACCACCCATCTAGAAATAATACATTCTAAACGATTTCATATGGTCCAATATTTTTTTTATAAGTAGGTAGGTACCTTTATAAAAAAAAACAAATGGGTCATGGCCAACACTAAACTATTTCCAACGCTTATAATCAATAACATTTTAAACCATTTCCAATAGTCCAATCTTGCTTAAATTTTGTATACCAACTTCTAAAAAAATAGAGTATTATAATATTTCTATTAATATAATATTACTATTAACTGCGAATCGGAATCGATTCACTCAAAGTGAACAAGTAAGTCATCCTGAAGATGAGAATATTGTTCTCGAAACCGGTCGACAGTTATTTGTGCTCATAAGTGGTGTATACTAAGATATTATTTATATCATAAAATAAAATTTATTTATTTACGGTAGATAACAACCATTTACGTAGAAAAAAACAAAAATAATATAAAAAAACATATCATAAACACATCATCTAAGTGCATAAAAAATAAAAATAAAATAATCAAGTATAAAGAAAAAAAATCAACTAAGAATGTTCAAAAGAATGACTAAAATACAAATACATAGTATACCTAGGAATAGAACAAAAAAATAAAGTATTACCAAAAAACAATGTGTATGAAAAGAATAAAACAAAAAATTAAAAATCAATTAAGAAAGTTCACAATACATATACACACATACAAAACATATCTTTAGGTAATAAAAATTAAAATATTAAAAACAATTTTGACAATGGGAAAATAAAAAACGAGAGAATCGACCAGAAACACAATAGAAATGGCTAGGAAAACAATACCGATCTCAGTTTCATTTTATAGGTGTACAAGCTCACATTGAGAACGTCAGCAATAAAGACATACTCACTACCCAGACGATGGATTCTGGGAAATGGAGAATGCCTATGAGCTTCGGTCCTTATTATATCGCTATGAAAAATATTGGTGAATGTCTGGTAAATCTGCTGGGTATATGAAACTTAATCAAAGCAAATAATGAAGGACAGTCAAACTCTGAATACATGATTTTATACAGTACAATCAAGTCCGACATAGTTCTTCTACTAGATAGTCTCGGCAAACCAAGCGAATTTCTTAGAAAATCATAGTAAATGTCATATAAATATATTCCAAGCCTGAATATGTAACAACAATAGAGCTGTTTTGAAACGAAAATTTAAGTATTTTTTTTTAATTTTCACGTTTGATCAAAATCTATAGTTTTATTTTAGCAATTCAATTCAATTTAATTTAAAACGATATCCCAGAGTCCAATCTTTATGAAATTTTTATACACACTTGCTTCTGATGCCGATTTATAAAAGCGAGTGGACTGTATAGGAAGGACTGAAGGGAAGGGACGGAAAGAGGCACGGGAGGGACTAAATGGACAGATTTTGAAAAATTTACATATATATGTTATTTTTTATTTATTTTATTGGATATTTTTCTCTTTCTGAATTTATCATAACAAATAAATAGTAGTAATAGCAAAAATTACAAAAACAATTTTCTTGATGACTTTCTTGGTGGGTTTTTTTTCTTCATATTTACCTTTCCGAGCAAAGCCGGGTTTAAAAAACTTGAGTACTTATATAAAATATGTATTAATTTCACATCAGAATTGATTCATCCAAAGTGAAACTGTTTGAAACGAATATTAAGTATTTTTCTTCTGATTTTCACGTTTGATCATCATCTATAGTTTTATGTTTTTTCAGTTCATCAAAAAATACCTATACCACGTTTCGATCTCACTCTTTGACTTTTAGAATGAGGATGATAATGGAGGTCATCGTTGTGATAAAGGTTCGCCATTTTTTATATAAACACATCATTTTGACATCCCTATTTTCTTTCTATATTATGTCATGTACCCTTCTCATCTTGACAATACATAATCTATAGCAACCTAATCATTTTCCATCTCTAGCCATAACTCAATTACGGGATCGTATTGATGTATTTTATCACGAGGTTTTTCAAAAAACAAACCTTACGCGCGATGGTTAGTAATTCAGTGGTCGCGACTTCGAATCTTGCTACAACCGATTTCGTTCACCTATATCACAATCATTTATGGTTAGTTTAGAGAATGTATGAACATATGTACACATGTACCTACTTGTATCATTCTTACATTTTCAAAAAGTAACGTATAAGGTGAATCATTATTAAAATTAAAAGGACGTTTTACAGAAATAAAAAATAGTTTAGACAGGCTCAATTCTTTACCAATCGCGAAGGTTTATATAAAAATAAGTATTGAATTCGAAAACATGATACCTTATTTTTTATTTCATGTACCATACCATATCATGTTTTACAATGACACAGACAAGTGGACTTCTGTTGCCCAACTAGGAAACCCAGTTCTAGGGCTAGCAGTTTACAATTTTACAGTGACATTACACTTACATACCATGAACAGGGCGACGATAGTATTGTCTCTACAAAAATTTGGTAGGTAGACTATTAAGATACTGTAAAATAATAACACTAATTAACCACTACTCCAAAAAAACATCAAAACAGACACATATGTAGCTCACATAAAACAGATCAATCAGGTCTAAATGCCCGTCATAATATATGTCAACAAAACAAGATAGCCTAATCTTCACACCATTTTTGTAAAGCTAACCTACAAAAGTTTGGTAAAAATAGGTTGGTTTGGTTTGTTTGTAGTTATAATTGCGACTGGCGTGAGCCAGTTGCATTATATATTTGAAAAAAAGTAACTAAAATACTAAAATAAATGACTAAATTGGTATTTTTACCAAACTTTTGTAGGTTATGTTTAAAAAAAATGGTGTGAAGACTAGGCTATCCACAAAACAATTGCCGACGCGATTTGACATTTCAAAACCATAGAGCAGAGATCATAGATGTCGACAGGTATGTAGATGTATTTGATGTGACTCACATCTATAAACAATATAAACAAATATCATAGTCCTTATTATTAAGCAAATATGTAGTATATTTGTTAATATTGAGCTCTGTAGGTGCCTCGAGTTCCTAGTTCTCTAATAATATTCCAACTTTGTCTCTATTAAGATGCTAAAAATTTGTCAATCTATACCATTGACTCCCGACAGGGAAAAAATCAACTTTAAAAAATATTCGATTACATGTACATACATTGGTACGAGTAGGTTAACAAGCCAAAAAATGAAATAATATTATTGACGCAGTTCAGGGATGACATCTGTGCAATATCACTGTCACCTCATGTAAAAGGACTATTACTTTCAATGTTTACAAAAAAAAACATTTTTCAATAGATGGCGTTATAAAACACTTTCTTCCTTACTTCATAGATGGTGATGTTTAAAACAGTTTATTTTCAAATGACCAGTTTCTCATTATTCGAATATAGAACTTTCAAAATTGCATTGATAAGGCAACTCAATAAAAAGGCATAATTGCTGAATGTTGCGCAAGCACATAAAGTGATCACATAAACCAGTCGATGACTGGTCGTGAGTCCTGTAGATTCCGTAAGTTCCTGGTTCTCCCATAATATTCCAACTTCGTCTCTATTGAGATGTTCAAAATTTGAAAATATTGACAGATGTGTAGTTGACGAGCTATAAAAATATTAACAAGATTATTAAAAATACTGGAATAAGCCAAAATATTAACAAGATTATTTAAAGTACTGGAATAAGCCAAAATATTAACAAGATTATTAAAAATACTGGAATAAGCCAAAATATTTACAAGATTATTAAAAATACTGGAATAAGCCAAACTATTAACAAGATTATTAAAAATACTGGAATAAGCCAAAATATTAACAAGATTATTAAAAATACTGGATTTAGCCAAAATATTAACAAGATTATTAAGAATAATGGAATAAGCCAAAATATTAACAAGATTATTAAAAATACTGGAATAAGCCAAAATATTAACAAGATTATTAAAAATACTGAAATAAGCCAAGTTTGAAATTATTATACCACATTCTCGTTACAAAAATTATTAAAAAGTACCAATAAAATATCAGTAACCAAATAAAATGTAAACTTTAAATTACTACGTTTTACCTATAGGTGCTTGGTTAATAAATATATCTCCACGTTTTTATGACAAGGCATCAAACAGGAGATTTTCCCCATAAAATATCGAATTCAGTTTAATGATTAATCATCCCTGAATTATTTTTCTAAAAATTTAAGCGATAATTTCGAAATATCCCGTGTTATGAAATTACTGTCGGAATAAATAAAAAAAATATAATAATACAAATTTAATTAAAATCTCGACATTAGTTTCTATGAATAAAAATCCTCAGTATGATGTCGACAAATTCATTTTTATTGATCGTAAAAAGCACACCATATTTTTCAACCAAACCTACCTACATATTTTGTTATAAATATCATTTTTTTAAGCTTTTTGTATCTATAATTCATATTATGCATGTCCATCATTATCTTGGCCTGTGATGTCCAACGAAGGACAAATTACTGACATCCGGCGTCGCGGCGCCACGCCGTTATAATTTGCCTCGCAAGAGCATAAATACAACATGTCATGTTTCCCTTTTAAAAAATGTATGATTTAATTTTTCCCTTTTAGTGTATGTGGTAGAAACGATAATCAGGTTTTGCTCTGAAACAGAACTGAAGCAAAGAGGAGAGTAAAAAAATAAAATATGCTTCGTATAATGGACAAGCACAGAGTGCTTTAATTAAAAAAAACCTTTTACGTTTCATACTAAGAATGACGGGTTTAAACCACATTTAATAAAACAATTTTGTATAATTTTATGTGTATGTAAATGTGTTTGTATTTCTTATAAAATTATTGACGAGTCACATATAAATTATTTATAAATTATTATTTATAATTTATGTGAATGGTATATTCAATCTACAAATATCTGGTAAAATAATTTCTTATGCTGATGACACTGCCATTATACTGAAAGATAACACCTGGAAGGAATAAATTGCCTCAGCTGAATCAGGTATAAGTGTTTTAAAGTCTTCGTTCGATTGTAGTGTACTTTCATTAAATACAGATAAAACGTGTATTATCCCATTTGCACTAAATGATAAATACATCCCAGACTTTAATATTAAAATTCATATTGACAATTCCTGTTTCAACAAATCCATATCTTGTAACTCAGCATGTATAAAATTATCAACTAAAAATAACATCAGATACCTAGGCATTATTATTGAAAGCAGTATAAAATGGAAATTGCATTATAACTACTACTGTTGAACGCCTTAAAAAGCTAATTTTTATTTTTCTGAGACTTAGAAATATACTTCAAACAAACTTGCTTAAAACAATATATTTTTCACTATTTCAATCCATCTTACAATATGGCATTATATGTTAGTGGGGAGCTTTTAAAACCACTTTAGTGCCTTTAGAAGATTTTCAAAGAATCATTATTAAAATTATATTAAAAAAGAGATTTGATTATCCAACTATTAATGTATTTCAAGATTTTGAAGTTTCAACTGTTGAAAATATCTATAAAAAAATCTCATTGTTTCAAATTCATAAAGATATTCGTAAAAATTCAAACCCCTCCAAAATTCAAATTGTCATTTTCTATAAGCAGCAGAATAAATTCACAAGGATATCTTACTATTCCTCTTTTACGTACAACTGCCTCACAACATTTCTATAAGTATAAAGGTACTAAGTGGTTTAATGAATTCCCTTTGAGTCTTAGACTCGAAAAAAATTATAATATATTTAAAAATAAAATTAAAAAATTGTACTGATTTATTTATTTATTTTTTGTTATTTCATTCTTGTTTTTGTGTAGCTTCATATTTTTTAGTAGATATACAATGTTTTGGTAAATGTAACAATATTGAATAGATACTCCCCTCTTTTAACACGAGATTTTGTCTCAATTAAAGAGGTTTATTATGAATCATATGATGGAAATTGTATACCTTTAAAAATTGTGATTGATGTATATGTAAAATTTGTATTGATTTTGTAATAAATACATTAATTTATATTTATATATTTAAATTATGAAATAAAGGAGTAGAAAGATTTCTACCGAAATTTGATACTTTATGACCGAACATTTTCGCCGAGATGTCACGGTATCATCGAAGTGTAAAATAAACTAATTTGAAAAGACCGATACAATACCTACTACTTTAAATATTTAGCATTTTTCCTCTTTAATTTTATTTGATAATTTCATAATCAACTATGTTTATACAAAAAAATAGAAATACATATATTTAGTAGCTATGTTTGATGGAATTTTTTTATGAGATAAGGCAACCCACCCTTGGGAAATTGATATCTTCTTCTTCTTCTCAGCCCAATCCCGTCCACTCCTGGACGAAGGCCTCCTCCATCTCCTTCCACGCCACTCTATCCTGTGCTCTGAGCAACCAATTGGCACCAGCATAACGGCTGATGTCATCTCTCCATCTCATTGGCGGTCTTCCAACACCTCTGACTGTCGTTCTCGGTCTCCAAGCCAACACTATTCTTGGCCATCGGTCTTCGGGGTATCTAGCCACGTGGCCCGCCCATCTCCACTTCAGGGTAAGAATGCGGTGGACGACATCAACCAATTTTGTTCTTTCCCTGATGGTGTCATTTCGCACCCTATCTCTCAGACTTAATCCTAACATGGCTCTTTCCATGGCTCTTTGGGTGACTCTTAGTTTTTCAGCACTTTTCTGAGTCATTGTTATAGTCTCCAAGCCATAAGTAGCTACTGGCAGTACACAGGTCTCATATACCTTCCGTTTCAGGTTGATGGGAATTTGGGGATTTTTGAAGATGTGGGCTAATTTCCTAAAGGCTGCCCAACTTAGTCCAATTCGCCTCTTTATTTCGGCCGTTTGGTTTTCTCGACCAATTTTCATAATGTGTCCCAAATACACATACTCTTGGACATTTTCAATCAAGATCCCATCCACCGTGATCTGAGATCCAGCTGTGCCCATCACCTTTGTTTTTGACATGTTCATGTTCAGTCCAACAGCTTTGGATGCCTCATTTATTTCATTTAGCATTTCAGTTAGTTCTATAGGGTTGTTACTTATAATGACTATGTCATCAGCGAACCGCAAGTGGCTTAGATATCTGCCATCTATACATATGCCCTTGGACTCCCAATTTAGATTTTTAAAAGCGTATTCTAGTGCCAGTGTAAAGAGTTTTGGTGATTTTGTATCTCTCTGTCGGATTCCTCTTTTAATCTGTATTTTATCTGTTGTCCAATCTTCATTTAATTTCACTTGGATTGTAGCATTCTTGTAGAGAGTTTCGATCAGGGTGGTATATCTAGAATCTATGCGTGCTTGATCCATCGCTGCTATTATGGCCCATGTTTCAATGGAATTGATATAATATTCCAAAAAGAAGGAGTGGATAGTTCATAGAAAATAATTAAGTTCGATATAAAAATTAAATGAAGTAGGTTATTGAACATAATTGTAAGAAAGTGAAGAGTACATAGGTACGTACTATAATATTATTTCACGAATCAAAGTGTGTTATATCCAAAACTCAACTTCTCAGTATATGAGTAAATGCTCATTTTATTCTTCGAAGATTTCCAATGCTTTAATGTATTTTGTGAAGCCCATTTATATAGTTAATATTCTATTAAGAAAAATTACAAAAAAACCTAAATGATTATTGAAAAACAATCTGACAAACTACAAATTTCAAGAACTCTTTCGGATTTAGAAATGGTGGATAAATTGGTTTATTTGTCGTTCACTATTACCAAACAAGGATAGTGTGAAACTAAAATCAGCTGAAGGACGGGAAAAGCAAAGCCAGTCTAAACAAAATACTGATAGACAGAAACATATATAATATAAACCCGAAGGTGAACAATTGTGCGCACACTTGTATTCTCCAGAATCTTTTATACGGCGGAATACCAACTGTACCGACCGCCGTGGCAAAGTTGGTAAGCCGTTCGGTTTCTGTGCGGGTGTCCTGGGTTCGTTTCCCAGCAAAGGAGAAACTTATTTAAATTTATTTCTCATGCAAATATTGCTTCTCTGGGCTGGAAACACTGGTTAGTTGGAAGAAATAGCCATACGGCAATAAACTCGCCACTTGCGAAGGGTGCAAGAAAGTGTTCATAATTTTATTTTATTTTAATAGACACGTTCGGAATATGCTGGAGAAAAATTCTGAAAGTTCCCTGGACAGCGAGAAGAACTAGCTTCTAAATTTTTCAAGAACTTCGCATCACGGGGACATAGTCGTCTCTCTGTCTTGAACGTAAACTTGTTTTTTGGACACAGTTCGGCGAGGGAAAGAATCCTGAAAAACTGATCATGGTCGGAAAAGCGCCTGGTATAAAACCGAGAGGCAGATCGCCAGATGAGGCCAGAAGTGTTCCTGCTACGACATTCCATTGAGCCGTACATATGTAGGGCAGCAGGGTACATGAAGGCCACGATCCAATGTATTGAGGATGACAAAGATCAAATAAAATCATAACACGCCATACACATCTATTTGATTGTTGATAGCAAAAACTTTTTCATATTTTTTTTTCGTAATCACACGACAGCTGCTGCCAATTACAGTGTGATGTGCGGTTCGATGACGGCTATCTCTGTTTAAGATACGATTTAAAGCGCCTTATATTCCAATGGAAAATATCTACCTCGTCCGAGAGTGATTTCAATTTTTCCATAATGCGCACCAGAGTGCTGCGGGCCACTACATCCGTTCTGGAATGGGGGACGTTCAGAAGATTATGTCTATGCCCCTTATGTAGTTGGGTGTTACAAAAAGCCCTATATATGGCAGAGGTTACATAATTGTAATTAGAAGGTATTCGTTTTACTTATAATAATACTTGTAATAATAATACTAGTCAAATTAACATACCTACTGTTCCAGTAAACCTACTAATATAATAAAATAAATGTTTTTCTGTCTCCACGGTGCGTATAGTTGTGGGTTAAATATATAATGATTTAGTACCTATAGATACTCAAAACTTGACTTGCTCTATTCTACTTAAGCAAACAATAATATTTGTTTTAATTGCCAGCGACACGTGGGTTCATTAATTCAAAGGTCACAGTTAAAGTGAAGAAAATTATCTATCTGCGAGTCTGGCTTTTTTAACATCATGTGCCAGCACAGTTCTACGGTGTAATCCATCAAAGTCACAAAGTGCCAACTGCCTACCAGCATCTTAAAAGTTATTTCCTGTTTTTTCATTAATGGATCTTTCTGATTCTTGCTTAAGAATTTACGACGGCATGTATAATATCTAGTCTTCGTTTTACATTATTATTAAACCGCGCAGTAGGTACCTCTATTTCGATCAATTATTAAACAATTCAATCGTCATTCGATTTGATTAAGATTGGTAGAGGATTGGCATTGTGAATAATACATAAATTCGGTAATATATCGATAATTTAAATCTGAATTTTGTAGCTTTTAGAGATAAAAATGAATCTTCGAGATTTTGAATTTAACTTAATAAAATAATATTGTAAAAATATTTGACTTCCAGAAAATGGAAAAGTTTCTTTTATCAATTTGAATCTAAAAAAATATAAACTGTTATATGCTTCTCGTGTTTTTGTTAAAATTTCCGAGATATTTTTTTTTGAAGTATGTAGGTACCTAATCCAACTGTCGATTTGTTCAGGAGAACTTTGTTCTCTTAACATATCGACAATGTATCAAGCCAGAATACGCGAGAATTGTATGGAGAGGTCTACTTTTTTCACGGCTTTTCCAACTTTGAAGTCAAAAAACACCAACTTAGAGGCTTTGCAGCATATATGTTCCATACACGGATTTACTCAGAATTCGGAGTAGAACATTTCGTGTGTCTGTGTGTGTGTGTGTGTGTGTGTGTGTGTGTGTGTGTGTGTGTGTCTGTGTGTCTGTGTGTCTGTGTGTGTGTCCGTCCCCCCCTTATAACTTTTGATCCGCTCAATTTACAGAGCCTAAAATTTCAGAATATATAAACAGTTACAGGCCTACAAAACTTTTATACTCGGAATTTTGAATTTTTGTTTCAGTCAGGGGTTATCAACTTTTGAATTTTTATTTTATTTTTCCATATATCTCAGAAACCATAAACGCTAGAACGCTGAAAATTGGTACAAACATAGACAAATACAAAATCTCAAATTAGTTTTTTCAAAAAAATTCCAGGGTTTCTCAAACATTTTTTATTAAGAAAAGTATTTTTTTTATGATAAATTTATGAGTTTAACTGCCTATATTTCCATTTTTTTTTAAAATATCGAAAAAAGCTGAAACACCCCAACTAGATAATTTAATTTTATATAAAAAATATTAACATTGTAGCAGTACATCTCAAATTATTTTTAACAATTTTTATAAAAATTGAATTTAGTGACGACATCGCTTCATACAATTTGTATGGTAGTCACCTATACACAATATCAAAGAAGACTTAATAGTTTGATACTTCATCTCTAAACATACAATATACATATACCATCATGCTGTTTTCATATTCCGGGTAGGAAATAAAGACTGACCTCCATACTATCCTATCTTGACTACCTAGGTACATGTGTTGTATAGAAAACTAAATATCATAAAATAATAAATAATTTGTATTTATGGGTTTGGTACTTATTCTTCAACTATACATACTATCGCTGTCGACAGTTGGATCCCATGTGTTACATGCAACTAGTTGATAAAATTACAATTAGATACCTATATTTAAAGTATTATCACGTTTTCATTACCGCGATCATTTGCATTTTATGAATTGCATGAAGCCAAAGACCTTATATTACATTATTATAAGGTCTTTGCATGAAGCATATGATTCCAAAACATTAAATTGAATGTTTTTTTACACAGTGACAATTAAGTTTATAAATTTAACTACTAGTATATTTAAAAAAAATCATGTTTCACTACACAGCGGTGAATGTAAATGACATAAGTCTATGCGTTTTTGCTATAGATAAAGCCAGCATCCCCAGAGGCTAAATTGAAACTCAAGTATGCTAGCTGTTTTTATCGTTTATATCCATTACTTTGAATCTCGCCCTTTATTGACAAATTTTTAACATCTCAATAGAGACGAAGTTGGGATATTATAGAAGAACCAGAAACTCAAGGCACCTACAGGGCTTACGTCCTGTCATCGGCTGGCTTACGTGATCACTTTTATGCGCTTGCGTAACGTTCACAAATTATGCCTTCTTATTGAGTTCACTTCTCAATGTAATTTTTGACAGTTCTATAATATATTTGAATAATGTGTGACAATTCACTTGAAAATATGGAATTATACTGTTGCCATCTATGAAGTAACGATGAAATTAGTTTATTTGTAAACAATGAAAGCAACAGTCCTTATAAATGATGGGTCGAGATGGAATTTAGATGGGTCGATGGCAGAGCGGTTAGCGCGCTGGGCTAGTAATCCAGTGGTCGCGAGTTCGAATCCTGCTATTAAACCATTTTGTTCACCTATAGCACAAGCATTTATATGTTTATTTTAGGGAATGTAGGAAGATGTTTGTGCTTGTTTCACAAGGACATATTAATTTTTATTTTTTATAAAAAAAAATGAGTTGACGGTGTCTCGCACAGATGTCACCCCTGAACTGCGCCAGAAATATTATTTCATTTTTGGCTTGTTTTACCTACTTGTAACACTATGTCCAATTCTGATTCGTTTCAGAGTACGTAGACGTCTAAAATATCGGACAACCGTGGATAAAAGGATTTTATCCGCGCGGTGTGACGTAATGAGTCCCGTATAAATGCAGTCAACTTTTTGACATTTCTCATATACTAAAATTCCGTATAAAATTTTTAGACAAATCTGAATAGGGCCTAATATGTATGTAAATCGAATATTTTTTTTAATTACATTGCATAATTACTTAGTTACTTCATAAATGACAAAAGTATAATTTCTTATTTTCAAGTGAATTATTACACGTTATTCAAATATGTGATCTTGGGATTAAATTTTGATTTTCTCTCAAACTATTTACATTATTCAGTACCTACATAATGTCTATCAGATTGTTGAAGGCAAATATGTGTAAAGAAGACCACCAAAACTTTGTCATGTGTTGGACGACTTACTAGATTGGAATTTGAAATTATGGCTTCGATGACAGCCACGGATAAATTTTAAATCTTCTAAAATAGTCCAAATTTAGATCTCTATTATTTAAATTTTATTTACAAAACAATGTGGTTTTAATTCTGATTCATCAAAACTTTTATATTATAGTTCATTGAATGAAACCATATATTTACTAGTTTATGCAGTATATTTTCAAAACATTAAGATTCGTATTACAGGAGTTATTTAAGAATAATATAAGAAAAAGTTGAGGGCTCGTAAGTAGTATTCTCGCAGTACGGGACCTTACCCTTTTCTTACATTTTTCTCAAATAACTCTTGTAATATGACCCTAAATATAAAAATGTTTCGCCCCAGGTTCTTGATATGTACTATGACTATGACTTTTTAAGAACATTGCGGTTAAAATAGGAGCGTTCCTATTCCACTTGGTCCAAGTTGATATTCTATAACGCTGAAATAGGAACGTTCCTATTTAGGAACGTTCTTTCTCTAAGTAAGTCACGAATTAGTTCAATTCCCTATTCTATAACCACGTTTAAGTTGAATCAACTGTCAAAACGTTCCTAATTTTAGTTCACACCTAATTGGAAACATACCTACTAGTTATTTTCACACCAGTTGAAAACATCAGTTGTGTATGGAAAAAAATGAAAACGAATAATATGCACGTATTGCGTTATGTTGAAAATAAAATCCAAAGAATATCAGTGCAGATCAATTAAAATGTTGGGTTAGGCGATATAACGGCGACATGACATAAATAAACATGACCGAATATTTCGCAGTACCTACGCATGCGATTTGTGTTCAAATTACTATCTACGGTGCACTTATTTTGTAGATTATAGTTTTAAGAACAACATCAATTACAGAATACGAAATTAATTCAAATGACCTTAATTCTAAAATTTCAAAACGTTCCTTTTTTAGTTCGAAAAGTTACTGAAATGGACGAACTATCAGCTTGGTTCCATCCATCATTTCCACTACAATTATATGGGGTAAAATAAATGAGAGTTCACGGTAAATTTTCTGATTATATTCCTTTTATTTTTCTTTCCTGTTTATGTTTAATTATCTCTATTAATTATTTTGCATTCAAAAAACATGTAACCACAGGGAAAATTGTAACAGTACTGCCTCAGAACAGACTTGTCTAGTGAGGCAGTAAATTTCCAAATAGGAACAATTGTACATACTATGTTTATGATAAGTATTTTTAAAATATAGTTGTTTTTTTGTTATTATTATATATATATATATATATATATATATATATATATATATATATATATATATATATATATATATATATATATATATATATATATATATATATATATATATATATATATATATATATATATATATATATATATATATATATATATATATATATATATATATATATATATATATATATATATATATATATATATATATATATATATATATATATATATATATATATATATATATATATATATATATATATATATATATATATATATATATATATATATATATATATATATATATATATATATATATATATATATATATATATATATATATATATATATATATATATATATATATATATATATATATATATATATATATATATATATATATATATATATATATATATATATATATATATATATATATATATATATATATGTTATATTTGATGTTTTCACGGGTGAAATATGTTATAATATTTTTATCTCGGTTTTCCCGTGTCAGTAGGTCTTGACTAAGACCATTTGTCTTCCGACGTTTCGCCTGAATATCACCAGGCATTGAAACACCATTATCAACAGCCCGACTACCATATATCAAAGGCGTCACCGATAAAATCAGCCGTCTATTAAACAAAAATAACATACGTACCGTTTTCAGCACAACAAATAAAATATCAACCTTTCTAAGAAACCCGAAAGACATCATTCCACTTGAAGCTCATGGAGTATATGAAATACCGTGCGGATCGTGCAATAAGACTTATGTAGGAAGAACCAATCGAAAAGTTGAAGCACGAATAGCGGAGCACAGAGTCGACATGAGAAACAAAAAACTTACATCCTCACTTGTACAACACTCGCTCACAGAAGGACATACAATAGATTTTGACCATTCAAAAATAATAGCAAGTTTAAACAGTGAACCTCTCAGAATTTACAGGGAAGCTATAGAAATATATAAGAGAAGGGATATAATGAACAATCGGGACGACGGAGTTCGTTTGCCTAGTACCTGGAAGAACATTTTATATGACAAACAATACAATAATAATATTAATAATACCATAGCGAAAATAACCCCAAAACACAACAATAATAATATTAATGTCACAACTAAAATTAACAATAAATCACAACACAAAAATAATGATAAAATATTATTACCAACGAACACGACAGCAGGTGGGCGTGTCACAAGGAGCCAATCACGTCTCGCTAACAATATTTGACATAAGCGGCCATCTTGTACGCTACGAGTCACTTGACGGTGAGCTTTCAGTGTGAGTAGACGTGTGTCGCGCGCGTGCTTTTCGTTAAGTCCTTGAAAATGCCTGGTGATATTCAGGCGAAACGTCGGAAGACAAATGGTCTTAGTCAAGACCTACTGACACGGGAAAACCGAGATAAAAATATTATAACATATATATATATATATATATATATATATATATATATATATATATATATATATATATATATATATATATATATATATATATATATATATATATATATATATATATATATATATATATATATATATATATATATATATATATATATATATATATATATATATATATATATATATATATATATATATATATATATATATATATATATATATATATATATATATATATATATATATATATATATATATATATATATATATATATATATATATATATATATATATATATATATATATATATATATATATATATATATATATATATATATATATATATATATATATATATATATATATATATATATATATATATATATATATATATATATATATATATATATATATATATATATATATATATATATATGTGTAAAAAAATGGAAATAAATAATTTCATTTCATTTCATTTCATTTTACCTTACATTATGTTGACTATGCTCGTCAACTATCCGACGCGAGGTGGCATAGCGGTTAGCGCACTGGGTTCGTAATCCAATGATCTTGCCACGACCGATTCCTTGTAACAATGACATATTATTTCTTTATGTAAAAAAAGCTTATGACTTTATCTAGTGTATAAAAGAATGAACAATGTTAGATCGCTAAGTAATGGTGGTATGCATATTTCCCTTATCTTATTCTTCTTGTAGTAGGGTTTGGAAACCTGCTCTTTTTCAGGATGTATGGCCCTCCAGCAAGCTCTTCTGTAACGTCGACTTCCAACTATCTCTCCATCTCTCATATTTCTTGGGAGATAATATTGGGTAACCTATTATTTCCCATTCTAATCAAATGGTCCCGCCATTATAGTCTTCGGCTCCTGCACCTTCTGACGATATCCCTCACGTCGCAGACCTTTTTTATTCCCTTTATAACTTCATTAAATGAAATAGCATGCTCCTAACAAAGCATGTTATTTTTTATATCCAAATGAAGTAATGTTATTATTGCCATATAATTTATAAATAGCTAGTTTCATGTAAAACATGAGTTCCAACTGTCGATGACGATAGTATGTATAATTGAAGAATGCTTACCAACTATAAACACTTAAACACAAATTTATAAACATATTAAGATATTTTGTTTTCTATACAAAACATGTAGGTATGTATGTATGTCAGGAAAGGATAGTATGAAGTTCAGTTTGCTTTTCCTACCCTACTAGAATATGAAAACAGCATGATGTATGTTTGTAGATTAAGTAGGTATCAAACTGTTAGTAAGTTGTGGAGTATTTTCTGCCTTACAAATTGTATGAAACGATGTCGTCACTAAATTCAATTTTTATAAAAAATTAAAAGAAAGATTGGGATGTACTACTACAATGTTCAAATTTCTTATAGAAAATTAAATAATCTAGTTGGAGTGTTTCGGCTTTTTTCGGTATTTAAAAAAAAATGGAAATATAGGCAGTTAAACACATAAATTTATCATAAATATTTTTTTATCTTAATAAAAAATATTTGAGAAACTCTGGAATTTTATGTAAAAAAAACAAATATATACAAATATATTAATACCAATTTTCAGCGTTTTATCTTTTATGGTTTTTGATATATATGGAAAAATAAAGTAAACATTCAAATGTTGCCCTTGATTGAAACAAAAATTCAAAATTCTGAGTATAAAAGTTTTGTAGGCCCATAACTTTCTATGTATTTTAAAATTTTAGGTTCTGTGTATTGAGCGGATCAGAAGTTATAAGGGGGGGCATACACACAGGGATACTGACTGAATAATTAAGATTTATACGAAGTTATTTTGGTGGAATTTGGTTTTGATTAAATTTGATTATTACTATTTAGTTAGAATAACACCGAACATTCGATACCGGAGAGTGAATAAGAAAATCTCATCTCGAAAATAATAAATTATTGTAAAGATGAATTTATTTGACTTTTGTTTGTGTTGAATTCTCATTGAAGTTTCCAAAATTTCCATTCCAGATTCCGAGAAATGGTCCAAACCGATTTGCAATTCAGCAAATACAACCAATTACTAATTAAATTTACAGAGAAACGTTGTTTTGAAAACGACCAAAAACGAAATATAACGTCAGTGTTAATTTTGATTATTCCGTGGGTATAAAAGATGCCATCTATCGCGGAGTCAAGGAAACCCTAACAGTATTGCTCAAGCTTTTTGGATTTATGTATTAAATTAGGATATTTTAATTTATAGTTTTTATGATTAGGGAGACGAAAAAAAGTGTCGAAAAAAAGTTTTTTTTTGAATTTCGAAACGCTTTAGTGCGGAAAAGTTGCTTTTTGTAATGTGAAGAAAAACGCCATAAAAATTCTTAAAATCGGTCAACATCTTCCGTTCGCGCATCGTACTTAAAGTTTTGATAATTTTCAAAAATCGCGCCTTTTTTGTATGAAACGGCTTGTGTGAAAACGGTAACCAGAACCGCAGAGTATACAGCCCGAGGATGAGAAGAGCCGGCTCCAATAGTCAACTTAGGCAGAAAGTTGCGACAGTGCCAGGAAGAAGAAGAATAAACCTTTTCTTTTTACATTTTCTCATATTATTGTAACTCACACTTTTGATCTTTTAGAATCTAAATAATCAAAACTCTATTTTTTTAATATTAGATCTATTTAAAAAATAGATAATTTACTTATTTTTAAAGTTAACCGAAAATTCCACTGTAACATACACATATTATGAATAAAAGGCTCATTTTAGAACACAAGAAGAGACCAATTTAACTTGTTTATAAAATTCATATCAGTTGAATATTTAGTATTGCATAATAAAGTATGTTTTCTAATCTGTCATCTTATCACAAATTAATTAAAATAACCCATTTTGCCATAATATGTAGGTAAATTCCCTCAAGAGTTTACATAACTTCATATTTAATGAAAGTTCGTACGATATACGAGTACCTATACGGAATCCAAATAAGGGGTTCTGACTTTATAAAAATAAAGTGACAGTCGTAAGAAATAAATCAATTTATTTTTCAGCAATATCGGGAATACTTTGAGATTGAAAAAAAAAATTGGAATTTTAATCGGTGCTCTATTGGAAAAATTCAGTACATAATGTATGATGGTAATTTTGTGCTATAATGTTACTGTCACGTGCAAACCTGGACAGCGTGCTCACATGAAATAGTTAAAACACTTATAATTAACATTTTTCTACAGTCAAGTTTGTACTATCCAAATCTTCCTCGTCTGACCATTCGCCTAAGGTATGGCTCAAAAATATGGTCGTCACAAAAAAAGGATCAAAACAGTATAATATTCAACTTCTTTCCGTAATGTTTTCGTTCAAATATTACAAAACAATGATTCTGTTTCAGTAATAATGCTTGGCTCTAGAACATTTTTAAATACGTGACTAAAATTCATCGTAGCGTTTCAGCTATGTCCTCTCCTGAGGATTTCTGGGAAAGTATATTGTCAAACTTAATTACTAAATAAAACTGTGTTATATAAACGGCTAGTTCAACAAAGCCGAGAACTTTCAGCTTATTACAGTCACAAGACGCGGTATTGACATGCAATTTAGTTACATAAAATATATTGTCACAGCTCCGCCCTAGGATCCTGGTCAAAAGGTCGGTGTCCCTTTCAATTCATACCCTAAGATATGCAATAGAAACACTTTTATTTACATACCTTTATTACTCTATTAAAGTATATCCTTCGTAGATTTTACAGCTTGTTCTAATAAATCGAAGAACGTCTATTATTTCCATACTGTTCCATGTTGAAGATATTAAATTCTAAGAATGTATTTCCTTCTGCTTGACTTAATACCACCGTAAAACCGTTTTTCGGACATCCTTTGATCCTCAAGTTAAAAGAAAACTATATTAATATATAAAGCTATATTTATATATATAAAGATGCTTCTGAGATTTCAAATAGGCATCAGAGAATGCAATGGAAGCATCGTTCATGGTACTGATGAAGACTCAAACAATATGTACTTATATATTTTTTCGTATTATAGTCATGCTTTTGCTGGTCTACTCGTCCATTTGCATAATGAAATCCTTAATCCAGACTTTCTCATTTCATTTATACAACTCATTTTTATCTGTTGTCTAAATCCCCTTTTCAAACTTAAGAGGATTGTGAATATGGGTCATGAAAATCTGCAATCGGATTTGCTTTGCATCAGGATATTGTTTTAAAGGTTCGCTCGAGACGAATATTCTTGCAAATGACTCAAGAATATTGTAATTTTGCATTTCAAATAATATTTATTTATTTCTTTAACTTTTTGTACATAATATAAACAAATAAAGCACACTGGCGGGCTTATTGCCATTAGGTAATTTTTCCAACCATCCAGATTACAGAGTGACAGAATTATACATGTACATCAACAAAAAATGAAAGCTACAAAAGAACAAAGAAAATATACACAACACCAAGATCTTCTTCTTTGGCTGGTCCTTTTCCCAGTTCATCTGGGGTCGGCCCTCCTGGTACGCAGTCTCCACGTCTTTCTGTCACGTGTCATCTCACTGGTCAGCTGGCCCTTCCTCAGATCTCTCTAAATACTCGTCTACCAGGTGGCCTGTGAACGGCCTCTAGCTCTGGGTGGTGTGGGAATATTTAGAGCCACCCTGACCACGTGATCGTCTCCCCTTCTATTTACATAACCATACCACCGGAGTCTGGTTTCTTTCATTTTCTCCGGGATGGGCGCGACCCCAAATCTACCAAAAATATATTCGTTTCTAATTTTGTCCATTATAGTGACACCCGAGGACCATCTCAGCATCTTGGTTGAAATTGGGAGGAAATCGAGATCAGGTGTTTAGGGATAAATATTACGTAGCAAAGGGAAGCAGGGAATAGGAGAGGGATCACGTAATTTTGAAAATGGAAAGTGAGTTTGACGAAGTTATATCAGGGCTCAAATTATTCTAGAGTCTTGCTGAACGTACTTCAAAGGAAGAGCTGAAAATTTCAGTGTTGCGAATGGGGATAGTTAATGTAGTAGGTTTAGCAGATCGAAGCGATAGGCCGTGATTAGATAAATAGGTGAATTTGGTTTTAAGGTACTGCGGTGAATTAGGATTAAAGAGCGTATTATATAGAAGTGACAAAATATATATATTTCGCCGTTGTCATATCTTAGGCCAATGTGAGAAATGTGATCGAAGTCCAAAGATGAAGCGGATACAAACATTCTGGAGGCGTTCGAGTTTGTTGAGATGCATATTCAAGTAAAGGAAGGAGAAGCGATTGTGCAAGGGTTATTTTGAAATGCAAAGGAAGAACATTTTTGAGTCTATTGAGAGAGTGAGTATCAAAATTATTTCTATACATTTTCATAAAGATAAAACAATTCACATTACACCGCAACACAATTACGAGACGACACGCAGGAATTTTCTCATGACTCCAAAGACAAACACGACATTCGGAAAAAGACATTACTATTATTTAGCTACAAAAAATTTTAATAAGATAAAAAGTGAAATAATGGTCATACAGTTGATGAATACTTTGAAACACAAGAAAACAATAGAAACATGGATTAGAAACAAGGGCATTATATACTGCGGAAACATGATCAAGCTACAATAGTTTATATTTTATTTTTATAATAGGTATAGTTTATAACAAGTTTTAGTTAAATACAAGTTTAATATTTTTCTGTCAGATATAACGCAAAAAAAAAAAATTCTGCCACCTCGGTACAGGCTCAGCCTAGTGAGGTGGTATATACCAAATAATACTATAAAAAAATGTTTCATATAACTTATTTAAATTGTACTTTTTCTTTTTAATATTTTTATTGTTTGTATATTGTTATATTTTGTTTGGTTTCAATAATAAAAAAAAAACAGTGGATGCTACAAGAAGGGTTTTACTTACGTGAGGTACTTTTTCGTGCCACGAAAGATCCTCGTCAATTAGAACTCCAAGATCTTTCACAACTTTGGTTAAAGGTATACATTGATTATTGATAAGAAGAGGTGGGATTCGTGCATTATAAAGTAACGACAGCAGACGGGACTGCCAACAATAATAGCTTGGGATTTAGTTGGGTTGATTAGAAATTAAGTTCTCTGAAGACCAAGATGAGATGAAACTAAGATCATCGTTCATAGGTACGGGCAGCACTGTAAATGTGGTGAATGTTAAAGTAAATATACATATAACTGAAGATCGTCAGCAAGAAGGTGATAGTGACATTTTAAGTTTTTTGTAATTGAATTTATAAAGATGGACAATAACAAAGGGTAAACAACACCACCTTGGGGTGTTCTTTACCCTTTGGTCTTTCGTCTTGGTATTGGCATCTTGGTCTTTCATTAAGCAAGTCGAAGAAAGGTTACATGCAATAACAAGACTAGTAAGATTTACTTGAAATAACATAGCTCTATAGCTAGGCGCTAAATAAAAAATAGATTTTCGTATTATTTGAGAAATCGATGTGAAAAAACGCCTGGGGGGCAAGTCCAGTCAAGCAAATGGAATTAAAATCCTCATAATAACCCACATCATGAATTTAATTATTTAATGGAATTCTATATTATCTCAAGACATTATAGAACTCCATAACATCTATGATATGGGTTATCATGAGGGTTTTGATTCCATCGTTTGATCAGACTTTCCCCCTTGGTATAATTTTTACTATACAATATTTTCATTGAAACTGACATGTAGTTTTTTAGTGCGTATAAACAGTTGTTTTACTATCAAGTTGATAAGAAAAATTCATACAAGATTATGAAGTACTGTAAAATGCGTTTCAAACAAATTTGATTTTTATTTGACGGTAGGTACCTACTCAAAAATTGCGTGTTTTATGGAACGTTTTATTACGAATTTTCAAAGTTGTTTTTACCTGGACACTACTGTTCACGTTGCTATATTATAATGTCGTGGGTGAACAGTGTACTTTGTATAATATACAAAGGTAGGTCTGGTACTTTTAACAATTGTGGTTGTTTTTACGATTGTAATCCAAGTGGATTAGTTTAATGGATGTATTATTATACGGTTTTGTGTTATTTTACTTTAGCCATAATAGCTTCATGTGAGTTATTAACAACCTACATACTAGTTTAACCAACAACTGGGGTGTAATTAACAATCGTTAATAACTTAATTGAAATATTTAATATTTAAATGACATAGACAGAATCATCGATCTATTGATAGTACCACATTCGCCATTTTTTATTCATTCTATTGAATTTTTTTTGCTTACTGGCAATTCACCCTAGAGAGAGTGCTTATAGCCTTGGTGAAAATTGAAATTACATTAATTAAATTTGGATGTTATTTGACTTTAATAAGTTAAGTGAATGAATGAATGAATACTATATTTCCAAACAAAATACAATTCAACTTTACCTAATTACAATTTTATATAAAATATTTTTTTTCACATATTTGGAATTTTTTCTGCCTCGCTAGACATAGTCTGCTCTGAGGCAGTACTAATTTGAATTTGCTATGGCTACTCTGCGATTTGTTTTCTTTTTTTCTTCATATATTGCATTCTCTCAGGACATCGACAACCAGGACGAAACATTCTAAAACCTCTATCTCAAAAAATCCAAGAGTACCGAAGCAGATCCTTCTCTACTAATCTGCTTCAGCCAACAAGTGACAAGGTCTTCGAAATTTTTCCCGTCATGCGATATGTTTCGTTCAATATCTATCATTATTTTGTTGTAAAGTATTATGTTTGTTAATTTAATTTTTGATTGGGTATGTGCAAGTTATTTTAACCAGATCAAAATTAAATTAATTGTTGGAAGATATACGGTCAAGAGTCTCCTCCTCCTGACCACACTCACAAACTGGACTGACTGTGAATTGCATTGATTTTATAAAGGTGGGAAGCAACAAGGCAATGGCCAATTCTCATACGTGTTATACAGGATATGTCACCCCTAGAGAGTCTCTTTCTCTGAAGCCAAGGTTTTTTAGGAATAGAGGGTTTAATTCCGGCGTAAAACAATCCTGTCTTATTTCTGGAAACTGTCAAGTTTTTTTTCCCATCTATGAATCATGTAACTTTTGAGGGTTGGTAAGTAATCAGTAGTTGGAATGTTCAGATTTATATTTAAATTGTTACCAGACGAAGTTGATTTGGCAAATAAATCTGTTATTTCATTCCATTCGATTCCCAGATGTCCTGGGATACAGGCGAGAATTATGGTGATGTTTTTGGATTGAAGTGAGAAAGGATTGATGTTTTTCGATTGAAGTTAAAAGATTTTAATTTCAAGTACATTCAATCAGACGTATGTAGACGTAGCGGAATATATATTGCACTTATTGTATTCATAAGACTAAGAAATGTCAAACGTAAATATCCTAAAAATTAATATAATGCGACGGTTCATTTTTTGTTGTTTATGGAATTATTTGTTGGGGAGGAGTATACTATGACAATGACTTTTAAACCAAGTTAAGTTGTACAAAAATTAATTAATAATAATGTTTTTATATAAAAATGTCATTTTTTCAGTAAATGTGAAATTTTTTGAAAAAAAAATATACCAAGCAGAAGTAGACCTAGGCAGGGCATGTCGCCCGAAACACAGACTCCGGATGGACAAAGAAAGATCTGAAATGGCGACCTAGAACGGACAAAAAAATGTTGGAAGGCCTCAAACAAGGTTGTCAGATGATATTAGACGAGTGGCTGGAGGTGGATGGATGCAGTCTGCTCAAGATAGGGAGCTGTGGAGGTCTCAGGTGGGGGGCCTATGTCCATTACAGGACAAAGGAGAGCTGAAGAAGAATATGTCACTAAGATTCCGAAACATTTTTTAATCTACAATTCAAAATACAAAACAATTTCATCTATTTGGGAATAAAATGTTTCAATTGACCCTCAAAAGAATAAAAGCTGATAATAGATTTAAAATTAAAAAAAAAACAAAAGATGCATTTAACAATCTGAAATTGGTGTATGTTTTTTTTATTTTGATATATTGACAAAATTTTTTTTTGTATTCATTTGGCACAAATCTACGATTAATTTCTCGTTGATAAAAATGTTATAAATAAATAATATAACGCCGTTTAGTGATACAAAATCATTCAAAGTAATACTGATTCGATTTCTTTTAGAAAAGATCGAGAATTTTTTTGCAAAGGCTGTCAATCTCGGTTACAATTCTCGCGCTCGTTAAAGGAATTGATGAGATTTCACATGATGAAAAAGTCTTGGCAAGAATAGTGAGGGAGGCATTCGACTGATTAATCTTGGAAATCAACATTTAGCCGAATGCTATTTCATTTTATGGATTGAATCAATAAAAAGTTGGTATCGTAAAGGAAGTAAGTTACAGTTTTGGAAAGGATTGATAATTTAGGAAAATGGAAATTATCAAATCAATTTATTTTGTTTATCAAAAATACGACAGGAAAAATGTTAATCATACAATCTGATTGTAGTGCCTTTGTAGGCGAGACGAGACTGGTGTGTTAAGATACACGTTTGTGTTGTGGTTTATTTTAAGGTTAAGCACACCCACATACCTGTCGCTGGTTACCCCAAATTTTGTATGTATGTATGTATACTTGTATTTTAGAAAATAATGAGGATAGGAAGCTAAGGAATTAAAACGAATGCTAATTTACATTTATTTAAAACCTACTTATACTGAATTCATTTCGAAATTCTTTTAACATCTACTCTCAACTACCTACTTATAGATGGGTCGGTAGCAGAGCGGTTAGCGCGCTGGGCTAGTAATCCAGTGGTCGCGAGTTCGAATCCTGCCTCGACCGATTTCGTTCATCTAAGCACAAGCATTTATTTGCTTATTTTAGGGAACGTAGAAAGATGTATAGGTATGTACTTTTTTAATAAGGACATATTCATTTTAAAAAAAATAATGATATAACTGTAAAAATGACATCAATTGAGCTGTTTTTCTTTGTAACGTTAAAAGGGAATATAAACCTAAACACCTCAATTTCAAATCAAATTCCTCAAATTAATATGTTAAACAGTGTGTTTCTAGAAAAAATACCATAAGTATTCTCAACATTTTTCTAGTGAATGTTCGTCACACAATTTTACGATTCATCCTTAATTCCTCTAAAAAGAATATTTAAAGTATCCTTTTTTACAATATATTTTTTTAATTGACTCCATTACTATGTGACGTAGAAAAATATTTTTTTATGGGATTAATGAGAGCATTAAATCAATGTGATAAAACGATATAGTTTTTATCATTTCAAGTAAGGTTTTATTTTATTTATTTATATAATATTGCTTCTCGGGCAACAAACAGGTACTATGTCAAATATTAATTTAACACGCACCCAATAAATAACAAGTTGCCACATTCTGGAGACTAACGATGATATCAACCGTCTCACAGATCCAGACTGAAAACACAATTAAAAACTGTCTCCACCGGGAATCGAACCCGGGACCTTTGTTTCAGATATCTAACCAACTGAGCCACGAATGCCGAGGTTTGTTCTTAAAATGCTAAAAATCAACAAATTTTGGGTATTCGATAGTTGAAATCAAACCCTTTTTAATGCACGCGATAGTTACCCTTACTAACACGTAACTTCATAGTGTATTAGGCAGTTTTAATATAATATTATGTTTTCAGTCACTTGACTTGACGTTATTATGTCCTCTTAAACAATTGCACCGTACTCCATTTTCATCGTTATATTCTAAGCACCTACCTCCATAATCATAATTTACTTCAGTTTAATAGCTCACAATACAAGTCATCGATGTAGTTAGTGAAGTATCGTACTAGAGTTACACTCAATCTATTAATTTAAACGACGGTGTTGATGAAGGGGTGAGAAATGGAATTCTTCCGTGAAGCTTTCCTGCTGATACCACTCGCTAATACTAGCAATCCGCGCTTTATCATTAATCAAGTAACATACTAGCAAATGTAGATACCTATCTACGTAACAAACTCATCAAATCTATTTTGTAGACATCATAAATACATTTGTACCTTCACGTCATGTCCCTAACGGCCACGGGATATTATGTACCTGCCATAATTATTAGTTGGGGTGGTAGAACACATAGCCTTCGTAAAACAAAATTTTGAGTTTTTGATTCATCTTCATGGTTAAATCCTAGGATTGGTTTGCAACAAGAAATTGCCTTATGGCAATAAGTTTGCCTTTGTACAATTATTATACATTAAGTATACATATAAATGAACATATTTAACAGTATAAACGCTGTTTCATTTGCTAAAATTGCCAAATTCCATTAAATTGTTCTGTTACATAACCTACTCCCATACTTTTAATTTATAAAAAATTCGACTAATTGATTGTTAAATGGAAAATTAATGTAAATAAAAATCCTTCTATGATTTTGTAGATATATTTATTCCTCATCTAATGTTTTGAAAAAACATGAAATATTCCGTCCGTTTAAGAGAGGATCGAAGTTTTAAGTCAAAAACAGCATTATTTTGCCATTTTTTTCTTCCTATTTAAATATAAATGAGACCTTTATGCTTCTATGATTTTGTAGATATATTTATTCCTCATGTAATGTTTTGAAAAAACATAAAAAATTCTGTGCCGTTTAAGAGAAGATCGAAGTTTTAAGTCGAAAACAGAATTATTTTGTTTTTTTTTATTACCTATTGAAATATAAATGAGACTTTCTATGAATTTGAGGTATAAAAGTGAATAAATTATATATATTTTATTCAAAACTCTTAACCGAATCGTCAAAGAGGAGTCAGCCTCCAAACATGGTGGTCAAAGGCTCTTAGCGCCTTAATATCAAATAATAATAAATACCTATCAGATGGAATTTATTCAAATACACTGACAATATTGCTACGGCAACCATCTTGAGTATAGTATATATAGCGCACATGTTTTGGTGGTAAAATCATATTGTCTCGAAATATGTTCTCCCTGTGTTGATATTATTTTGAGAACATCTATGTATATTCAAGAGATGCGAGAGAAAGCCTAAGTGCTGTGAAACACGAGATATTTTCTATGCGAAAGATTTTGATGATTGTAAATATCTGTTGATCTACTTACAAAAGCTAAATTAAGAGCACTTGAATGGCCATAATATTCAACGATACTCATAAAAGCTAAATGTAGAGCACGTGAATGGCCAGAATATATACCGATACTTCGTAGAATATTTTTATTTATTTATTTATTTATTGAGGTTACGTACAGTTTTTTTAATATAAACATAAAATTTTCAAAATGAATTAATAAATACAAAAACCAAGATTTTAACGCCAATTACTATGCAACGGTCATACAATAAAAATATATAACTATATATAATACACAATAATATATAACTTTATATAATTATATACCCATAACATACATATATTTGTATAAAAAAAAGGAAAATTTCCGTGGTTATATACATACAAAATGACAAAATATTAAAACCTTACAAGGATATCTTATAAGGTTTTAATATTTTGTCATTTTAATATTTTGTCATTTAAGGTTTTAATATTTTGTCATTTATACCTTATCTTGGTTCGATTGTAATGTACTTTCATTGAATACAGATAAAACGTGTATTATCCCATTTGCATTAAATGATAAATACATCCCAGAAAACCTTAATATTAAAATTCATATTGACAATTCCTGTTTCAACAACTCCATATCTTGTAACTCAGCGTGTATTAAATTATCCACTAAAAATAACATCCGATACCTAGGCATTATTATTGAAAGCAGTATGAAATGGAAATTACATATAACTACTACTATTGAACGCCTTAAAAAGCTAATTTTTATTTTTCTGAGACTAAGAAATATACTTCAAACAAACTTGCTTAAAACAATATATTTTTCATTATTTCAATCCATCTTACAATATGGCATTATATGTTGGGGGGGAGCTTTTAAAACCACTTTAGTGCCTTTAGAAGTTTTTCAAAGAATCATTATTAAAATTATATTAAAAAAGAGATTTGATTATCCAACTATTAATTTATTTCAAGAATTTAAAGTTTCAACTGTTGAAAATATCTACAAAAAAATCTCATTGTTCCAAATTCATAAAGATATTCTTACAAATTCAAACCAATTGTCATTTTCTTTAAGCAGCAGAATAAATTCACAAGGATGTATTACCATTCCTCTTTTACGTACAACTGCCTCACAACATTTCTATAAGTATAAAGGTACTAAGTGGTTTAATGAACTCCCTTTGAGTCTTAGACTCGAAAAAAATTATAGTATATTTAAAAATAAAATTAAAAAATTGTACTGATTTATTTATTTATTTTTTGTTATTTCATTCTTTTTTTGTGTAGCTTCATATTTTTTAGTAGATGTACAATGCTTTGGTAAATGTAATAATATTAAATAGATACTCCCCTCTTTTAACACGAGATTTTATCTCAATTAAAGAGGGTTATTATGAATTATATGATGAAAATTGTATACCTTTTTAAATTGTGATTTATATGTGAACATAGTATTGTTTTTGTTAAATAAATAAAAAAAAAAAAAAAAAAAAATAAGAAACAAAAAAATAAAATAAATCAATATTAATACAAGCTAGGAGGTTTGGGACAGGACAATGGATAGGAATAGAAAGAGAACATTAGGATTATAAAATCAATCACTGAGAAAGCCTCAACATACTCTTAAATATGCTCGGTGTGCCAAACATGTCAAGACCTTCGAACTTTGCATCAAACTGTTTACATGTTCTATGTACAAAAGCATTTCCGGCATAATTAGTTGAAGAACAGGCACATTGAATTTTGAATCAAATGTAACTGAAAAATGTATTTACGTTACAAATTATGATTGGCATAATGTTAAAAAGTTCTATACAATAGTTGCATGTAACACATGAGATCCTACTGTCGATGGCGATAGTAGGTATGTATAGTTGAAGAATACATACCAAACTAAAAAATCTTAAATCCAAATTGTTCAATATTTTAAGATATTTCGTTTTCTGTACAAACGAGTGGGTTGGTAGCCAACACTAAACTCTCCACACCATAGTAAGTGTTAATTTTTTATTCTTGAAAGGTAACAAACACATCACATATCGCCATACATACAAACACATCACGACGAAACTCATTGTGTGCACTCTCTACAAGATACCCGTTGAGAAATTGATTTAAAAAAAATACGCTTAAAAGTAATTGTGAAATCATGACTCTCCACTATTCCATAGTGTATAGAATAAAACTGAATATCAAGGCCTTTTTTTCTACCTCGAATATGTAAAACAGCTCGATGGTTATTTTTTTATTTTAATTTATCTTTTAATTACACCATTTATATATGCTTCATTTAAAATAGGTAACTGCTGCCCAACTAGGTATATCTGTTCTAGGGATAGCAGGTTTGTATAAAGATTAAGTATCAAACAATTGAGAGTCCCCGTAGACATTGTGTGTACTGCACAGACCCACACACAGACACACTAAATGTTCTACTCTGAATATTATTCTGAGTTAATCCATATACAGAAAAATGTATATGCTGCGAAGCCCCTAAGGTGGTGTTTTTTTTTACTTCAAAGTTGAAAAAAACATAATAAAAATATAATTTTTTAATTGCATATACGCAAACATTGGATTTTTTTCCTTTTCGGGAGTTGAAAAAAGTTTGTCAATAAAAATAAAAAAATATATCGAATATTTTTATTATTGCATATGCGCAAACATTCGATTTTTTCCCTGTCGGGAGTCAAAGATATTTTTAACAGATTTTTAATTATCTCAATAGAGACGAAGTTGCAATATTTACTGTAGGAGAACCGGGAAATCAAAGCACCTACAGGGCTTACGACGAAAAATGCATTGTCACCTCAGGTATAAGAATTGTTGCTTAGATTATTTACAAAAAAACAATTCTCTCAATAGATGGCGTTACAACAAAAATATTATTTATTTTTGCTGTAGTAAAAATCCTTATTTTCAAGCGAAAAGAATTTCAGTATTGCAATATATAGAACTTTCAAAAATTGAATTGATAGGGATCTCATTAAAAAGGCATAATTGGTGAACGTTGCGCAAGCGCATAAAGTGATCACGTAAACCAGCCGATGACAGGTGGTAAGCCCTGTAGGTGCCTTGATTTCTCCTACAGTAAATATTCCAACTTCGTCTCTATTGAGATAATTAAAAATCTGTTAAAAAAATATAGTCTTGGCCATACAAATCTCGAGTATCTTGGCTTGATACTTTGTCGATATGTTAAGAGAAATAAATTTTCTTGAACAAATCGACAGTTGGATAGGTAACAGTATTTTTATTTTAATGTAAAATGAAATTCTGTTAAATAAATAATCGCTAACGTTTGAGAAGATTACAATACCTACATTAAGATATTCTTATATTATAGTCTTCTAAAAAATAATCATTTGAAACAACACTAGGTAGGTAATATTTTGTTTTGTTTTTATCAATATTTTGTTTTTTTGGTTCATTATACAATATATTTATAATTAATTGAGTACGTTGTTATGCCGGTAAATTAACTAATGATTTTTAATTAGCAAACGGTAAATTTTTAATTCAACCCTCATTATTCGTTTGTCTTAAATGTTGATTAGTTTTTTCGGGTCATATTAAATTATCGCTAACTAGCAATTATACGTTTGTGTTATTTTTAAATCCATATTTAATTTAATGTGGATCGTATTTTGTAAAGTAGACCGACATTCTCTCTTTCATTATGTCAAATCTTATCCAATACATTTATAAAATCTAAAGAATAAATGAAGAAGTTTTGTTTCAAAAATAATTCAATACTTGGATTCTAAATATTGAATACAGTTGTACATTCTTCTTCTTCTTCTTTATCAGCCTTTTTCCCTCCACTACTGGAGATATGTAGGTCTCTTCCATTTTGTTCCACCTTTGCCTGTTTGATGCCATCTGCATCCATTTTTCCCCACCGTCCTGATATTGTCTTCGGTCCATCTTTTTGGGGCCTGCCGATGTCTCTTCAATTTCCCATGGTCAGTTTTTAGTCATATTACATAAGTTTTATTATATCAAATTATCGTACTTTTCAATGAATTAATTAAGCAGTTTTTTTATACTTGCATTTTTTTCGTTTAGATGTTTTTACTTTTAATTTTAAGGTTTTTTAAAATTACTTTTATTGACCCCTTTTCAGTGATGTTGATAAATAGAGCGTTACCTTTCGCGAGTGTGAATTTTGACGAGAACAAATGTCTGTTGCTTCTTATTTAGTACGTGTAATCGAATATAATATTTTAGGGGTTGTACCAGAGAGGTTACATTGGATATTTTCCCTGTCGGGAGTCATATGATTTTTTTTTGACAAATTTTTGACATCTAAACTCAAGCCATCTAAAGGTAGGTGCCTCGAGCTCCTGGTTCTTCTATAATATTTTATCTTCGTCTCTATTGATATGTCAAGAATTTGTCGAAAAAATTCTTATAACTTCAAAGTTACCACTAAAAAATACAATACACTAGGTAGTATAACCCTTCAAAACAATCAAAATATATGCCCATGACTGCCCTTATGAAAGCGGATAATTCTACGGGTGATTGAATGTAATCACTATCCTCACTCATGAGATCAAGGAAGAGTAGTTAGTATTTCCTTTCCAACACAAAAATCGAAATCTTTTGACGTGTTAAAAAAATATTATTCGCCTGTTATATTGCAATCTGTAAGACATTCATGTTGTACATACAGATTGCAGGCGCCTTTCCAGATTGAAGAGTTTGATCATTATTTTTATGAAGAACTCGATTAAACTTGTATATTATGCATTTTCTCCGAAGTACTCCCTTCCTTTATACAAAAAAGATCATAACAAATTGGAAAATATTGTAAATAGTTCTTATCGCTGAAGAGTTCGCCAAACAAACATAATCGAAGAGTTTGTTGATTTTCTCGTGGTCAATCATGACCAAATTGAAATGGGACCAATCGGACGATAATTTCTTTCTAATGAAAAATGAACCGTCCAAATCGGATAATATTGTAAAAAGTAATCGCCAAACAAACATAAAATAAGTTAAATTCACGTCGAATTGACAACCTCTTCCGTTTTTGGAAGTAGAATAGAAAAATATATCAGTTAATGCGAGTTTTTTATTTTTGTCTTTTGTAGTTTTTGTAATTTTAACTATTTTGATTATTATTCTACAAACTTGATATCATGATCATTTGATTCTTTTATCAACTCTCTCTTGGTTTTGAATATCTTACGCAAAAGTAATGAAATATTTAATTACGCGGAAAAACCATGAACGGTTCGTATTCGTTTGTGGTCGCAGAGAGATTATTCGGCACGCAATGTAATAAAAAAATAGCTATATTTGCTATTTATGGCATTGAAGGAAATATGAAAAGAAACTCAACGTAATCTTTATATATATAATTCTTCCGTACGTGTGTATGTCACTGAACTCCTCCTAAACGGCTGAACCGATTTTGATGAAACTTTTTGTGTGTGTTTATGTGAGTCCCTGAATGGATTAGATTCACAAAAATAAATTTAATAAAAGAATAATAAAAATGGGAATCGTTAAAAATATTTTCGGAATACGCATTTTGAATAGTGGGAACATTGGCTTCCGATATGTCATAATATTATGCAATGTTGGTTATGACATTAAAACTTGATGTTTTCTCGACGCTGTCTGCGATATTTGTTTTAATATTTTATGAAATTATTAAGTTATTTGTATATTTTTATTATTGTATAAAGCTATTTAGTTTTATTACAAGTATATTCCGTTTAAAGTGGTATTATGACGATAGGTATATCAAAGTTATCTCAATGTAATGTTTCGTAATATTTTCGTTTGAATATTTCAATTAATTTTTGAATATTATATTATTTTGTTAAAAACCTCCGTAATGTAAAGTGAGGTTATAAGTTATAAATACATATTTTGTGATTAAAACGTCAAGGTCAAACAACAAACGTATATTAGAGTGAATTTTCTATAGTGAAAAAATGTACAACTCCGTACTATAAAATGAAGTTATAAATATATATTTTGTTTTTGAAAGATATATACATAGATATTCTTATGGAATTTTTTCTTTTTTTAAATGATAACTAATTTAAGTTTCAAAATAGACCAAGATTATTCTTTGAAAAGTCTTTCTCCAAACATCTCAATATCCAACTCAAATAAAATAATCAATTATTAGGGGATTCTAAATCTTCTATTCTTTTTGTGACTAGGAAGAGGGAGATGGAGAGAGAGAGAGAGTGAATATTAGTGTGTATCCCATCAGGGCCGGGTAATCGAAACTATAACAGGTAACAAATACATCTTACATATATAGTTCATTACCCATTATGTATGTTGCCTTTTTTATATGAGGCAAGACTGATATGTGGGTATACACGCATGTGCCGTGCTTCCTTTTATAAGGTAATCCATCCTTTTTATGTTTGTTAAACCAGCTAATAACGGGCAAGCCAACGTTCGTGTAGGACAACGTCTGTCGGGTCCGCTAGTATATATATATATATATATATATATATATATATATATATATATATATATATATATATATATATATATATATATATATATATATATATATATATATATATATATATATATATATATATATATATATATATATATATATATATATATATATATATATATAATATATATATATATATATATATATATATATATATATATATATATATATATATATATATATATATATATATATATATATATATATATATATATATATATATATATATATATATATATATATATATATATATATATATATATATATATATGTTATAATATTTTTATCTCGGTTTTCCCGTGTCAGTAGGTCTTGACTAAGACCATTTGTCTTCCGACGTTTCGCCTGAATATCACCAGGCATTTTCAAGGACTTAACGAAAAGCACGCGCGCGACACACGTCTACTCACACTGAAAGCTCACCGTCAAGTCAAGTCGCTTCTCACTTAGCGTAGAGCTCTCGTTGCGAGCGGTCGTGTTTCGCGCGCGTTCGTTCTTTTCGAGTAGGTAACGTTAAGGCGGCTTTCGAAAATGCCCGGTGTTATTCGGGCGAAACGTCAGGCGACAAACAGTCCTTCTCAGGACTATCCTACACGGGTTTACCCAAAAAGTTGTTTTGCATATATATATATATATATATATATATATATATATATATATATATATATATATATATATATATATGTATATATATATATATATATATATATATATATATATATATATATATATATATATATATATATATATATATATATATATATATATATATATATATATATATATATATATATATATATATATATATATATATATATATATATATATATATATATATATATATATATATATATATATATATATATATATATATATATATATATATATATATATATTATATATATATATATATATATATATATATATATATATATATATATATATATATTATATATATATATATATATATATATATATATATATATATATATATATATATATATATATATATATATATATATATATATATATATATATATATATATATATATATATATATATATATATATATATATATATTTAGATTACCTAGTTTTATATAACTAACCACCTGCTAAAATAATCAAACTTCCTTCAGTTTATCGAGTTATTTTTCACATACCTAAGTACAAAATTTTGTCGATGTTATACATATCTACATTAAAAGGAATCTCTCTTATTTTATTTTTTTACTAAACTATTGCAATTTAAATCGAATATTTTTATTATGACATATACGCAAACTTTGTTTTTTTTCCCTGTACGGAGTCAAATATATTTTACGGCATTTTTTTATACATCTCTATAGAGACGAAGTTGGAATATTATAGAAGAACCAATAATATAAGGCACCTACAGGGCTTACGATATGGCATCAGCTGGTCTACGTGACCACTTTATGTGCTTGCGCAACGTTCACCAATTATGCCTACTTATTGAGCTCTCTACAGATCCAATTTTTAAAAGTACTTTATATTTTAATCGTGAAAATCTGTTTGAAAATAAGTTGAAAAATACTATCGCCATCTGTGAATTGACGAAGAATCCTTTTTGGACCGCCATCTATTTATAAACCAATTTCTCAATAGAAGGCGTGACAAAAAGGTTTCTTCGTCACTTCATAGATAATGTTTTTCAGCATATTTTCAAACAAATTTTCATGATTAAAATATATAGAACTTTTGATAAATTGGATTGATAACTTGATGATTACTCAATAAGTAGGCATAATTGGTTTACGTTTCGCAAGCACATAAAGTGATCATGTAAACCAACCGATGACAGGTCATATAGCCCGTAGGTGCCGTGAGTTCCTGGTTCTAATATAGTATTCCAACTTCGTCTCTATTGAGATATTAAAACTTTGTCATGAAATATATTGCAATTTATGTATTCTTAAACAATTAAATTTACCTACTTTATAGCTCCAAAATTATAAATATACTGTTTTTTTTTAAATAATTTCATCTACAAAAATTAGATATGTAATTTTAATTTTTAACGCTCTTCTATTTGATTTCAACTAATTTATATAAAAATGATGTAATTTTTACGGGTACATCATTTTAATAATCCAAAGTATGTTAATGCACCTCTTTTTATTAATCACAATATGGTTCATTTTAATTCGTGGTTCATTCATAAATCTATATTTTAATTTTATCATTATGTAAAAGCCTATTTAGGGCATTTAAAATTAATAAATAAAAAAATGTTCAGTACCTTATATTCTTGACTAATAATCCCATTTAATATTCTGTTGTACTATTTTAATAAATTTGTTTAAGATAACTCAGTTAACCAGCATATACAGGATCCGATGAGTCAAGTGCTACTGACTTGTTTTGTAGTCAATCCGCTTGTAAAAGCACGCTAATTATCGTGTTTTACATTTTTTTTTTTTTTTTTTATTAACATGTCTACGTAGGGGACGCCAGCTATTAGGATTTGGGTCCATTTTACTCTTCCGAAGAAGCGCACTACGTAGCGTTGGGAGGGGTTTGCAATCTAGAAATGAGTTTATTAATTCGGATTTTAAAAAGACCCGGGTTGTACGAAGATGGAAACACAGAATTCGGAAGATCGTTCCACAGTCGGGCTGCTGTATTAATAAAGGAGTTCGAGAAGCGACTTGTTCGTATATGTTGAAGGTCCACTGTGAATGGATGCTGCGATTGATTACATAATTTGTCCTAAGCGTATTGTTGTTTGTTGAAAAACAAAAAAGATATTGGCAATGTAGTTAAAACGTAACAGTGTGATTGCGTTTTTTCGCTGGAAAATCCCGACAGGATATGGGGCTGTTATTGATCACCATTAGAAAAATGGGTGGTGCTAGAGGAAGAATATTTCAAATGGGGTGTCAGGAAAATTTGAGTTGTCATTTAAATTACGTTTCTGTTCATCCCGTAGTGCAAAAATGGCGCTATTAAAGGTAGTAGGTACCTTGCTATCCTTCTCATTAATTATTCCAAAGGCAACAGTTGCGATCCTTTAATTGGACGTTTTCTTTATGATTATTTATCTCTCTCTCTCTCTCTCTCTAGATGCCTTCACGTGGCGCTACTTTTCCGCTTGTTTCCTTTTCAGAATTATTTCACTTATTAAGAAATATAAGGCGGGTATTACAACAAAGACAGACACTTCCACTTTTCGAATTATACCAATAAACGATTTGATTTATAATTAATTACTTTTAACAGGAACGAAAAATTCAAAGATAATACAGGTGAGAAAGTTTTCGTGAAATCGGAAATCATGATAGGTATTTATGTCGCTTGATATAAGTATCTTTTTTATTATACACAAATGTCCTTAACCGTGGTTAATGTATACTGTATGCATTTGGTTTATGTACGAATGTACAAATAATCCAACTGTCAATTTGTTCAAGATAATTTTGTTCTCTTAACCTATCGACAAAGTTTCAACCCAAGATACGTAAGATTTGTATGCAGGGTCTATATTTTACACGGCTTTTCCAAATTTGAAAGTCACCAAACAAGAGGCTTCGCAGCATATATGTTCTATATATATGGGTTTACTCAGAATTCGGAGTAGAACATTTAGTGTGTGTGTGTGTGTGTGTGTGTGTGTGTGTGTTTGTGTGTGTGTGTGTGTGTGTGTGCGTGTGTGCGTGTGTGTGTGTGTGTGTGTGTGTGTGTGTGTGTGCGTGTGTGTGTTGGTGTGTGTTTGTGTGTGTGTGTGTGTGTGAGGGTGTGTGTGTGTATGTGTGTGTGTGTGTATGTGTGTGTGTGTGTGTGTGTGTGTGTGTGTGTGTGTGTGTGTGTGCGTGTGTGTGTTTGTGTCTGCGTGTCTGTCTGTGTGTGTGTGTCCCTCATAACTTTTGATCCGCTCAAAGAGCCCAGATTTTCAGAATGTATAAACAGTAATAGGCATACAAAACTTTATTACTCAGAATTCTGAATTTTTGTTTCTGTCAGGGGTTATCAATTTTTGTATTTTTACTTTTTTTTTCATATATCTCAAAAACCATAAAAGCTAGAAGACTCAAAATTGGTATAAATACAGACAAATATAAAATCTCATTTTTTTTTAATTTCAGAGTTTCTCAAACATTTTTTATTAAGAAAAATATTTATTTTATTAAAAATTTATTTGTTTAACTGCCTAAAGTTTTTAAAAATACCGATAAGATCCGAAACACCCCAACTAGAAAATTAAATTTTATACAAAAAATATGAACATCGTAGTAGTACCTACATCTCAATTTTTTTAGCTATTTAATTTAGATATAAAAATTGAATTTAGTGACGATATCGCTTCATACAACTTATATGGCAGTCGCCTATACACAATATCTAAGAAGACTCAATTATTTGATACCTACTTAATCTCCAAACGTACCATCATGCTGTTTTCATATTCTGGGTAGGAAAAACAGACTGACCTCCATACTATCCTATCCTGACATACATATGTACCTACATGTTTAATATAAAAAATAAAATTGAAATATTTATTAATTTGTGTTTCTGTAATAATATTGTGTTACGTATTCTTCAATTATGCATACTGTCGCCATCGACAGTTGGATCTCATGTGTTACATGCAACTAGTAATGAAAAAATTGTTTTGATTATTATATGCGTTGTTTGAATACTAACTAGTATTTTGAGAAATTGAATATCTCAATTGGTCTCTATATAAATTTTGGTCTCTGTGTACTAAGCGGATCAAACGTTATAAGGGACACACACACACACAATGACACTGATTTCTTTCTACTTTCTTGAAATAAGTATTTCATTGTATAAAATTGTCATTTTCATTTACCTTCTAACAAGCTTTCTAAGAAGTCGTGGGTAGCTGTGATACAAAAAATGCATCTCATAATATTATTATTGTATATCCTTTGTCTCGGTGGAATGCACTTACAAGGAAACTACTTCTTTTTAAAATATAATGTCAATCTTCATTCTGAATTTGTATACCCTGAATAGATATACTGAGAATATTTCCAACGTGCCACCTACACGAGGGTGAGTGCTGCCAACGTACCTATTTTTTTAATTTGAATTTGCATCATTACTACAAAACGAATCATTTAAAAAAAATAACCTAGTTAGTTTGGATATTAATAAAGAAAAATATACCTTAACTTATTAATTATGTTCTGTATATATTCTTGTAGGAAAATAATAAGCATACCCCGATTTTTGACATTTATCTTAAATTTCAAAAAAAAACTAAAAGGTATAGAGCATAATATTTTTTTATAAATCAAAGAAGATCACAATATCTGGAAAAATACGATGTAATGTTGCATTATTGCATCAGGTTAAGTTAATAAACCAAAAAATCTTTTATTTTGCAATGGCGCTGAATGGAAAATAAATTGTTTTTTTGGTTTACATATTTACTAAACCAGAAGTATTAATGAAACGTGACATCATATTTTTCTAGATATTTTTGTCTTCTTTAGTTAAAAAAAATGTTGAACTACGCCTTATATTTTATTAAAAATATAAGATAAACCTTGAAAATCGGGGTATGCCATTATTATTCTACAAGAATTTATACAGAATATTATCAAAACGTAAATATATATTTTTCTTTATTAATACCCAAACTATCTAAATTATTTTTTTCAAAACGATTTGATAAGAAATACTGATGGTATATCAAATTGAAAAATAGGTATGTTGGCAGCAGTCCCCCCCTTAAAAGTTCATTGAGAAAAGACAGACTGAAGCAAAAATGTCTTATGTTAATGTTGTCTGTAGTGAAATGTAAATTAAAAAGACAATTATAAAGTTGACTGTTTACTTTATTTTTAATACACAATATAGATATTTAAACAATTAACAGCTATAAATGTACTAAATTCCTTTATAATTATAATATTGTTCAACCAGTGTGTTGTTCGTAACACAGAAATAAAATTGAAATCACTTGATTAGAAAATCATTGACTGTCATTTTCCTTACCTCTAACATTCCTTTCCTTTTTTAAAAGTTGTGTATATAATAAATTGAAATTAATGGTGGATAGACTACATGCCTAATCAATTTGAAAATGTAATAATGCGTACCTATATTAAAGCAAGGAAACATCTCGAAGTATCAGCTGTAGGTATTTTTTTTATATTTCAATGACGATGTAGAAGGAAGAGAGATTGTTGAAGCGAGGAAATCGAAGACAACTTGCAGTGCTTACGAACTGTCATCGGCTGGCTATAGTGATCAATTTATGCGCTTGCGCAACATCAAATAATTAAAAGTCTTCCTTGTATCAGCTACTGTTGTTTGGTTATTGTATTTATTAAAACCAAGTAAAAGTCTATCGAATGGAGCTCAAATCAAAATAAGATTTATTATAGTTAAAACATAAACATAAGTGAAGAGATCAAATGCTTTGTGTAGACCAATATTAGGATTGTAACCCAGATGGAGATATTATATAAAATCATAAGAGTATGTATGTGCGTTATCGCTGTTTAAAATAAAACTTATGTCGTAAAAAAATAATCATGTTCTTCTATGAAAAATATAGTATATTTTTATATAAACTGGTATATTTTAGTAACAATATTCATTCATTCATTCATTCATACCATCATGACATATCCCACAATGTGGGGTAACCAGCGAAAGGTGTGCGGGTGTGCATTGCCTTATAAAAGGGAGAACAACACATCTATGTATACCCACACCCCAGTCTCGTTTCACCAAAAAAGGCACTACATTCAGAATGGGTTGCAAAGTTGCCAAAGGCGATGAAGAATGTCAAATATTAATTAAACACGCACTCAATAACAAGTTGACAAAGACGATGAAGAATGTCAAATATTAATTAAACACGCACTCAATAAAAAGTTGCCAAAGGCGATGAAGAATGTCAAATATTAATTAAACACGCACTCAATAACAAGTTGTCAAAGACGATGAAGAATGTCAAATATTAATTAAACACGCACTTAATAAGAAGTTGCCAAAGGCGATGAAGAATGTCAAATATTAATTAAACACGCACTCAATAACAAGTTGACAAAGACGATGAAGAATGTCAAATATTAATTAAACACGCACTCAATAACAAGTTGCCAAAGGCGATGAATAATGTCAAATATTAATTAAACCCGCACTCAATAACAAGTTGTCAAAGAAGATGAAGAATGTCAAATATTAATTAAACAAACACTTAATAACAAGTTGCCAAAGACGATGAAGAATGTCAAATATTAATTAAACACGCACTTAATAACAAGTTGCCAAATACGATAAAGCATGTCAAACATTAATTAAACACGCACTCGATAACAGGTTGCCTAAGACGATGGAGAATGTCAAAAATTAATTAAACACGCACTCAATAACAAGTTACCAAAGTCTATGAAAAATTAGATACGATGTTCATCGTTTCACAGTTAGACTGAAAAAAAAAAAATATCATCCGGGAATCGAACCAGAGGCTCTTAGCTCATGATGAAATCTAAATGAGCCAGGAAGACAGAATTAAAATAACATAACATTCCTATGTAAGGAATGTGTACAGTCTACAGAACAAGAATCCTCTGTAATCATAATTTTAATACCATTTCACTTGTAGGTATTGATTCTATAACGTTGAGGAGCTTTAACATGCATTGTCATCGGGAATAAACAAATCGATTGAAAGTTGAAAATCGATTTGTAAAAATCGCAAAATTCCAGTTCATACAGACAGGCATTAAAGCGAAGTTTAAGTAATAAAAGATTGAGTAGTCTTTTACAAAACGTGGGTTTTCAGAGGTAAGAAAATACCTTCTAAAAATTCGCTACTTGTTCTTGGAAAAGCAGCTTTGGCATTCAGAGCTTATGGAATGGAAAAGGAATTTTGGATTTTTTTCCAACCCAAAGAAAAGGTCTTCTATAATACCAGCTTATAAAGAATCTACAAATTTTTGTATAATTCAAATAAGAAAATTTAATATCAAATTACATAATTTCCCAAGTCTGTTTGTATGATTGTATGTCCGCGTTACACTGCTAAAATCAACGTTTGTTAGGCGCACACAGAGTACCAAGAAGCAGAGTATAATATAATGTAATCTTACAAGTGGTGTACTTTATGTAATGATGCTAATGGCGCATCGAACGCAAAATTCAAATATCAGAAGAGCATTGACCAAGAAATGTTTTTCTAAGAAATGATTAATACGCAATAGAGATATTATGCGTTCTAATAAATATGATTTAATTATAGGGAGCGCATAGAATAAGGCGGGAAATAACAGAACAACATGGGTACTTAAAACGAAATAATTTCCATCTACCAGGTATGTAAGTAAATATAACGTACAGCAGGTCATATTATGTCGATAACATTAAACTCGGTAATTTTTGACGGGTTATTACTAGTAAGATAATATTTTAACAGGATTCATTGCTGACATTTAGTACATTATTATTTAGAACTGCTATTTAGGATTCATTATAAAATGGTGTACTTATGTAAATACATTTTAAAATAATGACCGGAGTCTTGTTAATTTTTTGGCCATTAATTATAATTAAAACAGTGAAAGCAATTAAGTTTAATTTATTAGGCACAACCTTTGTATATTATTTAGAAAAAAAGAACAAATAAATTGAATTTGTTTTTCAATTATAATTTGTGTAGATGTTTTTTACGGACAGTATAAGTATGAACTAAGGAATTGTAAGGAATATTTTTTTCGAAATTTTTTAACTCATTATTTGATGTCATCAAGTATTTATTTAACAAACCGTATATAAAAAGGACTGAGGAAATGGCAAATATTGTGTTAAGTATGTATATATATGATCCAAAGGTACCGGGTTCAATTCCCGGTAGAGACACAGTTTTTAATTGTGTATTCAGTCTGGATCTGTGAAACTATTAATATTGCATGTCTCCAGAATTTGGCAACTTGTTATTGGGTGCGTATTAAATAAATATTTTACATAGTACCTGTAAGTTGCTGGAGAAGTTAAGTAGCTCGAGAAGTAAGTTAAAAAATGTGTCTTCTAAGAAGTTATATAAAGTAAAAAAATGTGTCTCCTAAGAAGTTATATAAAATAAAAAAATGTGTCTCCTAAGAAGTTATATAAAATAAAAAAATGTGTCTCCTAAGAAGTTATATAAAATAAAAAAATGTGTCTCCTAAGAAGTTATATAAAATAAAAAAATGTGTCTGCTAAGAAGTTATATAAAATAAAAAATGTGTCTCCTAAGAAGTTATATAAAATAATCCTAGCTTGACGCCTTTTAAATAGCTTCTAATTTGGCTCATTGTTTAGAAATAAAAATAAATTTCTCAATTTCTCAGTAGATGTTGCTACAAAAAGGTCTCCGTTACTCCATAGATGGCAAAAGTAATAATGCATTATTTTCAGGTAAAATGTTAAATACTATTCAAATATATAGAACTTTCAAAAAATTACATCGATTAGGGAACTCAATAAGAAGGCATAATTGGTGAACGTTGCGCAAGCGCATAAAGTGATCACGTAAACCAGCCGATGACAGGTCGTAAGCCCTGTAGGTGCCTCGAGTTCCTGGTTCTTCTACAATATCTCAACTTCGTCTCTATAGAGATGTTGAAAAATGTTTGTCAATTAAAATATCATTTGACTCCCGAAAGGGAAAAAAATCCAATGTTTGCGTATATGCAATTAAAAAAAAGAACATTCGATACTCTTCTTCTTCTTCTTCTTCAGCCCTCTGTCTTCCACTGCTGGATATAGGCCTCTTCCATATTCTTCCACTTCCTCCTATCGGTTGCTGCTTGCAGCCAATTTCTACCCCCCACAGCGGCTATGTCGTCAGACTATCTTTTTTGAGGTCTTCCGACGCCTCTCTTACTTTCCCAAGGTCTCCATCTCAATATTTTAGGGGTCCATCTTGCGGGTTCCTGTCTAGCAATATGTCCCGCCCATTGCCATTTCAATGTAGCTACGCGATCCATGACGTCTGCTACTCTGGTCCTTTTCCTAATTTCCTCATTTCTTATTCTGTCTCTTAGGCTTATACCAAGCATGGATCTTTCCATGGATCGCTGTGTGCATTTGAGTTTTTCTACATTTCTTTTTGTAAGGGCCATGGTCATACTCAACTGTGTAAAATAATAATCCCAGAACAGGCTTTTGCCTAGTGGGGCGTTATTAGTCTGTTTATATATGTTATATTTGTTTTGTGTAATAATAATAAAAATAAACAAAATAATAAATAAATATAAGAATACAGAACCTAGACTAAGATCGATATGTATTTGAGATGCCTGAATTCAAGGAGCGATAAAGGAATAGAGGAAAGCCACGTATGGAAGAAAATAACGATAAACCAGACAGCTTCACAACACACATCCACAACTGGTCATAAAATACATAGATGATGGTGATGGAAGGTTGGAAATGGGTGATGAAAATAGGTAACCGAAAAAAAATTAAATTTGAACGATTACATAACTATTTTCCAGTGACTATTTTGCAGATTTTTTAATAATCTAAAAAAAGTCTAAACGGTTTAACTTGACTTCGCATTTGTTTTCCCGGAGCTATTCTGATTCGTTTCAGAGTAAATCCACGGGCAACCGTGGATAAAAGGATTTTATCCACGCGGTGTGACGTAATGAGTCCCGTATAAATGCAGTCAACTTTTTGACATTTCTCATGATGTACTAAAATTCAGACGAATCAGAATAGGACATATTATTGTACACCAATATTTTTAGCACATTCTATTTAAGACATAAAAGTATAAATGAAATATTCAACGTCGAGTTATGTTGATCCTCTTATCAACAAATTATCTTTTAATTGATTAAGTTTTCTTTTGTACCGAGATGAAAAACTTCCCCCTTTGATGAAAGTTGTGACTAAATATTTTAAAAGAGGAAAATAATATTGAAGATTTGAAATTTTTCATTATTTTTATGAAATATTTAGAGTTGGGAAATGTGAAAGTATTCAACTTAATTAAACATAATAAAGAAGGCCGTACTTGGTTTGTTTTATTTTTATAAAAAGATGGTTAATTAAAAAAGTAGATATTAAATAAGAAGATTTATTTATCTATCGAATCTATTATACTGCTCTTAAAACATTGACTGACGAAGAGTTGAAATTTTCAAAACAAACATTATTAATTATAACTTCAAAATATTAAGATACTAATATATTTTCTTATAGAAATTAAAACAACGTATTATAATGATTACAAAGTACACATCCTTTTACAATGAAATTATAGGTGTTTCATAAGTCGACTTTGTAGACCATGTGGACTGCTGATCCGAAGGTCTTGGGTTCGTTTCCCGGTGAAGATACAGTTTTTAATTGTGTTTTCAGTCTGCATCTGTGAGACGAGTAATATCGTTAGTCTCCAGAATGTGGCAACTTGTTATTGGGTGCGTGTTAAATTAATGTTTGACATAGAACCTGTTAGTTTCCAGTGAAGCAAGATAAAAATTAAATAAAAATAAAACTGATAGTTTTATAAAAAATAAAACTGAAATCATGTTATTCAGAACCGATTGATTAGACTAAAAGGCTCCAGTGCACAATGGGCCACGCACAGCAATGTGCAACGATTGTCCAACATAAGAGACATTTCGAAAATCAAAAATATTAAAATCAACCACCTCTTTTTACCGCAACGATTCTTGAAGTGTGTCTATAAACCCGATTATATTGCCATAGTGCGCCACGATATATTACCCACTGGCAAATGTCCGCTATCATGCGCCATTGTCCCTTGTACACAATGGTGATGGCCTGTAGTAGGCCAGCATCGGCCATTGTATATCTAAAGAGACTTAGAATTAATCATAGTAATTATGTACCTATAAACTTCATTTTCATCATCGTCATCCGTGACTCTACAACTCAGATCGGGTTATGGCCTCCTGTTGAGCCTTCATGATGGTCGGTTTTGCACAGCGCTGCGCCAGTTCTTGGCACCTGTTCTATGAGCATCGTTCGCAACTCCGTCCAACCACCTGGGTATATACATACTTATAATGCATATAAAATTTATATCATAATAACTAATACTCTTCATTTATATAAACTATTCATTAAAATAAGTAGATTCTTGTGTATTGTTTATGTATACTGAAGAAGAAGTGCTTAAATTACAAGTTTTTTATTTATTTATTTATTAAAATCCTTTTTACAAGTATAATAATAACAATAAGTACAATATAACTTTATACAGTAGTTAATAAAAATTATAAGTTATACTATAAGTAAGAAAAAGTTAAGTTTGTCATTAGTGTATACGTTTATATATTTTAATTTGTGGATTAGGCTACTCTACTAGGCTATGCCTGTACCAGAGTAGCGTTATATAAATCAGTTCTATTATTTCAATTCGTCATAGTGTTAGTTATTTTTGTAAGGTTTTGTGGTAGGTTGAAGTAATGATGTGCAAGTATGTATGTATATATTTTAGTGTTGTATGAGAAAAAAAAAATGCTTGATGTAGAAAGGGCTAATGATAATATAATTTTGATTTTTTTTTATAAGTCGTCTAAGCAGTAATATTAAATAATTCTTCTGTTTCTTTTCGTCCTTTGGTAATTAACCAGTTGTTTGCTATGGCTTTCAATTTGATATGTGAGTAGGTTCTTAATAGTGGAAAGTCAGTTTTGAAGAGGATAAATATTTTTGGACCTATGTACGCGTAATTTTTCTGGCCATGTGTTGTCTTAGTTTTTGGAATTTCGTCAAGGTTTAGTAGTGCTTGCCTAGTATTGTGTGAATGTGAGTTGCTGGTTGTCATTTGGTGGTTTGAAGTTTTGATGTAGAAAGTGAGAGTTGACTTAACAAAAAGCTGTCTTACGTCTAGTACATTAAATTCACTGAATAGTCTGTCTGAAGAGTATCTAAGTGGTTTTTTATTAATGACACGAAGTAAAGTTTTTTGCGCCGTTATAACCGTTTTTAATGTGGTTTTGTAAGTACCTCCCCAACTGGGAATCGCATAGCTTAAGAATGACTGGGCAAGGGCATAGTAGATAGTTTTGAGTTGGTGTTTCTTAAAAATATTGCGAATGGATTTAAATAGATAAATGAGTTTTAGAAGTTTTCCCGAAATTAATTCAATGTGTGGTTTCCAGTTTAAGTGTCTATCTATTATTATTCCTAAGTATTTCACATTATCTGTATTTTCGAGGGGGTTACAATTGCAATTTTGGTGTTGGCAGTCATGCATAATCAGTTTTAAATCGCTAGACGGTTGCCATCTTTTATCGATACTGAATGTCAAATATTTAGTTTTTTTAAGATTTACTGTTAGCAAGTTGTTGTCCATCCAGCTTTTTACTATGTTGCAACCCAGATCTGCCCCTTTGAAAACAAGATCCCATGTTGAAGCGTGAAACAGTAGTATTGTATCGTCCGCAAAGGTAATTATTTTTCCCCCCGTTTTTAGCTTACATAAATCGTTAATGTATAAAAGAAATAAGACCGGTCCTAGTGTACTGCCTTGAGGCACTCCGTATTTGATGTATTGATCGTCACTTTTAGTCTTGTCAAGTTGTATAAATTGTGTTCTGTCTGTAAGGTATGTTTTGAACCAGTTGTAGCTTGTTTCCGATAATCCAGTCTGTTTTAGTTTGTGTAGCATTTTTTCATGTGATACCGTGTCAAAAGCTTTCGTTAAATCTAGTACTATTGCAAAACATTTTTTCTTATTGTCAAGTTTATCAGAAATATAACCAACAACTTCCTAAATTGCTTCTTGCGTACCCCGATTTTTCCTGAATCCAAACTGGTTATTGGCTAATATTTGATGTTTTTCTAAGAAATTGGTGAGTTGATTGCATACACATTTTTCAAGAAGCTTTGATAATAAATTTAAAATGGATATAGGTCGGTAGTTGTTTGGATCGTCTTTTTTGCCTGCTTTGTGTATGGGTGTAATTTTAGCAGTTTTTAATTGGGAAGGGAAAATACCGTTGGTGGTTCTTAAGTTAAAAATATGAACTATAGGTTTTAATAATCTCTCTTTGAATGATTTAATTACTCTAGCGGAAATACCGTCCGGGCCTGGAGAGCAGTCAATGTTCAGGTCGTCTATGATTTTTTCTACATCTTTGTAACAGATGGTTGTGATTTCAAATTTGGGAAGGTGGGGACGTGAATTGCCGCTGAATGAATCACGACGCTTGTAGTTCGCTCCTCATATTTTTTGTGTTTTTGATGTTTTAAGTGGTGCAAAAACTTATATTTTGTGTTAATTTTTGTTTAAATGCTTATGTGAACATATCTTAGTTAAAATATTGTCCCCACGTAACCGGTGAGTTCGTTCCATTTTTATTTATTTTATTTTTTTTGTAAGTGTGTCAAAACAATTGCTTAGTGGAGGTAGGTAAGCAAACAATATGCCGGCGCTTCATGCGCTGTGCTAGCGAAATGTTACCTAGTAACGTTGTTGCCAAGTCAACAGATAACAATGTATTAGAATGTACGCCATCAAAACAAACTCGTAAGGCCCAGTCCACACCGATAGATCATGATAATACATTATTGGATAGTTCAGTATCCAAAAAATTCAAACCAAACATAAACCCCTCAGTACACCAAGAGAATTCTTTACTGTATAATGAATCCTCTCTTTCCCCATTTATTGTACATGTACAAAAGAAAGTAGCGGGAGAAAGTCTTCAAATACAGGCTATCTCATTCGGTTCGTTTATCTACAAAAATAAAATTGATAATATAAAAAAAATCAAGCCGTTGGGTAAACGCACAATTGCAATCGAATTCAAAAATTATTTAGCAGCAAATACTTTTCTTAATAACAAAATTTTAGAACAAAACAACTACTTACCATTTATACCTTCCTTTCACGTAACTCGTCTTGGAGTTGTAAAAGACATACCTACATCTCTTTCTGACGAGGAAATATTAAGTAATTTGGAAGTCCCTCCAGGATTCGGAAAAATAATAAAAATTCGAAGGCTTAACTACAGAGACCGTAAAATTGAAATCCCGACATGGAAACCATCTCAAACTGTTGTGGTCACAATCGAAGGGCAAAAACTCCCATCACACCTTTACCTCTTTTACAATCGTCTACCAGTAGAAACTTACATATTCCCTACTATTCAATGTCATCAATGTTTAAGATACGGACACACTAAAACTAACTGCAAATCTGCAGCACCTAGGTGTTTTAAATGCACTTTACATCATCTTGGAAACACATGTAATGTAACTCAAGAAAATACTATTTGTGTTCATTGCTCGGGAAATCACCAGGCTATCGATATAAATTGCCCAGAATTGACAAGACAGAGGAACATTAAGAAAGTAATGGCTGACCAAAGTATATCGTATATCGAAGCAGCTGGAATGTTTCCCTCCGTGAAAATATCATACTCAGAAAAAACGAAAGCTGTCAACAATTCAAACAAAATTGAAACACAAAATAATTTCACGCCAAAATGGAGGGTAATCACCCCTTCAAACAAAAATAATCTTAAAAAACATAGTAATACCCCTACTTGGATAAAAAACAAATCAACTCATTATTAATTGCACCAAATGGAAACCATCCAGTACCTAAAAATGGATGTGCTCTCCCGTTAACAAATGAAACTACCCCAGATACAATAATACCTGAAGACATTAATTATAGTCGTAAAGAAATAATTCTAAATTGCATATACAATATGATCCATGAACTCCTTACCACAGAACACTATATCTCAGTACCGTCCAACGATGCACTTATTAATAACACCTTACAAAATACTGTCAATATACTCAATAACAACCTAAATAAAGAAGATATCGATTCAAACTCTATCACAGAAACAAATTAGACCTTAAACTTGTGCCCAGTGGAACTGCAGAAGTGCAATACCTAATAAAGACTCTATTTTAAAATTGCTATCCGAGAACCAGGTTCAAATAGCGGCACTATCTGAAACCTGGCTCCGCGATGAAAAAACATTCAAAATTCCCGGCTACCAATGCCTAAAAGATAATAGACATGATGGCAAAGGTGGAGCTGCGTTATTAATAAAAGACACATTTTTCTTTAACAAGATAAATTTAAAACCAATAAATTGTCCATCACAAGTTGTTGCTGCGGAAATAGACGGTACAACTTTTGTCTCAATTTATATTTCTCCTAATTTCCAACCCACCAAAAATATTTTAAGAACCATAATTTCTCGAATAAAACATCCCTTTATAATTATGGGAGATTTTAATGCTCACCATAACATGTGGGGTTCATCATCATGCACAAAATTAGGTAGAATTATAGTTGATCTGCTAAATGAGTTGAATCTTTGCATTATTAACGACGGATCACCGACACGTATCCCTGTGCCAAATCAACGAATCAGCGCAGTAGATTTAACAATATGTAGTCCCGATATTGCTCCATACTTGAATTGGAAAATACTTTCTGACCCATTCAATAGTGATCATCTTCCAATAATTTTGCATTATTCACAACCGTCATACAGATACATATATACCTCTCATATTGAAAACTCAAAATCCGAAAGAAACAACAAATTCGATAAAAATGTTTGTAATTTTGGAAAAGCTAATTGGTCAGGATATAATCATTACACCAACAACCCCAATATAACATTTACTCCCCCCTCAATAGAAAACCTACAAGAATGCTACGATGAATTTATTAAAACGATTGAAATATCAGAAAAATTTATGCCTAAAAAGAATCCCAAATTAAAAAAGTATCCCTTACCTCCTCCTTGGTGGGACTCAGCGTGCGAAGAACATTCGTCAATTAGGAAGCAAGCATATAAAGACTACAAGCATAACATGACACTTGAAAATTTCTTGTATCTTAAAAATGTTCAAGCTAAAGTCAAACGGTTCCTCAAAAACAAGAAAAGAAAAGGGTGGAAAGACTTCTGCACATCACTTAGTATCCAAGTTCCAATTTCAGAAGTTTGGATTAATATCAGAAAATTTCGTGGCTCATACAAAACCCCATCTTCTAAATCATGCCCTAAACTATGGTCAGAAGATTTCTTAAATAAAATGGCCCCACCGTATGCTGTTAACATCGATGAAATCTCGTTACAATATTTACATACTAGCAGTAACTGGCTAGATGCCCCATTCCAAATAGACGAATTAAAATCAGTCTTACAAGTGGTAAAAAATACTTCACCTGGAATAGACGGGATCCCATATATTATCTTACATAATAGTAGCGACAAAATTCTTGAATATCTCTTAAAATTAATAAACATAATGTTCGATACTGGGGTTATCCCAGAATCTTGGAAAACTCAACTCATTATCCCAATTTTGAAACCACTAAAGGACCCTAATTCAGGTGTCAACTACAGACCAATAGCATTATCATCAACTCTGCTTAAATTAACAGAACATATTATAAAAAGACGAATTGATTGGTTCGTTGAAAACAAAAATATTTTGCCGTACAATATGTTTGGCTTCAGAAAAAAAAAATCCTCAGTAGAAAGTGTAGCCAATTTAACAACGGATATTCTTTTAGCTTTCTCTAGACAAGAACAGGTCATAGGAGTAAGCTTAGATATCACAAGTGCATATGATAATGTGCTTCTCTCCCTTCTTAAATCTAAACTTCTCCGAATTGGAATCCCCCTAAAATTAGCCATCTTCATAATGAATATTCTCCTGGATAGAAAAATCATTCTCGACATTCGAGGAATTGATACTCAAGAAAGAAAAGTCGACAGAGGCTTGCCACAGGGGTCAGTCCTTAGCCCTATCCTCTTCAATATTTATATTCACGAGATTTTTCATGTACTGTTACCCTCGGCACAGTTACTGATATATGCAGACGATTTTTTTATTTATGTATCAGGGAAAAAAATCCAACAAATGGAGAACATTATGAATAATACTCTCAAAAATATTTCTTCGTGGTTATCTGAAAATGGCCTGAATCCCAGTCCTCCCAAATGTAAAGCCATTATGTTTACAAAAAAACGCTCTATACCACATATAAAAATTCAACTAAATGACATTATCCTCCCTCTCTCTTCGGAATTAAGATTTCTTGGTATCACTTTGGATTCCAGACTATCTTGGAACTCTCAAGTTACACATATCATTAACAAATGCCAGTCTGGACTAAATGCAATGCGAGCTGTAACCCGTACTTGGTGGGGAGGTCACCCTTCTGTTCTACGTTTAATGTATATATCATACGTTCGCAGTCAAATCGACTATGGAGCGTTTTTACTTAGTCCAATTTCCAAGAAAAATTTACAACGCTTAGATAGAATACAATTTGAAGGTCTGAGACTTATATTAGGCGCTATGAAATCGACACCGGTATGTGCACTCCAGGTGGAAGCCGTGGACCCACCACTTGAGCTGAGAAAACAGTATCTGTCAGATAAATTTGTTTTAAAATGCAATATTATTAAATTCCACCCTCTAATTAGAAAAATCGCTATGCTTAAAATATTCACAAATCAATCACCATTTTGGAAACATAAAATCTCCCCTCCTCTTGTAAATAGCCTCACCTTTTTAGACCAATACTCATCGGATTTCATTAAATCTGAGACACTCCCAGTTTACTCATTACCCTATCAAAATTTAATCGAGCCGCCAAACATAATCCACTCATTAGGAATAACTCCAGATGCTTTTGCATCTAAAAGACTTAAACACGTAATTGAATCCAAATGGAATGACTGGAAAATACTTTATACGGATGGATCAAAAATGGACTGCAAAAGCAATACTGGAGCAGCAGTATTTAGTGATTCAGATAAAGTTGAATTACTTTTGACTCTCCATAAAGATTCTACAATATTCTCAGCAGAATGTATAGCTATAATAGAGGCTTTGAACTATGCAAATAAAAAACGATTCTTAAAGACATTAATATTGACCGATTCCTTAAGTACACTCGAAAAACTCTCTAAATCCCCTATTTTGTATAGTGATGACCACTACTGTATAGATATATGGAAAAAAATTAAAGAAATATGCAACCAAAACAGAAAACTTTGTCTGGCATGGATACCAAGTCACTGTGGTATACCAGGAAATGAGAAAGCGGATGAATTGGCTAAGAGAGCAACATATGGAAACACACGGACACATCCCAATATTACACAAAACGATCTCCTACCAATCGCAAAAAACCGTCTGATGAATAAATGGCAGTTATATTGGGACACAAGCTCACTGAAAAAGGGTAGACTTTACAAAACGACCCAACAAACAATTGTCAATAAGCCATGGTTCCATGATAAAGCTTTTGACAAACATTCCATCAGCGTTATGTGTCGTATCCGCATGGGACACTGTTGTACCAGAGAGCATTTAAAAAAAATAGGGATCATTGATAGCAGTCTCTGCGAATGTATGATTGGTGATGAGACACTGGATCATTTGTTTCTTGAATGCCCCATAAACGATAGGTATCCGTCCTTTTTTACCGACCTCACAGAGATTGGGGTTCCAATGCCAACAAATGTGAGGACATTGTTGAGCTACAATTCCAGGCAGGTAAACATTTTGCTCAAAAAATTCATCAAAATTAATGACATTAAAATTTAACTCTGTTCATAAAATTTAAATTGATCGAAGTAAAATAAATATACAAAAATAATTTAGGTTTCTCTATTTTGACAGTTTAATATTTTAACTTAGATGGCTGAGAACACTCTTAACGGGTGAAGAGCCAACAAAAAAAAAAAAAAAATTTGGGAAGGTGGGATCGTTTGTTATTATGTTGTCTTGGTGTGGTTGCTGTTGTGAGTTGTTTAATAATTTTCGGGCTAATGTTTCACCAATTGTGGAGAAATGTAGGTTTAGTATGTCTGCTATTTCTTTGGTGTCGGTTATGGTAGTGTTGTTATGAGTTAATGAGTTAATGCTTGTCTTTTTATGTTTTTCAATACCATTCAACTCTTTTACGACGTTCCATATGGTTTTAGTGTTATTATTTTGATCAATTTTTTGTTTGTAGTATCTTTCCTTTCTCTTTTTTATTATGTTGTTGCATATATTACGGTATCTTTTGTAATACTGATATAGTGATTGGTTAAATGGATGTTTTTTTACTTGTTGATGCAGTTGGTCACGTTTGTGTGTGCACTTTATTATATTCGTTGTTATCCAAGGTTTTATGCATTTGTTTCTTTTTTTAACATGAGTGGTAGTATTTTTTTCAATATGTTTGTTAAGAATGTCTAAAAATTTTGATAAAGCTACATCCGTTTGCTTTTCCTTTATTACGTCTATCCAGCTTTCTGTTATTTAAGCACTTCTTCTTATTTAGATGGGTCGATGGCAGAGCGGTTAGCGCGCTGGGCTAGTATTCCAGTGGTCGCGAGTTCGAATCCTGCCTCGACCGATTTTCTTCGCCTATAGCACAAGCATTTATTTGCTCATTTTAGGGAACGTAGGAAGATGTATATGTACTTGTTTAACAAGAACATACTCTTTTTTTTTAATTACATCGAGTACCAAATTATCCGTCATTTTAGGTTATTAGCAAGGTATATTTCAATGTTACGCCTTTAAGTATTTTCAAAAAAAAAATACAACTGTATTCATGTTTTCAGCTGACTATCAAAAGAACTGATTAAATGTGACGATTTTAGTAACACACTGAAAAAAATAATTGTGACCACCGAACCTGCGTTTTTAGCCAAACCTTTGTTATAAGTAAAAAAGTATATCTGTTTATGACTGTATTGTTTGGTTAAACACACAAAATATTTAGTAGCACAAAACGAATTGTTTTGTAGTCACTATAGTTCGGTTAATTTTAACATTACTTTTTTTTCAGTGCAAAAATCATTTTTCAAAAATCATTTTTTCATACGAGCGAAAGAATTTGTAATATTTTCTTGTGTCTGGCGGTATATTATGTAAATATTTGGCCGTGTAATGTATAACTTGTTCGCTTTAAAAAATTAATATTATTTTATGTCATATTTCCTGTTGTAACCTAAATTTATGTTAATAATATCGTGTAAACACGAGGGTGAAATTTGCTTCATCATTTTCTTTCACGCATATACACGTTTTCTACCCTATAATTTATAGATTAAACTATATAATAATATTATGCTTAATAAAAATAAATAGTTAATTATCTGAGTCAACAGCACAAACAAAAACACTAACAAATTATACCAACCTGACGCAAATTACATGTAATGAAGTAAAATAAATTATATCCCTTACTAAATTGTTAGTTTGGTATGAAGCGACAACGACTCAGGTATATAAAAGATTAATCACAAAGAATGTGATAAAACGAGAACAGTTTACGGCGTTATTTAAAAACCAAGTGGGTTGTAGCCAACACTATACTCTCCACTACATACTAAGTGTACATTTTTGTGTACAACGTTTTGAAAGGTTGACAATCTCTTAATGCATCTTCATCAAGTATATTAATATTAGATTCTTAAACAAATATAAGATTCCCAGAAGAGAAAAATTTTCACATTACACCATACACACAAAAACATTGTCAGAAAACTCAAAGTATGCACTTTCTGCATGATACCTGTTGAATTAAACATGCAAAAAAATTGCATTACTAGCAAGATTAGCATGTATGAGACAGTGTATCAATGTTGATGAGGCAATGTATATTATGTCAAGATAGAATAATGCGGTGTCGGTTCTCATTGCCTACTTGAGAAAGAGAAGTGGAGAGTATAAAAATACACTTGTCTATAGAGACAAACAATTCAATATGAAGTTGATTACTCAATTTTCCCATTCAGAAGCTATTTTAGTGTCATTTTTAATACAAATATGAAAATTTATTTCACATTGATATGGCAGACCATACATTTTTTTCTTTAAATTTTGACAATCCTTGAATGCATTTTTGAAGAGTGTATTCTTATTGTACCAAAGTTCAAACAATATAAAAATAACTCGAATTTACAGACCGTGAGAGCATTTTGAAAATTTGGACAGATGAAATCATAGAAGAGAAGAAATTAGCGGATATCTATGGAAAACTTATCAGCTCTAGGTCTATGCACTTTACACATATGATGTTAATATGAAGTCGATCGGACTTATAGTTTGAGCTGTAGAGACGACACAAAAAGGATAACACACAAATATTTCACGACGAAACTCATAGTGTGTACTTTCTACATGATACCCGTTGAGAAATTGATGTAAAAAAAATGCGCTTAAAAATTGTGAAATCATGATTCTTCACTATTCCATAGTGTAGAAAGTAATAAACAAAAATAGCAGAAGAAAAGTAAAAAAGAATAGAACATAGAAGAGAAGAAATTATCTGATATCTATGGAAAACTAATCAGCTCTAAGTTTATGGACTTTACATTTACATCAATATGAAGTCAATCGGACTTATAGTTTGGGATATAGAGAGGACACAAAAAAAACTATCTAAATGATGAAATCATAGAGAAGAAATTAAAAGTTGTCTATCGATTAATTATCAGACCTAGGTCTATGCACTTTACACATACATATAATGTAAATATGAAGTCGATCGGACTTAAAGTTTGGGCTGTAGAGAGGACACAAAAAGGTTACTGCGTATGCCATACGCCATACATACAAACAAATCACGACGAAACTCACAATGTGCACCCTCTACATGATACCCGCTGAGAAATTGATTTAAAAAAAAATACGCTTAAAAATTGTGAAATCATGACTCTCCACTATTCCATAGTGTGGAGAGTAAAAAGTCGCATGAAATCGGAATAAATGTAGTTGAAATGAGATCGCCAAGAAGAATTTGTATGACTGGGTAAGAATTGAGTACACAAGCAAGGAATGTGAGATAAAGAAAGACGGCATTATAAGAATGATAGTGTATACAGTGAGATTGTTGGCTACATGGAAATAATGAATGGTGAACGCCTGACGAAGAAAATAAATAAAAACGATCCGATTAGAATTAAGCGGTCGAGATTGTCCAAGAAAAGTATGGCACGACTATGATGGTTGAAGGTTTATGATGGTTGGTTTGTATTAAAGTAAAAAAAAATAACAAAAAACACAATGTCTTTGAAAGAAAGAACAGAGAAGAGAGTGAGTGGGATTTGTTAAAAAGATTAAAAGATATTTCCGACTGTTAAGAATGAATTATATTTTTTAATTCAAACGTAGGAATAAAGAAAACTCCGACAGTGGGAAGTTGCTATTATTCAGTCTTATGAAAAGAATATCTGACGCCTGCTTTAACAATTCAAAAATTCTTATGGAAAAAATAATATTGTTTTTCTTAACAAGGCCTTCTTGGTAAATTCGTTAATTCATAATTTCATATCTTATTTCCACCAAAGACGCAACATTGACGATGGTTTTTTCTGCCAATGGCTCCTTGAACAGTTACTACGTATTACACCACGTTCTTCAGTCGTGAATAATCTCCAAGAACCCGATAAAAATTCAAGCCTGCTTATTTCTACGCAGAGGAACCCTAACGAAGATCTACTGTCTTTCAACGGATGCACCCTATCTGACAGCAAATCTATCAACTTACTTGGAGTATCTATAAACAAACCTACTAAACTACAGGGGATCCATTGAAGCTAAGGTTATACTCGCGTCCGAAAAATTACTGAATATTGTAGTCACCTCTGGAGTGGCGTTCCCCCTACCTACTGAATACCCTCGATGCTGTACAAAGGCGTTCTGTACGTCTGCTTGACGACCCATCATTGACTGATGGATTGCAATCGCTACACCACATATGCCAGATCGGTATTCTTAGTTTATTTTATAGATAGGTACTATTACGGTAGATATTCAGATGAACTCGAATCCCTAGTCCCTCTTCCATCCATTCACAATAGAGTCACTCGTTTTGCTCTATCTCAAATCCCGTTCAGAGTAAACTTTAAATTTGCACGAACCAATCGCTTCTCAAACTGCTTTATTATCACAGTTGCGAGATTGTGGAACGATCTTTCGATTTCTGTATTTCCAAATTCTTACAACCCGGTTCTTTTAATATTCGAATTAACATTCTCTTGAGAAAATTGCAAACCCTTATTTATTCGAAAGAGCATTATAGATGCAAATCCCAATAAACTAAATTCCTCACTAACAAGTCATTCTATAAAGTATTCAAATTTTGTACGGAAAATTTTCAGCATTTACATGAATGAGTTATCTAATAATAATAAATAATTATTAATAATACAATATATAATGCCATTATGTCAACATTATGTACATTTTGTATATTTAATATGTATCACATGTATACTATAGCATTCTGCAAGAGTAAATGAAGGCAGTAAAGATGAAAGATTAATAATTTTTCAAGGAAATATGAGTCAGTGAGTTGACTCGTGATTTTTATTCTCTCAATTCACTTTACGGGGACGTTGTGGTAACCGCACGAAATATTTCACTCAATCGTAATGTGTTATTCCGTTTCAGTGCACGGGGGTGGATTGGATGACGAATTTCACAAGATCGAAATATTTCACGCGGTTCGCACAACGCACACACAAGATACGATTGTAATGTGATACACTTAGAGAGATTCTTGGCAGTGAAGATTTTTGATAATATGAACACACGGTATAGCATTATATCTCAAGGTAATATATGTATAATAATTCTACTTCTGACGTTGGCGTAGTCAAAGATGTTCATATTTTCCAGAGCCTTTAGCAGTCTCATCGTGATTGTAAGAGAAGTAAAGATATAGATATATTTTTTTGAATGTAATTGGATTAAATATAGTATTGCTTCTTGTTAATGAACCTTTTATTGTGCCATATTCGGAATTGGCTATTGTAAAAAAAATATTGAAATAATAATAATAATATTGGGGGAGGAGCATATGATGACAATATTTTAAACCACGTTAGAGTTGTACAAAAATTAATCATAAAGGTTATACTTAAGAAAACACGCAAATTCCTCACTACAACACTATTTGATATATTCAAAGTACCCATAGTAGATGATATTTATAAAAACGTGTCAATTTTGCAAATTTTCAAAGATAATGTTTTAAAAAATATGTCTCTACGATTCCATCACGATTTTAAAATACCCAAATGTAATACAAGACAAATACAAAACAACTACATTTATTGGGAAACAAAATATTTCAATTGCATCGCAAATGAATTAAAGCAGATAAAGGAATATAGGTAATAAGTTTAAACAATTTTCGATTTGTTGTTTTTATGTTTCAATTGCCTATATTTCCTTTTATTATTACTCTCCACACTATGGAATAGGGGAGAGTCATGATTTCGCAAAATTTAAGCGTATTTTTTTTACATCAATTTCTCAATGGGTATCATGTAGAGAATGCACACTATGAGTTTCGTCGTGATGTGTTTGTGTGTATGGCGTATACGCCGTACGCCGTAGCATTTATCTTTTTTGTGTCCTCTCTACAGCCCAAACTATAAGTCCGATCGACTTCATATTAACATCATATGTGTAAAGTGCAAAGACCTAGAGCTGATTAGTTTTCCATAGACAACTCGAGCTACTCACTGTCAGTGTCTTACAATTTGGTTTGCTTGACTTGGTGTGGACACACTGCTCTGCGCTGCACAGTTTGACCGTTTCAATATATATACATATACCTACTGTGGAACGTCGCTGGCAAAATACACAATTTGTTATTTGTATTTTTATCATATTTATTCATCTTACAACTTGTAAAAATGAACTGCTACACTTGTGTTAAAAGTATAAATTGTGATGATGCTATGATATGCTCAAAATGTCAAAGTAAATTCCATTTTTTCTGTGTGGGATTCAGTGAAAATAATTTCAAGCAGATGCTAAGGATGAACAAATTAAAATGGAAATGCCAAAAATGTAAATCTGTAAGTCCAAAAAAGGCTGACCAAGCTGAAACTCGTGACGCTACTGACGTGTTAAAATTATTAAATTCAGTCCAAAATGAATTGACTGACATGAGAAAATCCTTTGATGCCTTACTTGAGAAACAAAGAGAAGAATTGATAGATATGAAAAATAAACTACAGATCTGCACTAATAAACTAGATGAATCTAATAAGAAAACTGATATGTGGGAAAAAAATTCTTGGAACTGAAGACCAAGCAGGAGAAGACTGACATTAAGATGGATAGCTTACAGAAGGAAAACAGAGCCCTGAAAAGTACTATTAACAAACTGGAACAGTTATCCCTAGGAACATCAGTGGAAATACAAGGACTCCCTTTTAGTGATAAGAAAGAAATACAACCGATGTTGGTATCACTATTCAAACATATTGAATGTGAAGATATATTGTCCAAACAAACTGAAGATGTATCTGTTACAAACTCCCAAAAGAAAATTATAACTCTGAAATTTAATACAAAGGAAGCTAAGGACAGAGTTCTACTCGGCAAAAGGAAGAAAAGTAACATCACTGCTCTGGACATAGGCTGTAATAATACAAATGGAAATGTCTATATAAACGAAAAATTAACTACTCACAACAAACACCTCCTTTGGTTGGCTAAATCTACAAAAGCATATGGATATAAATTCGTCTGGACAAAATATGGTAATGTCTACATTAAAAGGAGTGAAGATTCAAATGTATTGGCAATCAAAGATGTCTGTGACATTCCTACTCGATAGTAGTGGGAACTCATACAAAAGGAGGTCCAGCGATGTACGATAACCAGGACATGAATATCGCTCAGCCTTACAAGATGATAGAAGACATAAACAGCATATATCGAGAAACAAGCTTTACGCTAATAAACATGAACATAAGAAACATAAACAAACACTTCGATGAACTGTGAATACTTTTTAATTGCCTTTCTTTTAAACCTGATATAATTGTTTTGACTGAGACTCAAATGCGTACTGAAACCCCGTATAATATTCCGGGATATTCTGTAATATCAAACATCTGTAGACACACATCACATGATGGAATTACAATGTTCTACAGAGATGAAACAATTGTTGATCCTGTGTGCGAAATGCCAAACTTACTGTTCTCTAATTCGATTATCATGAGCTTCACTCATTGTAATGTTAAAAGTTGTATTATTGCCAACTATAGATCTCCATCTTTGTGCGTCAGGAAATATATTAATGAATTTAAAACATATTTAATGCCACTCCTAAAATCAAAAAAATCTTAATGTTATTTTTGTTGGTGACATTAATATTAATATCTTACATGATAGAGTTCTTGATACCGATGAAAATGCTTATCTCGATGTACTGTATGCAAATGGATTTATTTCTTATATAAATTGTGTAACAAGAATGAATTTCGGTGAACTGGGCTCTTGCTTGGACCATATCATGGTTAAATCGAGAGACTCAGTGATGCCAAAAGCTGCAATACTATCGATCGATATTACTGATCATTATCCAACATTTTACGGACATAATTATTACATGAATAGCAATGTATGTGCCGCAACCAACAATTGTGGAGTTAAAATAGATTCGACAAAACTCTTATCGACTATCGTAGGGGAGTCGTGGTCTAATGTATATTCTCATAACGATCCTAACAAAGCTATAGATACATTCTACCAAATTCTAAATAATTATATGGATCCTTGTAAAATTATCAAATCTGCACCAATGAGTAAATATAAGAAAATTCAGCCTTGGATAACACGTGGTCTAATAATATCAATACATCATCGGAATAAATTATAATATACTGAATTTAAAAAGCATGAAAAATTTTGTCGTTTAAACAATCTATTGATTTCTCCCTGGATCAAAGAAAACTTTACTATCTATCGTAATATGCTAAACTTGCTTATAAAAAAATGTAAACAAGATTACTATAATAATGAATTAAATAAGGCAAAAAATGATTAAAAAAAGACATGGGATATAATCAACGAAATAGCTTCCAAGAAGAAAAGACAAATTCACATTATTAATAAAATAGATCACAACAACGAAATTATTTCAGACCAACTTAAAATCTCGGATATTTTTAACAATTATTTCACAAACGTAGCAACTGATCTTCTTGCTACTATGCCAATGCCCAATAACGCCAGTTCTCCAACTTCCTTACTCCCAAGTATGAGAGATAATAATGCAGAGGTACCAAACTTGATTAATTTTAATTCTATTACCGAGAACGATGTTATAATAACAATCAACGAATTAAAATCTAATACAGCTACTGGTCCAGATAATATTAACATAGAAACGATTAAACTAATTAAGCAACATATAGCCTCACCCATTAAATATATTTTTAATCTGTCTTTGGATACAGGAATATTCCCAAACATTCTTAAAACTTCTACCATAATACCAATTCATAAAAGCGGTTCACCCCTTCTAACAAATAACTATAGACCAATTGTACTTATCTCACAAATAGCTAAGATTTTCGAAAAAAATATCAAAAAACAACTCATGAGTTACCTTGAAAAAAATAATAAACTATCCAAAAATCAATTTGGATTTAGACCAAACTTGGGAACAGAAGATGTATTATATAAATTGACAAAGCACGTAAATGAAAATTTAGACATTGGGAAAAAAACATTAACAATATTTTTGGATCTAAGAAAAGCATTTGATATCGTTAATCACAATATGTTAATCAAACGTCTAGCTAAAATTGGTATAGAAGGTAAGTGTCTTTTCCTGATACGGAGCTACTTAAATGAAAGATTTCAAAAAACTAAGGTAGTTAATAACTATAGCTCGCAGCTTAGAGTTCTCCATGGTGTTCCACAAGGTACGGTTCTTGGACCGATCCTGTTCCTAGTTTATATAAATGACCTCTGCAACGCTAATATTCCTGGTGAGATAATTTCATTTGCGGATGATACTTCAATAACCATAAGCGGACATACCCGGCAAGAAACTTTTGTCAAAGCAGATAGGTGTTTAAGAATTGTAAAATCTTGGTTGAATTAAAGTCTATTATCTCTTAATTGTGATAAAACGATGTATATAACATATTCAAATACACAAAGATCAGCGCCTGATGGTAGTGATTCACCTACTTTGCGATTCCATAATGTTGGTTGTGATAGCACATGCTATAGATGCTCAGAGGTAAAAGCGGTCAACTCCACGAAATACTTAGGCATTACTATTGACTCTTATTTAAGGTGGGACAAGCATATAGATTATGTATGTAAAAGAATTCGATACTTGGTGTACGTTTTCAAAAGATTGGTTGGTATTGTCAAAACAGATAAAATAACAGTCAAAATGACATAATACTGCTTAGTGCAATTGATTTTAACATATGGTATGATGGCTTGGGGTGGAGCATTAAATAATCATATTGCACCTTTGGAAGTTATCCAAAAAATGTTAGTAAAAAAAATCTACCAGAAACCAATTAGATTCTCAACTTCGCAGCTTTTTGAAGATAGCAAACTCTTAGATCTGAGGAAATTCTACATACTCCAATGTCTTAAATTTATCCATAAGAGGTCTCATTTATTCAATCTAAACACACAGAACAGAGTCAGCCAGCGATTAAATAATATGTACAAGGTCCCTAATTATAAAAGGAGAAGGATACAAAGACACGCTGTATTTGTTGCACCTAGAACATTTAATAAATTATCCAACTCTTAAAAGACAATCAAGAATCATAAAACTTTTATCAGACATATAAAATCTTGGCTACTCACAGACCAATGTAATGTGCAAGAGTATTTGTTGTGATTTTGATTTTTATTACTCGATTTTTTATTTTTGTTTATTTGTTAATTAATTCATTTATCTTTCAAATTAAATTGTGATTGTTGACTGCTTGTATTCTCTGAGTTGATAAATGAATCATACTTTTTGGTTCTTGTCTCCTGACCCTGCTTCTATTATTTTTCTTTTATTTTTATATGAGTATTTTTTTTCTACTACAGATTTTACTTGTTGGTGTTACAACTCTATTAAAAATTTATTCTGAATTTATTAATATTAATCTACTCCTCCTTATTATAATTTGTATTTATTTGTTTCTTACTTGTTGGGTTTTCAATTTGGTGCACTTATGTCTTTCTTTTTCTCAATATTCTGCTCTTGTGTAAAAGTTCAATGATTTTTTTATATTATTATTATTATTATTATTTTTTTTAATCATTATTGGAAATTCTCAATTTTAACTAGAAAGTGTAGATTGACTGCGACATGCATATCCTTGTACTTGCCAAGTATTGTTACTATCGACTGCGGGTATAATATTTGGTAGCACCGCTGTCAGTCTGCTGATTCATGTAAACTTATTGATGTTTCGTATATAAATATGTGTATGTATATTTTTCATATATAATTTGTATACTTTATATTTTTTGCACTTGTTTCCTGCCTAAGCAATTTGCTATATTTAATTTTTATAAATAACTAATGTTACTAACGAAATAATTTTGAATATTTTTAATTGGTATACCCACAGACAGGCTATGCCTTGTGGGATTTTTGTGTGTACGGTTGATTTATTATTATAATTGATATTATGTCTATGTTTATTGTATGTTAACCGTGTACCAAATCTTAAATAAATAAAAAAATAAAATAAAAAACTTTAGATTTCTTCTCTATGAATTCATCATTTACGTTGTTTTTTTTGTGTCCTCTTTGCAGCCCAAACTATAAGTCCGATTGACTTCATATTGATATCACATGTGTTAATCCATAAACTTAGAGCTGATTAGTTTTCCATAGACAACGGTTCATTTTTTCTCAATGTTTCTTCATGATTTCATCTATTAAAACTGAAAAAATGCTCTCACGACCTGGAAATTAAAGATATTTTAATTTTGTTTCAACTATTTATACAACACCAAGAATCTTCATAAAATTGTATTCAAAGTTGGTCAATGTTAAAAGAAAAATATTCAACGGTTGCAAAAATTATATTTTATTTAATGGATTTTTGTATGAAACTTATATGTAACAAGAGATTTTTTTTTATATTAGGCAATGTTCAGTTCATTAATTTCATATTTATATAAGAATATTAATAGCTTGAACTTAGAACTGATTAGCTTTTCATAGATATCATAAAATTTCTTCATATGATATCACGTGTCAAAATTGTCAAAATGCTCTAACGCTCATTGAAACAAAATTTATCTGCTTTTATCAAAATATTTCATACAACATAAGCATTCTTCACCATACTGCATTAATAGTTTGTTTATCTTAACATAAAAATATACTATCGGAAGAAAATTTATATTCCTGGTAGTAACATTTAGTATGAATAAAAATGTGATTAGATAATTTTCTATGTATGGAAAAGTTCAGTAATTTGATTTCATGTTATAATGTAAAGAGCTTGAACATAGAACTGATTAGCTTTCCATATATATCAAAAAAAAAATTTCATATAACATCAAGTGTCAAAATTTTCAAAATGCTCTCGCGTTCCTTAAAACAAAATTTATCTGCTTTTATTAAAATATTTCATACAACATAAGCATTCTACACCATACTGCATTAATAGTTTGTCTATCTTAACATGAAAATATACTATCGTTAGAAAATTTATATTCCTGGTAGTAAAATTTAGAATGAATAAAATATTTCATATAACATAAGCATATTTTACCATATTGAGATTGTCAATATTTGTGGTGTGGAGAATTTAGTGTTGGCCACAACCCACTCGTTTGATTATGTGTTTGATATGTTTCAATTATCTGTATTCCTTAATTTCATTTTTTTAATGTTTGTTTGATTATTTGTTTGTGTATGACTTTAATTTAATTATTTTATGTATGACTTTGATTTAATTGCTTTATATTTGATATTTTTTATTTGTCAGTGTAAGTGATTACCTCATCAAGCACAAGATTGCAATATTTTTGATGAGGCATTAAAAAAAATCTATTGTAAAAATTACTATACTTGTGAATTATATTTTTATGTGTAGGATTGGAACATAATATGTTAAATAAATAAAAAAAATAAATAAATTCTTTTCCTTTTGGTTTTATCGGGTTAATAAAATTTGATTTAAATTTAGATCTCATAAATTATAATTGGCACAATATCCATTGCAATATCTTGAAAATATATAATACTTATACATTAAATCATTAAATCATTATATGTATCAGATTCATCTTTGGGTTGAAAAAATTTGATCGCATATCACCTTACCGCAATCTTTTTTGTTGGTCCAGGATACGTCAGCGGCGCAATATACACATTTTGTCACTATTGTACAATATTCTCTCGAACCCAAACCTGCCACAGTACCTCAAAAGCAAATTCACTTATTTATCCAATCATGGACTTCCACTCCGATCTGCTGAACGTACAACACTATCCATACCTATCCATAATACAGAATTTCTCAGCTCTTCGTTCGAAGTACAATCAGCAAGATTATGGAATAGCCTTAGTCCGGATATTGCGTCGTCTAACTCACTTAGTATTTTCAAGAAAAAACTAAAGAAGGAATATTTATCCTTGAACACCTGATCCCGATTTCCTCTCCTGTCCTTACCATATCCTTTTTCTTGCTATGAATTATAATTTTTTTTTTGTTTTAATAGTATTTAAGTGTTATACGTATTTTCTTTGATTTCTTTTACTCTTTTTTATTTGCTGTTGTACATACACAATGTTGTCATACTTTGTAATCTGGTTGGTTGAAAGAAATTGCCTAATGGCAATAAGCCCGCCAGTGTACAGTTATATTTGTTTATATTATGTACAAAAAGATGTATAAATAAATAAATAAATAAATACACAACCATATTCCAACAAGGAATACCTGCCAAAGTAATATTCCTGTGTAAGATGTCCAACACTAATTATGTATTTGCATAACTCATCAATGAATATTAGAATTCATCGGTTGGGCAATTATAATGGTTATATGAGTTATGTTTTCTTCGATTCTATTTAGCACTATAAGGACACTATAATACATTTACAAAACCATACCCTCAAATAAAAAGAGTAATATTCTGGTTTGCGTATTTATATGTACACTATTTTAAGGGAAGGAAATAAGATAGAAATTCAATTATGTTATTGTTTTTATTTTTTATTTCCTTTTATTATGGATAGGTTTATCTTTTTTTGCTAAGTATAAATCTGTAATTTAGATTAAAATGTGTTTTATGTATGTTGTTAAAATTCATAGATTTATTTTATTGGGCGTATTTTAAGATACTTTTGGTCGTATGAAACAATTGTTTAGAGTCATATCAAAAAAATTTACCTTCATATATGCTTTTCATCCATATTATTCAGTCATTTTCAAATTGTCGTGTTATCATACTTTTATCGTATAATATATTGTGTGTCGCGTATTCCTAGCGTAAAGATATTTTTTGTAAGATGGCACGTGTTTTTCTTTTGGAGGAAAACATTTTTTGCTCTAGAAACATAAAACATTTTTATCTTATAAAAATTACGTGATGTACAAAATATGCAAAAGAGACGCAAACTCCATGTTTTCTCTGCTTTTATAATTATGATTTTAGTCACTTTTATACCTACTTAAAAATTAAAACCTTACCTTGATTTAACAAGGTGTAGTGTTAGAATTTTTTTTTTAATTTATTCAATTTAAACATGTTAATGGAACGATGATTTTTCCTCAAAATTTTTGATTTATTTACTCCAATTTGTTTCCTCCTTGAAAAATGTCAGCAAAAATCTTTCTTAATCCGATATTGGAGTCTTCAAAATTACTAATCCAACTGTCGATTCGTTCATGAGAATTCAATTCTCTGAATGAATCGACATTATCCAACTGTCGATTTGTTCAGGAGAACATTGTTCTCTTAACATATCGACAATGTTTCAAGCCAGGATACGCGAGAATTGTATGCAGGATCTACTTTTTTCATGGCTTTACCAACTTTGAAGTCAAAAAAACACCAACTTAGAGACTTCGCAGCATATACGGATTTACTCAGAATTCGGAGTAAACATTTCGTGTGTGTGTGTGTGTGTGTGTGTGTGTGTGTGTGTGTGTGTGTGTGTGTGTGTGTGTGTGTGTGTGTGTGTGTGTGTGTGTGTGTGTGTGTGTGTGTGTGTGTGTGTGTGTGTGTGTGTGTGTGTGTGTGTGTGTGTGTGTGTGTGTGTGTGTGTGTGTGTGTGTGTGTGTGTGTGTGTGTGTGTGTGTGTGTGTGTGTGTGTGTGTGTGTGTGTGTGTGTGTGTGTGTGTGTGTGTGTGTGTGTGTGTGTGTGTGTGTGTGTGTGTGTGTGTGTGTGTGTGTGTGTGTGTGTGTGTGTGTGTGTGTGTGTGTGTGTGTGTGTGTGTGTGTGTGTGTGTGTGTGTGTGTGTGTGTGTGTGTGTGTGTGTGTGTGTGTGTGTGTGTGTGTGTGTGTGTGTGTGTGTGTGTGTGTGTGTGTGTGTGTGTGTGTGTGTGTGTGTGTGTGTGTGTGTGTGTGTGTGTGTGTGTGTGTGTGTGTGTGTGTGTGTGTGTGTGTGTGTGTGTGTGTATATAAACAGTTATAGTCCTACAAAAATTTTATACTTAGAATTTTGCATTTTTGTTTCAGTCAGGGGTTATCAACTTTTGAATTTTCATTTTATTTTTCCATATATCTCAAAAACCATAAGAGCAAGAACGCTGAAAATTGGTATAAACATAGAAAAATATAAAATCTCAAATTAATTTTTTCAAAATATTCCAGGGTTTCTCAAACATTTTTTATTAAGAAAAATATTATTTTTATTATACATTTATGAGTTTAACTGCCTATATTTCCAATTTTTTTTTAAATATCGAAAAAAGCCGAAAGACCCCAACTAGATAATTTAATTTTCTATAAAAAAATATCAACATTGTATTAGCACATCCCAATTTTTTTTTAACAATTTTTATAAAAATTGAATTAAGTGACGACATTGCTTCATACAAATTGTATGGCAGTCGCCTATACACAATATGTAAGAAGACTTAATAGTTTGATAGGTACTTAATATCCAAACATACATACAGAACCATCATGCTGTTTTCATATTCCGGGTAGAAAAAGAAGACTGGCCTCCATACTGTCCTATCTTGACATACACCAACATGTGTTAAAATTTTCAATAATTTGGATTTATGGGTTTATAGTTTGATTCTTATTCTTCAACTATACATAATATCGCTATCGACAGTTGGATCTCATGTGTTACATGTGAGCTAAGGATGACCCTATGAATAAGATAGGAATGTCATGAAATGAATGCAAACGCAATGAATGTTATGCCATTTTGAACTAGGGTTAGATAAAGTTTCATCTCATTGAGTAATAAAAGATGGAAATATGTAAATATGGTAATAATATTTTTTAATTTTGTCAATGCTGACAGTGTTGAATATGTAGAATTCCATATTAATGGGTGTTTTAAATCAAACAAATGATTTGGTCTACATATATATTTTTCCTGTATCCAGTTTACCATTTCAGCTTATTAGGCCCTTATCAACTGAACTGTACTGTAGGTTTTTTCATTACTTAAACACCTGCATCGACGTAATTCCCAACATAAACTATAATACAACTGTTTTGAATAATTCATAATTGCAAAAATGAATTTTAGTATATAAGAAAAAGCAGAGTTTCTATGTTTACCAGTTGATAAGGGCCTAATAAGCTGAAACGGTCGTCCTGGATTCAGGAAAAAATATATATGTAGACCAAATCATTTGTTTGATTTAAAATACCCATTATTATGGTAATAATTTTTTTAATATTCATAAAAATAAAAGATATAATCTTTTTGTCGACAAAACAGACTGCGAATTAGTTACGTGATATTAATACCTTTAAGAATTTTGATGTAATTAATTTAATTAATTTTTTTTTAATATAATTTTTTATTTATATTTTTTGTAACCCCACATTATGAGATGCCGTGATGGTTTGTATGTAAGATCTAAAGTCAATGACAGTCCACAGATCTTTTAATCATATTTATCGATTGTTCTTTTTGCACTATGGTGCCGAGATTGCTAATTTAGAGGGTTCCATGAACTACTATTCGTGCTTTGCATTCTTTTGTCGCTCACTTAGCATTCTGTGGCCGTTTACAGTTCCACTAAAAAAAGTTACGTGATATATATTTGTATGTTATATTTATTTATATGAACCCTTAGGGGAACTATTGGCATTTTTTGATTTGAATATAACAATCCCATAAATTACATGGTAGTTACTTTGTTTAAATTATCATGTATCTGGCTTAGAATAGTGCTTCCACTCTCTTTCTTTAATTGTTTTCGAGTTTCCCGTAAGTAGAATCGAATAGACTTACAACATGCAACAATAACACTTCATAATCATTACATTCACCAGCTTAGATTGTGAAATGTTTTTTTTTTCAGTATTTGTTTGAACCTTCAAAAATCATTTATCGGTTTTATTTCATCTGGGAGGCAATTGAAATTCTTTATTCCCATATAAATTTAATTGTTTTGCATTTGTCTAGTATTACATTTATGAATTTTAAAATCGCTTCGGAATCGTAGTGACATATTTTTTTTTCAAACTTTTGCGATACATTATCGTTAAAAATTTGTAAAATTGACGTTTTTTATAAATATCCTCTATTTTAGGAACTTTGAATGCATCAAAAAGTCTTTTTGTGAGAAGTGTACAGTATATGTTTAATTTATATTAATTGATTCACATTTATATAAAAGTATTTATAAAATTTCAAATATCATTTCTCACTCAATTGTTCTTTTTATTATTATTTTTTTTGACTAGTACAAATTGTCTATAAATAACAGTACGCGATATTAGGTATGTACTTTGTACTTAACGTTGAGTATTAATATTTTCTAATTAAAAATAATAATAGATTGTAGTAGAATGTATGTATGTGTACCTGATAGAGGATAATATTTACTACATGAAACATGTTTAAATACATACATATAAAACAGATGGGATTGTTTAATGATAGTATATTAACATAAAATATCAACGTAAACATCAGTTAGAAAATGTAAATTACTCCGCAAAGAATAATAGCTTTACGTCAAAAGCTACTCGCTCATTCAACTCAACAGGGTTGCATAAAGTTTCTTGACATTTGTTTGTTCGCATTTATTAGAAAATTAGTTAGAAAAGCTTGAACAACGGACGAACGTGTATACTATGTGACGATGTATGAATGTTGATGGTGCAATGGATGTCTGTCAGGATATACAATATATGGTGTGATGGTATGTTTGTATGTATATGTATGTACATAATTAATCAATGCGTGCATTCATTTATCTGCATATAAATAAAGTAGACCTCGTAAGATTGCCGTACTGGGGGGCAAGTCTGGTTCGACCGGCCAAATCAAAACCCTCGTGATTACCCATATCATGGATATAATTATCATATGGAGTTCTATGACATTAAATATATTATACAACTCGATATAATAATTATATCCATGATATGGGTAATCGTGAGGGTTTTGATTTCGCCGGGTGGACCAGACTTGCCCCCCTGGATTTGCACATGTTTGTGCGTGGCTATATTCATGTCGGTTTGCCTGTCCTTGCATTCGTTTGAATTCCTCCCATGTCAAAATCGGCATTTTTACATTATAGCAGAATATTTTTAATATTACGTACTTATAATATTACATTGAAACAGTATATTAACAAAGCCTCACGAGCTGACATGTTTTTTTTACTGTTTTCAAAAGAAAGTATGTTTAAATGTACTCTAATAAGAATTATATGTTTTTTTGCTTTACTCGCCGAGTCGCCGAAATTGATTTATGCGAATTTACACTTACGGTGATTATAATGCCAACATGACGATGTCTCTGTTCCCGGTTGGTAGACCTCAAAAGGCATGAAATAATGAAATCAAAATGTTGAAGAATAATAAAATAACATTACTTACTGAATTACAAAACATAAGTAGGTACCGGCCTACAAATCTAATGTTTTAAATTTAAATTTAAACTAAAATATAATTAGGTATTATATGTCCATAACCAAAATGTGGAAGGTATATAACTACATTTTAATCACGGAGAATATAGTGCTGTTGCTCATCACACTATGCCCATGAGACACAAAGCGAAGATGCAGGTCGATAAATTGCAGCATCCAGAGTAATATACATTACAACACATCAGATACATTATAATATACGTCATATAAATCGATCAACAACGCCTCACTAGGTATAAGCTGTTCTGGGGCTCTTGATGCTTTGATGGCTATTTACAATATTTTTTGTATATTAATGTGTTATACCTACATAGGTAAATAGTAAATGTCACAATAATTTAAAATAATTAACAATTATTATATTTTCGTACGCGATTAACAATTGTATTTCAGTTACTAAATAATCACATAGTAGGTATATCGCTTGCTTTGTTGTCAATAGATATTTAATTAAAATTATTTTATTATTATAAACTATGTAAAAACCCAATACTTAGTATTACTTTTTTATCAAAATAAATTTGATGTTTTTTTTTCTGGTTCCAAAATATCCATTTGACATAATTTTTTATTGGATTATTAAGATAATTTTGATTTTTGACATTGCAAAATGTATTGTTTAAAAGATTTTTCACAGCTTTATAATTCCATATTTATTTTTTTTTTCAGTTAGGTATGCATTTTTTATGAATTTTTTACAGCATTTTGTACTCCCTAAATTATTATAAAATCATTGTATGAATTTTTGAAAGCATATGCTACTGCACTACTTAATCTGTGGTACTGCATTTTTATCATGAATAGTTTTTTTATTTACGAAGTGAGGCAAAAGGTACAAAGAATTTATTTATTTTATTTATTTATTTATTATAAACATGGCATTTTACATACAGAGGTTTGATTACAATAATAAAGGTACATATATAAAAAAAAATTAAATGCTATACATATTTCAGACAGAGACAATGGAAATGTACACATACACATCCAAACCATTGACACTCTCTTGCGCTTTGCTGTCAATTAGCGATTTTGCTCTCCAATATGCTAGGGATAATCATTATTGTATTGTTGGCATTATTGTTCTTTAAAATTTGTTTTTATAATGTACTAGTGAACCCCCGGCAAACTTCGTATTGCCAGTATAATTAAAAATCGTCCTCCATAACCACCCGTCGCTTCAGACTCTTCAATACCTCCCATCCCTTCAGTTACTCCCGTCCCTTCAGTAACTCCCGTCCCTTCAGTTACTCCCGTCCCTTCAGTTGCTCCCGTCCCTTCAGTCACTCCCGTCCCTTCAGTCACTCCCGTCCCTTCAGTCACTCCCGTCCCTTCAGTCACTCCTGTCCCTTCAGTTACTCCCGTCCCTTCAGTTACTCCCGTCCCTTCAGTTACTCCCGTCCCTTCAGTTACTCCCGTCCCTTCAGTTACTCCCGTCCGTTCAGTTACTCCCGTCCCTTCAGTTACTCCCGTCCGTTCAGTTACTCCCGTCCGTTCAGTTACTCTCGTCCCTTCAGTTACTCCCGTCCCTTCAGTTACTCCCGTCCCTTCAGTTACTCCCGTCCCTTCAGTTACTCCCGTCCCTTCAGTTACTCCCGTCCCTTCAGTTACTCCCGTCCCTTCAGTTACTCCCGTCCCTTCAGTTACTCCCGTCCCTTCAGTTACTCCCGTCCCTTCTGTTACTCCCGTCCCTTCAGTTACTCCCGTCCCTTCAGTTACTCCCGTCCCTTCAGTTACTCCCGTCCCTTCAGTTACTCCCGTCCCTTCAGTTACTCCCGTCCCTTCAGTTACTCCCGTCCCTTCAGTTACTCCCGTCCCTTCAGTTACTCCCGTCCCTTCAGTTACTCCCGTCCCTTCAGTTACTCCCGTCCCTGCAGTTACTCCCGTCCCTTCAGTTACTCCCGTCCCTTCAGTTACTCCCGTCCCTTCAGTTACTCCCGTCCCTTCATTACCTCCCGTCCCTTCATTACCTCCCGTCCCTTCATTACCTCCCGTCCCTTCAGTAGGTCCCGGTCATACGCTCGACAATCCACCAAAGTTTCATTACGATCGGATGAACAGTTCCTAGGAAAGTCCACCTTCATAGGTAAAATGACCTAATACTCGATGAAGAAGAAGAAGAAGAAGAAGAATTTTTTTTTAATCCAGAAACCATCCCGGGCATACACTTGACAATTCATCAAAGTTTCATTGCAATCGGATGAGCGGTTCCCAGGACAGTCCACCTTCACAGGTAAAATGATCTATTACCCGATTAAGAAGAAGAAGAAGTTAAAAAAATTTGATCCAGAAACCATCCCAGGTATACTCTCGACAATTCATCAAAGTTTCATCGCAATCGGATGAACGGTTTAGGAGCGCATTCAACACATACATAGATACATACATAGATACAAACATTCAAATTTATAATATAGATATTTTCTTGTTTTTTTTCGCTTTCATTCTTTTATTGATGATGGTACACAAATACAATTTTGTCATACTTTGTAATCTGGTTGGTTGGAAAAAATGGCCTAGTGGCAATTAACCCGTCAGTGTGCTTAATATTTTTTTATAATATGTACAAGAAGATAAATAAATAAATACAATATGAAATTAAAAATGTATTTTTATTTACCTATTATATGAAACGAATATTGCACAAACCATTGAGTTGCACAGTAAACCATGCATGTATTTTATGATTATTCTCAAGAAATTATGCTACTAAAAGGGTTTTTGACCATTTGATAAATAATGTATGTATGAATACAAAACCGAGTTAACCGCCTCGAAAGGCACTCAACCCGAATTAAATCGTGGGTCTATGCATTTGAGCAATTTGCATTGGACTGAACAGTGAACATAGAATTGAATTTGAAATTTGACTGAATAACACGTTGTATTAAGGTGTGCTTGCATCAGCTGTGATTTGGAAAACTGAGTGTACCTAGTGGAGTCTTGGGGCTCTAATTTGTCAAGAAAGCCCTTGGAAGGATTTTCATATCATGAAACAAAGCGTCATTTATTAAAATTATTATAATTAAGCCTATTATTAGTAAGCCTATTCAGTATTATTATTAGTAAGCCTATTTAGTACTAGTCTCATACTGTTGTTATTTATTTATTTATTTATTCATTTGTTTGTTTATTTATTTATTTATTTTTTATTTTATTATTTGTTTGTTTGTTTATCTATTTATTTAATTTTTTTTTTAAATTTATTTATTTATTTATTTATTTATTCATTTATTCATTTATTCATTTATTTATTTATTTATTTATTTATTTATTTATTTATTTATTTATTTATTTATTTATTTATTTATTTATTTATTTATTTATTTATTTCTTTTTTTAACGGCGTTTGCCATTTACATGAAGAATTCAAAAGATACAAAATAAAGTACCTACATAATGTGTGAAAATACATAAAAAAACAAACATATCCAATAAATAAACAATGAAAAAAAACAAGAAGAAATACAAAGAAAACTTAAAAAGAAATACATACGAAGAAAATTTAACCAAAATAATAAACAGAATAACAAATGAAAGTAGGTATAAATGAATAAATAAACATAATAGGTAAAGAAGTATTAAATGAATAACGAAAAATAAAATTAAACACGATCAGTGTAATTTAACACGTAGGGTATTTCTGTGGTTATTTATATTGCCCATAAACAGATCCATATCGTTAGCATATTCATTACTTAGCCTCTCAATTCTGTTCAATGCAGAATAAGCGGGAATTGTCACAATAATATTATAAAATAGGTACTGTTAAAAATAAATATTGTATAAAGATATTTTAATGTGATTGTGATATTGTAAAAAAAACTGCCCCTACATTAGTAGAAGCTAGCATCTTTGTTGTTTCTGCTAGTAAAGTTGTTGCAACAAGATTGCAAATATCTTGAAAAGGTAACGTAACGAACGACAAAAACTACAAAAATTATACAGTGAAAAATGTTTTTTTATAGCGTCTTACGATACTCAATTTGTATTATCAATACAGAAAAACGACAAAATACCGTCGTAACGATCATTATTCATCGTCATTTCGTCGAAAACTATATAGTGTCTAAAAAATGAATCCAAAATATACACCCCTAGATTTTTGTATAAATGACATTCAAGAATGTATCATCCTTTTGTTAATGAAATACAAAATGCAAAGCTAGTCGTTCTTAAATATATGCTTAAGGACACGATAAAATTTTTGGCACAGGAAAAATTCATACCAATGGGTGATAAAATCTCGAGTTATGAATTTATATGACTTATTTACTTACAAAAACAAAGGATTTCAATGTCAAAGAGATTCTGGGAATCTTGATATATTATCATATTACACAGATTAAATGAAAAAAACACAAATGAAATGAGAGATGTTCGCATATTTTAATACTAAGTAATATCATTTGAAAAATTACTCGTTATATCAAATGTTTCACGAAGAAAATTATAAACAATATTTTTTTTTAATCCTATAATATAAATAATAACTTAGTATACACCACTTATGAGCACAAATAACTGTCGACCGGTTTCGAGAACGATGTTCTCATCTTCACGATGACTTACGTACTAAATTAAAAATGAAAATATAGACTTAACCTAAACTAAAGATGTGGGAGGAGTCAATTTGAAAGTAGTGGGGCAAGCGAAAACCCGGTGTTTAGGAAACGCTAGATATAAATTATTTATTAATATATACATATATATATTTATTATTTTTTTTATTATTATTAATTTAATATATGTTAATTTATTTGATAGGGAATATAAATATTTAGTAGCGGGCTATTAGGAAAATTTATTTGATTGTTTATTATATTCTGGTTATTGTTTATACTTTTCCTAATTTCTAATATTTCCAAATCAGCTAATTTTAAATTTGAATGTCCTGTATGTAATATATGTAAACCTGTATTGATGTCAAAATGATGATTAAATTCTATAAGGTGTTCAGCGAATTCTGAAAAATTATTATTTTTCAGACAGCGTAAGTGTTCTTGAGTTCTAATTTGAAAATTTATATTGGTTTTACCAATATAAAATTGATTACAGTCATTACAACTTAATTTGTATACTCTTTTTTAATTTTTTTTAATTTTTTTTTATTTATTCCTTACATTCCATGAATATACAATGAAAGATTTTTCCAATTGTAATATGTTCTGCTACTAAAATTATTTGAACTTACCGCAAGTGTCATGCTAACTATTTTTTTTATTGTTTCAGATAAATCAACAATACATACATTGTGACAAGGAATCAATCGTTTTAGTGAAAGTTTTGTGAACTAAATAAGTTATTAAAAATTTGCTGATAAATATTTTCATGTAAAGTAACTTCAAAAAATAATGATTTGATAATATATCAGTTTTATTTTTACAAATTAAAAAATATGATGTGTTTTGAAATAGTGTTTATTTGTGCGATGAAACAGTGATTCATAAAAATGTAATTAGTTCAAACGAAATAAGAGATACAATTTTGTAGTTTGAAGAAAAGGTTTCCGTAGTTAAGAAATTTGCAAAATGTTAGCGAGGAGTTCATCATCACGACGGAGGAGGGCGTCGCGCAGCGCCGCTTCCTCTCCTCAGGGTCGTCAGCAGCGGACTGCAGCTCCAGCTTCCTTATCAATTTCTCCCGCCAGGCGAGCTAGTGTCGCTGTTACATCGTCTGCGGAGACCCTTCAAATACCCAAAAGCCCAAGGAGAAGTCCCAGACACAGCCTCACGCCAAACATGGACATAAGTCCTAGCACTCCTGTCTTGGAGGAAGATACAATATCAATACCTATCTTGGACAGGAGTCCGAGAAACAGCTTATGCCCAGAAATCCCTAGCTTCAATAAAAGTCCAAGACACAGCTTGACACCTGATTACAACCGCAGTTCTAGAAATTCTCTGATTCCAGAAGAAGGTACGAGAAGTCACAGAAACTCCCTTATTCCCGATAGCGCACTTAGTCCTAGAAATAGTCTATGTCCGGGAATGGACAGAAGCCCGAGACACAGTCTCACGCCGGACGTCGGTCACGGGTCCAGGTTAAATTTGAACCCCTTAGACTTTAATAAAAGTCCGAGAAATAGTCTAGTCCCCGACAGTTCTAGAAGTCCAAGAAATAGTTTGGTTCCGGATTCAGCGACCTGGAGCCAACACAGGCATTCTCTAGTCCCCGAAATTAGTAAGAGTCCTAGACATTCTCTGACGCCCTCTCATTCAGACTTCAACAGAAGCCCACGGGGGAGCATCGGTCCGGAGAGTCCGAGAGTCAGCCCTAGTGCAAGATACGGAGATGGCAATAGGAGTCCCAGAGGAAGCATAGGGGGGATATTACTTAATGACACGGGGAGTAGAAAAGACATTTTTGGAAGTTCTAATAATGATGTATGTGGAAGAAGTCCTCGCGGTAGCATAGGGGGTCTGTTGGCTCAAGACATAGGGAGAAGTCCAAGAGGAAGTATTGGAGGAGGCATTATGCAGGATGGACTCAATAGAAGCCCGAGAGGGAGTGTTGGAGGAGATGGAAGAGGAGCGAGGGGCAGCTTGACATTAACATTCCAGGAACCACCAGAATATTATAGAAGAGCCAGTGATGATAATGGAGCGGCAGGTGAGTTGCATTAATGAATATTTTCAAGGTTAACAAATTGTTAATAAATTTGTCAAAAATATGTATCCTAAAATATAACATAGAAATTTCGGTCACCCGAAGAAAATCATTGATTATCTTCGGGTTGACACATTTAATTTGTTCTTACGATAGATCATCATCATCAGTCATTATTCGTCCAGTGTTGGACATAGGCCTCCCCTTTCAACCTCCATTCTTCCCTATCCCTCGCCACCCTGTGCCATTGACCTCCTGCCAATATGTTATGTCGTCAGACCATCTTGTTTGCGGTTTGCCGGGGTTTCTGCGTCCAGTTCTCGGTCGCCACTCCAGGGTGCATTTGGTCCATCGATCATCTGCTATCCTATACTATATGGCCAGCCCAATTCCATTTTAAGAAAGCTACCTTGTATGCAACATCGGTAACTTTTGTCCTTTCTCTGATCCATTTGTTGCGTTTTCGATCTCGAAGACTAATGTTTAGCATCCTCCTCTCCATTGCTCGTTGCCTTACGTTGAGTTTTTGTACTGTACGTTTTGTAAAAATAACAGTTTCAAAATCATATGTCAGTACTAGGAGAATGCACATGTCAAATACTTTTTTCTTCAAGTGGTTTGCAAATCGTTTGGAGAATATACGATAGTTTACCGAATGCAGCCCGTGCAAGGCCCCGTCTGCGTTCAATCTCTGCTTCCTAATTGTCTCCACCTAGCTTTACCATATATTATGTCCGAGGTATATGTATGAATCTACTTACGATAGATAGAACTTATTTATTATATTATTCAACAAGTGACCCCTATATTTATTTCTTTAAATTATGGGTGTCCATTTAAAAATATGGTTAAACAATTTAAAGACAAATAGTTCATTTGTGAGTCCAAAATTAATGAATTAAAATTTATATTTATGCTTTTACGCTATGTATTTTTTTGCAATTTAATATCACAAAAATTAACAATAATTTATTTATTTATGTAATACACATAAAAAATATCATCAAAAAAATTTACTAAATATATTTTTTCGTGGTATTCGTAATAATATTTACTATTTTTTTTAGTAAAACTTTGGCACATGTTACATAATAAAAATATAAAAAATGCACCAATTTAATATGTTACCTACCCAAATTTCCACAAAGGCAGCCTGCGTATGAGTATTGGGTACACAATTAAACAATACTATTTTTATCTACCTATTTCTTATCGTGTATGCTAAATAATTTCCATACTTAAAAATATAAAAAAAATAAATATTATTTTATGATTATTTCATAGTAGTGGATAAGAAATAATCTAAATTTAACCTGCTACATTATCTTAAAAACAAATTAACTAATTATCCAATCATGGACTATCACTCATATCTGTTGAACGTACGACACTATCCATCCCTGTCCATTACAGAATTTTTCAGCTCTTCGTTCGAAGTACAAGTCCTGATATTGCGTTGTCTAAGTAACTCTGTATTTTCAAGAAAAAACGAAAGAAGGAATTTTTATCCCTAAACACCTGATCCCGATTTCATCTCCTTGATGTTTTCCAATCCCTTTTTGTTATGATGATTTTTTTGTTTCTTATATTAATTTATCTTACAAAGTGTAATGTATATTTTCTTTGTTATTTGCGCTTTCATCCTTTTGTTGAAGTACATATATAATTTTGTCAAACTTTGTAATCTGATTGTTTGGAAGATATATGCCTAATGGCAATAAGTCCGCCAATGTGCATTTTATTTGTTTATATTATGTACAAAAAAAAAAATGAGTACTTTTGGTTAGTTTTGGTGGCAGAGCGGTTAGCGCACTGGGTTAGTAATCCAGTGATCACGAGTTCAAATCCTGGCATGACCGATTTCAATACTGCTTAGTTTAGGGATTGTATGAGGATGTATATGTAATTGTTACAAGGACATATTCTTTCCATTATAAAAAAATACGGTAGGTATTCCAAATAATTTATAAAATCTGTAAGATTATAATCTGTAAGATATTGGTAATAATACAGTACATATTTAATTCTATGTATGTAAATGTAAGTTAAGAATAAAAGAAGGTTTATGTGTTAGGGAAGTGTAAGTAATAGTTGTGTCAAGGAAATGTATTGGAGAGTTTTAAATCGATTCTATGTAATGTTTCACGCAGGACACGTACAATACAATTCTAGTGATTTCTGTTCAATAAATTTACCTCGGCTTGAATCCAGGAAAAAGTTTTTTGTTGATGATATTACTCACTACACGAACATTTGTCTCACTCAGACTAATACAGTTCTAGTAATGACGGTCATCAAAATGACTTATAGTTGTCGCCAAATTTCTTGAGGCATTTCGCCGAGACGGGGGGCGATTTGCAATACATGAACGAAGCAAAAGACACAAATTTGCGCTCTGCACACTCGGAAGCCTGGTTCAAGATATTTTGCGAAAATTAAATCTAAAATAGTGTTGACATCATTTGCCTTTTTCATAGTTTTAATTTTGGTGGTATGCCTTAACAAAAACCGAGTGGAAATATATATTAAAGTTATCAAATATTATTTTTAAAAATCTTTCGCAGATCTATTTCTTACGACCGAACATTTTCGCCGAGATATCTCGGCATTATCAAGCCCTAAAATAAATTAATTTGGATAAGAATTTTCAAGGAAAACGGACCATGACGATGATATTTATTTCATTTCACTCTATATAAAAAAAATAATATTGGGAAATGTTAAAAAACCTAAAATTAAAACAGAGCTCTTGAAATGATGAAAAATTATATTTTATTATGAAGCGAATTTATTTTAAGTGTACCCAGTATGAGTTGACATTTTTAAAATGGCATTTCGTAACTTTGTGTTAAATGTATTCTTGCAAATTTACCTGTACGTACCTACCTACAAATTCAGACTCATTCAAATGAACGTATAGACATCAAGTTTTGTTGAAAATGGAATGTATCTTCACAACATTCTCAGAATTGATTTTTCAATTCAAATTGTTTGTTGATGAACCCATATTACGACATATCCTACCATTCTCCATTGTTCTTTTGTTAACATAAACAAGGTTAAGATAAACACTTTTTAATGTGGGTAGATGTTGTTTGTTAAAAGAAAAAAACCTTAAAAAGTATTATAATAATTGGTTCTTTGAGTTGTGGATAAATAATAATAAATTTGGATAATTTATATAGCGCCGTTTTTGTGAATATCTCACCTCAAGGGTATGCATACACTTTTAGTCTTATTCTAACTGTCGATTCGTTCAAGAGAATTAAATTATCTTAATGAATCGATAGTATTAAGGCAAGACGCGTATATGAAGGAACATTTTGTATGGTGTAGTGGACTTTTTTCATGCCAAAAACACCAACTTAGAGGCTTCGTAGCATATATGCTCTATATATTATATGGATGAATTCCGAATTTGAAGTAGAACATTTTGCATGTTTTTTGTGTGTCTGTGTGTGTGTGTGTGTGTCCTTATAAATTCTGATCCGCTCAATACACAGAGCCAAAGATTTCAGAAAATATAGAAAGTTATTTATTTATTTATTTTATTTTATTTTTAGTATATTTTATAATACAAATCAATATATAAATTCACTAGTAATAATATTCTTACATATTTTTCCCTGCAGTATCTCATCAAAAAGATTACAATCTTGTGCTTGATGAGGGAAGCACTTAAAAAAAAATAAAAATAACAATACAAAGCAAAGTCAACATAAAAGTAAAAGTAATTAAATCAAATCATACATGAACAAAAAAAAAATCAAATAAACATATATGTTATATGCCTATAAAATGATTATACCTACTCAGAAATTTGAATTTTTGTTTCAATCCGGGGTTATCAACATTGGAATTTTTATTTTATTTTTCCATATATCTCAAAAACCATAAAACCTAGAACGCTGAAAATTTGTAGAAATACAGAAAAATACAAAATGTCGAATTTGTTATTTAAAAAGGTTCCAGAGTTTCTCAAACCTTTTTTATTTTGAGAAAAATATTTTTTTTATGATAAATCTATGTGTTTAACTGCCTTTATTTCCAAAAGTTTTAAAAATATAGAAAAAAGTCGAAACACCCCAAGTAGAAAATTTAATTTTCTATAAAAAAGTTGTAATTGTCGTGAAGCAGTGCATTTTTTAAATTTTTTTTTATTAAAATTGAATTTAGTGACGACGTCGTTTCATATAATTTGTAAGATATCTACTTAATCTACAAATATACATCATGCTGTTTTCATATTCTAGGAAAAACAGACTGACCTCCATGCTATCCAATCCTGACATTATATAGCTAGATGTTTTATATAGAAAACAAAATATCTTAAAATATTTATTAATTTGTGTTTGTGTTTATAGTATGGTAATACGTATTCTTCATTTATGCTATCGCATTCGATAGTTGGATCTCATGTGTTACATGCAACAAGTTTGTAAAAAAAAAAATTTTTTTGTAAATGCATATTACATTGTACACTGGCGGGCAATCGTCACAATCGTCAATTTTTCGAATCAGAGTTCATATATCTGCTTTTTCCAACTAAGACAACTGAAAAACATTCGTCGAAGCCTGCCCAAAAATGAGACAAAAACACTTACAAATGCTTTCGTTGTGTCTCGGCTAGATTACTGTAATGGCATCTATGATGGATTGCCAAAGTATCAGCTCGATAGATTACAGATGGTGTTTAATGCAGCGGCAAGGCTCATTTATGGAGCGGAAAAACGATGTCACATAACTCCACTACTTAACGAATTGCATTGGTTGAAGTGTCCAGAGCGAGTTGACTGCAAAATCTGCTTAACGGTGTTTAATGCTTTAAATAACCTAGCACCACAATACATACAAGAGCTGTGTCAGAGAAAAGATGTCTCTGGGAGGCATCTCACACTTAGGTCTTCTGGATCACAGAGTACCAACTCCCTAAAGGAGTTGGACAGAGCCAATAAAGCGGCTTACTATGATCGATGCTTTGGTGTGAGTGGTCCTATAAAGTGGAATAAATTGCCTCTAGATGTCCGCAGTGCAAATAGTAAGAGCACTTTCTCTAAAGGACTGAAAACAGTTTTGTTTCGTAGAGCAATATAATATATATCTAAATAACAGCGCCCTTGGAATGATCTTGAATCATTAAACGGCGCTATACAAATTATTATTATTATTATTATTATTATATATGAAAGGAAAACATTTTATGGCATGTTTTCTAATAAAATAAATCCTGTGAGTTTGTAACGGAAAGATATATGTTTTGATGCAAAAATGTAAACGGAAGAAAAAAGGCAATGTTATATTTAGACATGAACTTTGAACTATCGCATAGTCTTGCTAAATATATTTTTACGAATAATTGAGGGATAATTCATTGTGTATTAAAGTATAAAGTGTGACACATTTAGTAAATTGAAGTAAAAGTAATTTTAATTTTTTTTTTATTTTGTTGGTTTATCCTCCTCTCGGAGTTGTCACAGATTATAAAGAATAAAATGGAGAATCTGCACTAATTGAAATCTATTGCATTTAGCTAGATGTATAAAATTATTTTTTTAGAGATACTTCTTCGCCTCTCTCTCTCTCTTTCTCTCTGAAAACTACCTTTTAAAGAGACCGTCCGTGAGGTGGCTTTTTAAAAATGACAAAACACATCATGTTAAATGTATTTAATTGTTGGTTGTTTTAAATAAATTATAGCTACCGTAAAACAACTTAAACAATAAGACCCAATGTTTGAAATTAGTTTCTTTGGTGCTTCTTTGACTGGTTCCAGTTCCGGTTCTGGTTCCGGAGCAGGAGCCGCAGCGGCTGCTTCAGGTGCAGCCTCTTCTGTCGGTGGTTCAGGAACCGACTCGCTGGGATTTTCAATTACCCATGGTTCATCATCCATCTTGAACTAATCTGGAACAACGGATCGGTATATCTACAAATGAAATGTAAGCGCACTGAATCGAACATGGACGGTTGTAAGGAATATTAGTTAATAATACATATGTATATATGTAGCACCGTCTTATGATGACAAGATCGTTCCAAGGGTACTTTTGCTCAATGACTTGGCTTGCTTACTTTGCTAGCTTAACGTAATCGATATTTCCTACACAATCAATAATACATATGTATATATGTAGCACCGTCTTATGATGACAAGATCGTTCCAAGGGTACTTTTGCTCAATGACTTGGCTTGCTTACTTTGCTAGCTTAACGTAATCGATATTTCCTACACAATCAATAATACATATGTATATATGTAGCACCGTCTTATGATGACAAGATCGTTCCAAGGGTACTTTTGCTCAATGACTTGGCTTGCTTACTTTGCTAGCTTAACGTAATCGATATTTCCTACACAATCAATAATACATATGTATATATGTAGCACCGTCTTATGATGACAAGATCGTTCCAAGGGTACTTTTGCTCAATGACTTGGCTTGCTTACTTTGCTAGCTTAACGTAATCGATATTTCCTACACAATCAATAATACATATGTATATATGTAGCACCGTCTTATGATGACAAGATCGTTCCAAGGGTACTTTTGCTCAATGACTTGGCTTGCTTACTTTGCTAGCTTAACGTAATCGATATTTCCTACGCAATCAATAATACATATGTATATATGTAGCACCGTCTTATGATGACAAGATCGTTCCAAGGGTACTTTTGCTCAATGACTTGGCTTGCTTACTTTGCTAGCTTAACGTAATCGATATTTCCTACGCAATCAATAATACATATGTATATATGTAGCACCGTCTTATGATGACAAGTTCGTTCCAAGGGTACTTTTGCTCAATGACTTGGCTTGCTTACTTTGCTAGCTTAACGTAATCGATATTTCCTACGCAATCAAAAAATCACAAATTTTTACATTGATTGTAAAAAATTGAGGTTTTTTCTTAATTATTTCAAATTGGTACAAGCCATTTTCGGCATTTACAACCATAAAGAAACAAACTAACATTCTATAGGTACTGACGAAAACAATAAAATAAAAAGAAAACCGTCACGTAGGTGCGCAGATCGCAAATATTTGTCTTTAGTTTCATGGCGAAAAGGCTCGTGGCGGCACAGCGCCTAACGACCACCCTGTCAAATGGATACATACTTCTCTAAGCGTCCAATCAGCGATCATCGATCTTTTTGGAATTTGGCGCTGTTGGGGGTTTTTAAATGAACGCGCAGGCGATGCCCTTCTTTGCCGATCTCTCTTCTTTCGTGTTAATTTTGTATATTTATTATTTAGTGAATTTATATTGTATGTTTGAAAATCGTAACTAAAATAAAGTATTTAGTATCGTGCGTAATCTTTTATTTCTCTATTCTCAATTATTTTACTTACCTGGTAACTTTCATATAAAGTAACCGAAAGTAGTTTGTCAAAAAAAAATAACTGAAAATAGTTTGATCAAGTCAATAATTGAATACATTTAATCAATGTGTTTTCAAATAGTTTCACATCTGTGAATGTCATCATAATAAGATTCAATTAGGTTCCGACCAAATTGAATCTGTATATTATCTTCACCATCAGAAATTTTGGTGGTGATGAAATTATACGGGATTCAAAACAAGAGTAAACCTTAACATTAATAAAACACTCATATCATTTGTTACAGGCTTAAGAAGTTTGGTGGCATCTATAACAATTATGTGAAAAATACCAATAAAAATTGACGCATCAGTATACATTGCACTATTATAACAAAAAATGTAGCGAAAAAAAATTGCATCATTATTTGCGGTTTTATTTTGCTGGCGTATCGTTGTAACAATATCAAGAGAAAGGTAGCTTAGAAATTGGTTTTACTGAGCGCTTGTAATTTTTACTGCAAAGTAATCTTTTATCTGGTTTACGTTAACCAGACAGACAAAACAATACACGTGTTTTATAAAGAGTATGGGTTGAAAAAACTGATTCTGTAGACAATTTATATTCAAGACGTTGTCTAGAGATCATCGTCTTTACCTGTTTCTTTTCCTTTGACCCCAGATAATGTCTACCTGCCGCTTCTTAGATTTACGTTCCGGGATTTTGTTGTTTTCGAAAAAAGGTATATTTGTATTGAGAAAGCTTTGAGATAAATGAATCTTATGATTTAAAATCTACACAATATGAATTGTATATCATTCATTTATGTATATTGTAGCTGACTAAAAAACGTATAACTTATACTAAACATAAATTCGATTAAATTACTTTTTCATAATTTTCACAATTTTCAAGCATATTTTTTACATCAATTTCTCAACTGGTATCGTGTAGAAAGTTTTAAAAGCCGAAATACTCCAACTAGACAATTAAATTTGCTATTAAAAATATTAACACTGTAGTAGTACATCTCAAACTTTTCATTGACATCGTTTCATACAATTTCTAAGGCAGTACTTACTTACTTTACGTGTCCGGGTTAAATTCTGCCACTCCAGTAAGCCGCGACTTTGATCGCTTTGTCATTGGCCATAATCAGGTCCTTAGGTGTACAGCCTCCCCTCATCAGTGGACACATCAGTAGGTGGCTGTCATCCTGGGTTTTGCCACAATCACAATTAACATCATCATCTGCATGCAGGTACCCCCACCTCTTGAGGTTCTTCTTGCATCGAGTGGCAGTAAGGCAGTAAGCACTACACAATATCTTACTCAATAGTTTGATACCTACTTAATCTACAAACACACATCATGCTGTTTTCATATTCTGTGCAGGAAAAACAGACTGGCTTCCATACTATCCTATCCTGACATATCTACATATTATATATAGAAAACAAAATATCTTTTAAAGTTTGATACGTATTCTTCAATTATGCATACTATCGCCATCGACAGTTGGATATCATGTGTACATGCAACTAGTTATCATGTGTTAATGCATCGCCACCCCAAACAATCATTATATGGTTATTTTTCAAACCAAAGTAATGATCTTTGTATTGTTAATTGTATTTGTAAATTTTGTGGTGTTCGTTTCAGTGAAATTTATGCGCGTTAACTAAATACAAGTTGAATAGATTAGTTTATTTGGTCAGAGCCTATAGAGACCTATAGAGAGAAAGAGAGGCTGGAAGTAATTTATGCAACGATACGGAGGGTAAAGGCTAGAAACAGGAAGAGATCTACTTGTAATCCACCGTGGCAGGTAAATAACTAAAGAAAGAAAATTTGCATAATATCATACTAGAGTAAATGTCAAATTTATTTTGACTGAGGTAGACGTCGAGTTGAAAAAGTTTTAATCTTTTATCTCTGAAATTTTCCGTTAACTTGAATAAGACCTATGTTGACTCTTGAAATTTATGCTGGAATAAAATATCTCTGAAAGATATAAATTTATTTAAGTTGGTAGGTGCACTGAGAAAACTGATATTCATAAATAACGTGAATTCAGCTTAAAGTATGGTGATTTATGATGATAACGGCATATAAGATGCCGTGTCACTGACTTTAGTAGGACGAGAATACATTATATGATTATGTTTCCTACTATTTATGTTTGCTTTCATCATATCTCTTGTGATGTCCTATTATATTTCCTACTATTTTTCGGTGACGTTCTCTTATCTACAGTGACGTCCTATTTTTATAGATGACTTCCTCATATCTCTTGTGATGTCTTATTATATTCCCTACTATTTTTCGGTGACGTTCTATTATCTACAGTGACGTCCTTTAATTGTTCCTACCATTTTTCGATGACTTCCTAATATATCCAGTGACGTCCTATTATAAAAAAATATTTAAACAACAATATAACCCTGTCCACCTCCACCCACCTATTCCCACTACACAACCAGTTTCAAGAACCACCGCTCTCTTCTTCAGGTGGGTTTAAACTGAAAAAGAGAACGGTAGTTCCCGAAACTAGTTGTGGAACAAAAACAAGTAAGTGGGAACAAACAAAGCTACATTGCTTTTTTAATTGAACAAATAAACAACCTTGCACTCTCCCGCAACATTCCTCACATCAACGATCGACCGAACGCCTAAACGAAAAAAGGTCTAAACGAAACTTTTGTGTTTCGTTTACGAAAGTCTCGTTTGCACCCCGAAAACGCCAAGTCACCCCGGCGAAAACGTTCGGTCGCTAATACGAAAAACACTGCGCAAAAACACAAAGTCACATATTCATTAATTTAAAATGGATTTCCACTATGTAAACACAAAAACTCTAGAATCATGATATTTTAATATTTTTTTAAAATGAATTTCCACAATGTAAACGCCTCCTAAAAATAAAACACAAACTCAACTTTCTGGCCTGTGTCTGTCCGTCACTGATGTTTTGTAGCGAGACTGCGAGACCGAGTCGACAACCACCCTGCACCATGCCGAACAAATGAATGACTGATTGAATGAACGATGAGCAAATGAGAATATTGTATGGTGCGCTGTCATCATATTTTTGTAGTAAGCACACAAAATGATATGATTCCTCTTACATGAGATTCTGTAATCGTATTTTAGTATCTTTCACATAAAATAATATGACTGTAGTATAAATTAATGTTCCATACCTTTAAAAGTTTCACATAATTTTATCACACTAAATTAGGGGACTTCATCGTATTTTCAGTGACACTTCTTCATAATAAACTGTGAAATCTTTATAAATACGGTGACTCGTCACTGTTTTTTATGATTATAATCTTATTTATGAATATCACGTTAATTTATAGGGCAGTGGACTATTTTATATTCCATAATGTTAATATTTGAAAAAGGAAACTATTATTTAATGTGATCAATTTTTAAGATGATGAGCATCATAATACTTCGTTATTTAGTCAAATAATTTGATTCCATTTTACACATTTCAATGAAAGCGTAATATTGAATGATTATTTCATTATTTTAGGTGACCGCACCTATTTTATACTTACGTCATGATATTTTAAGATTACACCAAATTGACATTTTTTTCAGTGTGGCAGAGCAACTAGCGCGCTTGGTTTGTAATCCAGTGGTCGCGAGTTCAAATCCTGCCACGACCGATTTCATTCACCTATAGCACAAGCATTTATGTTTAATTTAGAGAATATATGAGTATGAATATGTTCTTGTTACTACAAGGACATATTCATATTTTTTAAAAAAAAAATCTTTATTGGCTGTCAAAAGTCTATGTATAATTATCAAAGCTATGACACTTGATAATCATCGGCGCTACATATCTGTGTGGGTCCTGGTTTCCTCCAGAATATAATAATAATAATAAATAAATAATAAATAGGGATGATTTTTATTGCGTCGTTTTTGTGAAAACCTCACCTCAAGGGCGCTTTGAATATATTACAGGTTTTTTAAGACTCGCGGAAGAAGTGAGTTTTCAGGTGTTTCCTGAATAGTGCTAAGTTGTCGATTTGCCTCAGTTCAGGTGGTAGTTTATTCCACGAGGCTGGTCCAGCCACAGCAAAAGCACCATCACCGAAGGATGTAGTGTAGACTCTATTTCAGTTAACTTGCCAATCATGGATGTGATGGCTGTCCGAAGTGTTTGTTGTCGCTCGTTTATAGTGAGAGCCATCCCTTTCCTCCGGCGCTCTCCTCCAGTTTGCAACTATGATCGCCCTTATGTCGTCTTCTATGTCTTAGTTTGGGCTTGCCTCTTCGTCTTGACTGTGACTCTTAGGCCTGATATTATAATAGCATGATTATAATACTTATAATACTTAGCTTATATTATCTTAAGATATTTTGTATCTCATATATACTGTATATTTTTGGATAGAAATAAATAAAAATAAAATAAATAAATACCATAGGGTAAATCGTCTACATACTATCGTTTAATCGTGCAATGTGTGTGTGTGTGTGTGTGTGCTGTGTACTATATGATAAGTATGTATGACGTGTTTATTCTACTTTAACGATTATAGACTCATTCGATTTTTTTTTTAAATTTTGTAAATTTGTATATTTAATACTCGGTTAGAGCCCATTAGATTTTGAAGGATATCGGATCAAATTGCTAAATAATAAGGAACATCACTTTCATAAAATGGTATTGAAGAATTATCAAGTTTTTATTATAACATATTTAAATCAAAAATAATATAACAAATTCATTTCATGGGTCACATGGTCGACATGGGTCGGTGGCAGAGCGGTTAGCGCGCTGGGCTAGTATTTAATCCAGTGGTCGCGAGTTCGAGTCCTGCCTCGACCGATTTCGTTCACCTAAGCACAAGCATTTATTTGCTTATTTTAGGGAACGTAGGAAGATGTATATGTACTTATTTAAAAAAAAAAAAAAGAATTCATGAAAATGATTTAAATAATTTTTCCTTTTTGAATAGGTACATTTTGGAGTGACACTTGTTTAATATCGTTTAGCATTATCGTTTTGAATCAGACTGCAGAAAGAACGTTTAGTTTAAAATCGGGAGAAGACGGGGCAACAATTTACAATGTGTATGTGGATAAGGAGGAGAAGTGGTCACGATCCTCAGCAACGAGGGCAGCGATGCAGAGAGAGAGAGAAAAGCGAATGCTTGTGTTGTAAATAAGTTCATTTGGTTTTTCTTTTTTCCAATTTTATTTTTTTAATTACGGATTTTTCTTTATGATTGAAATTGATTATACAGAAGATTTGAATTATGATGTTATTATTTCATTACTGTATTGACTTGTTTTGTATCCAATTTCCTTTATTTATCGACTTTGGATCAAATTTCCGTTTTCTGTTGATTTAACCTTGAGACAGCTTTCTTTTGATGTTTCTTTTTAACGATTATATAATACGAAGCTGCACGAACATCCTATCGTGACCTGGAATCTTAACATAAATCACTAGGAAAATTCACCTAACAAAAATTACCTTTTTGTCTATTTTTTATGAATTCTCGCATTCAACAATACTCGATTTTTAGATTATCTGTCAAGTTTCAACTTTTTCAGCTGGCGGAAAAATAATTATAAAATTATGTTAATAGATATAGATTTTACTCATGTAATTATTTTTAAAGGCGTCTGAGGTTTTTTAAGCCTTGTGGGAGCATTAATGTAACCTATCGCTATTAATTTAAAGATTTTGAAATAGTTAACTTTACACTTTAATAAAAATAAGCAGTTAACTTAAATTAAGATCCCATTCTCATTTTATCCATCAAGTTGAACGCATTGGAACAAATCAAATAAAAACAGCGCAATCACATTATCTATTCGTATAGTCGGCCTTCGTGGCTCAGTTCGTTAGGTATCTGTCTGCTGATCCAAGGGTGCCGGCATAGATTCCCGGTGGATATACAGTTTTTAATTATTTTTTCAGTCTGGCTCTGTGATAGATAGTGGCAACTTGTTAATGGGTGCGTGTTAAACTACTGTTTGTACCTGTTAGTTGCCGAGTATTTATAAAACAATAATAAAAAATAGGTACATAAATGAAACATTGAGATTGTAAATAAAACTGGAATGATACATTAGGACAATTCTCTATCCATCTCCTTAATGCCAAATGTATAGCACCTGTTAGTTGCCCGAGATGCTATATAAAATAAAAATAGAGTGCTCTAAAATTTTATTAAAATTGAGGACCAAACAATTTTGTCATTAAATTCATATTAAAATTATTTTATCAATGAAAATTATATGTTCATAATTATTATTTCGCATTCGACATTTATAAATTTCCTACATCTCAATTTCCACGAATACCTACTATTGTTATAATCATCATCATCTCTGGCACTACAGTCCACTACGGACCCTGGCCTCCTCCAGAAATCGTCTCCATCCCTCCTTATCGACCGCCAGTCTTCTCCAATTTATCAAGACCATTTCTCTTATATCACACAGCACGTCGTCCAGCCATCTCAACCTAGGTCTGCCTCTACTTCTTCTGCCTTCGGGACAGGTGTCTAATACTTTTTTAGGAATACGGTCATCATCCATCCGGCAAACATGTCCAAGCCAACGTAGGTGCTCAATTTTAATAAATTGGACTACATTCGTTTCTTTGTACATTGCCTCCAGCTCATGATTATACCGTATTCTCCAGGCTCCTTCATCGTTAGTTGGGCCAAAGATATTCCTTAATATCTTCCTTTCAAACACCAATAACATTTTCTCGTCCTTTTTAGTCAGTGCCTAACATTCTGCTCCGTATGTCAGGACTAGTCGAAAAAGAGTTTTGTATATAAGGACCTTAGTATTTCGTGAGATTAGTCTTGACTTGAGATGTTTGAGTAGCCCGTAGAAACATCTATCAGCCATTGCAAGCCTCGCTTTAATTTCCATGCTGATGTTATTGTCCGAGGTGACCAATGATCCCAGGTATGTGAAGAATACAACCGATTCAACCCAATGTTCACCCACCAATATTTTCTCATTTCCTCTCGTTGGAGTATTATTTTTTTTCATCGCTGACATAAATTTAGTCTTAGAAGCATTAATCATTTCCAATATCATTTCTCAAGACTATTGAAATTGTCCTTCATACAAGACAAGGTTCTAGCCATCTATTGTTAATACTGTTATATTATTACTAGTTGCATGTAACACATGAGATCCAACTGTCGATAGCGATAGTATGTATAGTTGAAAAATATGTACCAAACTATAAACCCATAAATACAAATTATTGAATATTTTCAGATATTTTGTTTTCTATACAACATATATTATGTAGGTTTGTATGTCAAGATAGGATAGTATGGAGGAAGTTCCTTTTTTCCTACCCAGAATATGAAAATAGCATGATGGTATGTATGTTTGGAGATGAAGTATCAAACTATTAAGTCTTCTTACATATTGTGTATAGGCGACTGCCATACAAAATGTATGAAGCGATGTCGTCACTAAATTCAATTTTTAAAAAAATTGTTAAAAAAAATTGAGATCTTCTACTACAATATTAATATTTTTTATAGAAAATTAAATTATCTAGTTGGGGTGTTTCGGCTTTTTTCGATAATTGTATAAGTTTTGGAAATATAGGCAGTTAAACTCATAAATTTATCATAAAAAAAATATTTTTCTTAATAAAAAATGTTTGAGAAACCCTGGAATTTTTTTGAAAAATTAATTTGAGATTTTTTATTTTTCTATGTTTGTACCAATTTTCAGCGTTCTAGCTTTTATGGTTTCTGAGATATATGGAAAAATAAAATAAAAATTCAAAAGTTGATAACCCCTGACTGAAACAAAAATTCAAAATTCTGAGTATAAAAGTTTTGTAGGCCTATAACTGTTTATATATTCTGAAATTTTGGGCTCTGTAAATTGAGCAGATCAAAAGTTATAAGGGGGGGACGGACACACATACAGACACACGAAATGTTCTACTCCGAATTCTGAGTAAATCCGTGTAAGAAATATATATGCTGCGAAGCCTCTAAGTTGGTGTTTTTTGACTTCAAAGTTGGAAAAGCCGTGAAAAAAGTAGACCTCTCCATACAATTCTCGCGTATTCTGGCTTGATACATTGTCGATATGTTAAGAGAACAAAGTTCTCCTGAACAAATCGACAGTTGGACTACTTATAGATATTGGATGAGATGTATAAAGTGCTTAGGTAGTTGATACTACGCCAGACATTAGATAAAATGGTCAATACAAGGAAAAGTGGGCAACGAATCGACGTCATTGTTTTATTGTGCGTCCGCGTGTTGAAACTGTATTGAGTCACCCTCGGTGTAAATTGTGTTGCTAATTAAAATTGAAATATTTTTTTATTAACTCTCCACTCCGTAGAGACTTAACTATATTATATAATGTTGATAAAAGCGTTAAAGTGAGAACTGGGGCTGTTCCTGTGCTTCGTGCACTACATTTTTATTTTCAAAAATACTTTTTGAATAATTCATAAGATGCATTTTTAAACAAGTCCATTAGATTAGATACTGTTTCAGGTTTCGGTAACCACCTTAGTGCATACTTTTGCCGTTGAAATAACATGATATTCTTGAAATAACAGTTTTTACTAGTTGCATGTAACACATGAGATCCAACTGTCGATAGCGATAGTATGTATAGTTGAAGAATATGTACCAAACTATAAACCCATAAATACAAATTATTGAATATTTTCAGATATTTTGTTTTCTATACAACATATGTAGGTATGTATGTCAAGATAGGATAGTATGGAGGAAGTTCCTTTTTTCCTACCCAGAATATGCAAATAGCATGATGGCATGTATGTATGTTTGGAGATGAAGTATCAAACTATTAAGTCTTCTTACATACTGTGTATAGGCGACTGCCATACAAAATGTATGAAGCGATGTTGTCACTAAATTCAATTTTTAAAAAAATTGTTAAAAAAAAATTGAGATCTTCTACTACAATGTTAATATTTTTTATAGAAAATGAAATTATCTAGTTGGGGTGTTTCGGCTTTTTTCAATAATGTTAAAAGTTTTGGAAATATAGGCAGTTAAACTCATAAATTTATCATAAAAAAAATATTTTTGTTAATTAAAAAATGTTTGAGAAACCCTGGAATTTTTTTGAAAAAATTAATTTGAGATTTTGTATTTGTATATGTTTGTACCAATTTTCAGCGTTCTAGCGTTTATGGTTTCTGAGATATATGGAAAAATAAAATAAAAATTCAAAAGTTGATAACCCCTGACTGAAACAAAAATTCAAAATTCCGAGTATAAAAGTTTTGTAGGCCTGTAACTGTTTATATATTATGAAATTTTAGGCTCTGTAAATTGAGCGGATCAAAAGTTATAAGGGGGGGACGGACACACAGACACACAGACACACACACACACAGACACACACACACACAGACACACACACACACACAGACACACGAAATGTTCTACTCCGAATTCTGAGTAAATCCGTGTATGGAACATATATGCTGCGAAGCCTCTAAGTTGGTGTTTTTTGACTTCAAAGTTGGAAAAGCCGTGAAAAAAGTAGACCTCTCCATACAATTCTCGCGTATTCTGGCTTGATACATTGTCGATATGTTAAGAGAACAAAGTTCTCCTGAACAAATCGACAGTTGGATTACAGATTTTCATTACATACTATTTCTACTATGTATTCTCTTTGATTCTGATGGGATCAGAATCATTTTTATGTCACTTTTTTTATTCCTCCCTCGTTTTTTTTACATAATATTTTTACGCATGACATGGTCAAATTCAAAAACAAACATGTTAATGTTATTTTTAAATAAATAAATAATGAACACTTCCTTGCACCTTGCGCAAATAACGAGTTCATTGCCGTATGGCAATTTCTTCCAACTAACCAGTGTTTCCAGCCCAGAGAAGCGACATTAGCGTGATTGTCAAAATTTCAAAAATTCTATGTATTACAGTTATCAGCAAATAATTTGAGAATTTTCGTCGTAAAGGGGAGCGGTTTGCGCATATAATAACCAAGCAAAAATCGTAAAGATGCGCTTTGCGCACCACACGTAACGTATTTGTTTTTGTAACATGATGTTTGCCGCTAACTATATACATGTTGTAAGCATGATAGGTATTTAAATTTTGCTTGAACCGAACTTAGTTTTTGTATTTTAAGCCATTACTACACAAAACTACACAAAATTTTGAACAATGCCATAGACTCGCCTGAACTTGTCAACCTAGTAGGTATTCATGTTCCAGGTAGAATGGTTCACAGACCTCAATTATTTCATGTTCCAACAAGTAGAACGAATATCAGGAAAAATTCAACAATTACACGCATATGCAGCCAATATAACAATAGGTACATTCTCAGCTGAGATAGACATATTCAGCGCGAAATATTACAGATTTAGACATGATGTTCTGAAGGTGATGCGCAACCAATATCCCTCTGTCCTGTCCTCCTAGTCTCTCTTCTCTCATTTCTCTTCCCTTCCCTAGTTGTTGTATATATGTGTGTATATATGTGTACCTACTTATATATGTATGTATGTGTGTGTGTGTGTGTGTGTGTGTGTGTGTGTGTGTGTGTGTGTGTGTGTGTGTATGTGTGTGTGTGTGTGTGTGTGTGTGTGTGTGTGTGTGTGTGTGACGGTGTGTATAAGGGTGTGTGTGAGGGTGTGTATGAATGTGTGTACATGAATTATTTTTGGCTTGTAAACTGTTATTTGTTTTTTTATATTATGTTGATGGAATGCTTTTTTTGGCTCTAACAATGTAAAAATAATTTTGTATCATTAAACTGTAAATGAGCTGTAGCTTCCCAAAGAAAATAAATAAATAAATAAATTAAAACTGTCTTCAAATCAAATAAATAAAACCTATAGTTAACACTTGTATATAATATTGGGTGGCAGTAAAGGATAATGAATGTGAAAAAATCTTGTAAGTACTTAAAAATAATCCCTTACCTGAGAATAATCTTGGATATTACGCAAAAGTAATAATAATAATAATAAACACTTTCTTGCACCCTGCGCAAGTGGCGAGTTTATTGCCAGTGTTTCCAGCCCAAAGAAGCAATATTTGCGAGAGAATTTAAATAAATTTCTCCTCTGCTGGGAATCGAACCCAGGACGCCCGCACAGAAGCCAAACGTATTATGCATTGAATCAAATAGTAAACTTATTTGATTCGATTTGAACCGATTATAAATAATCGGTTTTTGAAAACCAATGTGTAAACACTAGGTGACATTGTGATAAAGAATTCATTAATTTAGGAAAAAGTTAAAACTAATTACTTTTACAAAATATAATGTCTTAGTTAAAATGTTTCACTTTTTGACAATTTTGCTTCTATATACCTACTTAAATGTTATGAGTACCTCGTGTAATTTTTTTCCATGTAATAATCCTCTAGCCTAAAGTCTTAGTTTATATCAGCTTTGTATAACTAATATTCCTTACTCTATGATCTTCTTCCTTTCTTTTTAGGCCTGTTGGCATGTTTATTTCCCGCGTCAGCTTCTCTCCTGAGACGTGGACTGCTAGCTATCATTCCATCAATACCCTATGATCAACACCCAATAAAATTATCAATCTGTAACGATGTCGGTCTTCTGATATTGGAACAAAGATTTATTTGCAAACCTCACCACACTATCATCAAGTCTACTGCCGTTGTAGCAATAATGTACATATTATCGGCATACAGCCCCATCGTAAGTGTGCAAAGAGAGTGTAGTGAAATGCTTAATTAACCAAGTATTATTAGCGACAAAGGATGGTAACGGGATATTGTAGGAAAATTCGCGTAGGTACATGTATTTTCGTCTTTCCTTTAAAGTGTCCGCTTTGCTTGTTTATCGATGTATCATGTAATAGATATGTCTGAAATAACAACAAAGATATCTTCTTCTTCTTATTTGTTAGTCTTCCCTCCGCTGTTGGATGTAAACCTTTTCTTCAGACTTTCACGTCAACCCCCTTCTCGCGATGGAGATGAGGTCATCCGTCCACCTTTTCTGAGGGCGTCCCACCGTTATTCTGTTACCCCACGACCTCCATCTCAAAACCCTGGGTGTTATCTCTCTTTTTTCTGACTTACCCATATGCCTCATCCTACAGTCTTTCAATACGGTCCATAATGTCGGTAAATTTAGCCCCTTTTCGTTTCATTAGACACTAAATAAAATATAATACCTATCACAGACCAATAATCTATAGACATGACAAAAGCAATTTTTTGATACACACCGCCAGCAAAGATAAAGAATTTGTATTTCGATTTTTTTTATTATCTAATATCTGATTTATATTAAAACATTAATGTATTTTGAATTGCCCTTCATCATCATCAGCAATAGCGCTACAGCCCGGTGTGGGCCTTGGCCTCCTCAAGAAACTGCCTCCATCCCGCCCTGTCGACAGCAAGTCTCCTCCAATTTGTCTGTCCGATCGCTTTAATAGCTTTATAAAGCGATCGAACATTCCACGTCGAGTCTGTTCAAGGGTAGTCCGGTTTCTTTTTCTTTTGGTTTCTTAATCATTTTTTTTTTAGATAAATAGGTGACTAACCCTTCGTATCCTAGGTTCCTGGTAGGGCTGCTACCTTAAGGCCTGGAACCTTAATTATCTGGATTGCCCTTTCCGCATCACTTTATGTTTCAATCATCTGGCCTATAGTAGTGGGTTATGCCAGCTCTGTATATCATTTACTCTGTGATACCAACACATTTTTTTCATGAAAAAATACCCAACGTTGTACATAACTGAATGAATTTAAAAATCAGTCAAATTGTCTATGGTTCATAAAAATAATATAATTTCAGAAACACTCGACGAAACTTAATTTGAATTAAATTTAATTTGAATTTCAAAAAGACCAAATTTCAAATGAAAATAAAATTGAATTAGACGTACTTAACTCTGAGAATTATACAATGTATGATAAAGAATAAGAATAAATGAAGGAAAAAAATGACCTTTGTTTGAAGGGAATATTGAGATGAAAAGAAAACGGGCTGCTTTGTGCAAACCTTTCGCAAAGCTCAAATGGGTCACACAGAGCCATTATGCTCGACAGTCAGTTCAGTTCAGACTCATTTGGTTTCACGATCAACCGGAATGCATCATTTGTTCTTCTTTATTCTCGTTACAATCTCATTACGTTTCTTCGTCACTTTCTAATCAACTTTCTTTGTCGACCACAATGTTCAATTACATTCAAATAAAAAATAGTTGATATTTAATCATCGCCTCAACAGATGTTCTTACATCTAAGGTATATAATATTGCAGAAAATAAATGTATTAGTTCAAATTTATTGAAGCTATAGGTATAGCAATATATATGTTAATGAAACAGTAAATAAAAATAATGATCCAAAACCAATCTAAGGTAATATTGTAGAAAATAAATTTAATATTTCAAAATTATTGAAACTTAAGTAGGTTTTGAAATACATATATGTGAATGAAAGAATAAGTTAATATTATTATTGTTATTAATATTAAGATAGAAAACTATTTTTAGGTAATATTGAAGCTATAGTTATATGTAGCAATACAAATGTGAATGAAAGAATAAGTTAATATTATTATTGTTATTAATATTAAGATAGAAAACTATTTTTAGGTAATATTGAAGCTATAGTTATATGTAGCAATACAAATGTGAATGAAAGAATAAGTTAATATTATTATTGTTATTAATATTAAGATAGAAAACTATTTTTAGGTAATATTGAAGCTATAGTTATATGTAGCAATACAAATGTGAATGAAAGAATAAGTTAATATTATTATTGTTATTAATATTAAGATAGAAAACTATTTTTAGGTAATATTGAAGCTATAGTTATATGTAGCAATACAAATGTGAATGAAAGAATAAGTTAATATTATTATTGTTATTAATATTAAGATAGAAAACTATTTTTAGGTAATATTGAAGCTATAGTTATATGTAGCAATACAAATGTGAATGAAAGAATAAGTAAATGTTATGATACAAAACTATTTTAAGATTCAGATGGGTCGATGGCAGAACGGTTAGCGCATTGGTCTAGTATTCCAGTGGTTGCGAGTCCGAATCCTGCCTCGACCGATTTCGTTTACCTATAGCACAAGCATTTATGCTTATTTCAGGGAACGTAGGAAGATGTATATGTACTTGTTTTTAACAAGGACATAGGTATTCATTTTTATAAAAATAAAAAAATATATTGTATAATATAAATTTAAAATTTACTAAAGCGTTAGGTATAGCAATACAAATGTGAATGAAAGAATATGTAAATATTCTTAGGTAATATTGTAGAAAATAAATTTACTATTTCTTTTTTGGCATGTGAATATTGCCCTAAACCACTATATTTTGAGTCACTATGAGACATGTTTCGGCAGTGCTGTCCTGCCATCGACCGGCTAGTTGAGACTCAACTAGCCGGTCTCAACTAGCCGGTCGATGGCAGGACAGCACTGCCGAAACATGTCGCATAGTGACTCAAAATATAGTGGTTTAGGGCAATATTCACATGCCAAAACGGTTAATATGAACAACCACAAAATATCCGCCGAGTATTTAAACTATATTACTATTTCTTATTTATTTAGGTAATATATTAAAACTTTTTTTAGGTAATATTGTAGAAAATAAATTAACTATTTCTAATTTATTGAAGCTATAGGTATAGCAATACATATTATGTGAATGAAAGAATATATTAATTTTATGATCCAAAACTATGTTTTTTTATTTAAAATCAAATCAATGAAGCATTATTTTATTGTGAACGAAGAAACGTACAAAATATTCTTAAAGGGTCAACATTTAAATATAAATTTATTTCTGAGACATAAAATACAAGTTTTTTTGTTATTATTGATAAATCTTAGTTTAGTTTGTCGATCCACAATTCTTGATAGAACTCCATAGTATTTAGATGTACGAGTAGGTATTACAAATATAAAATTAAAAATACTTGGTTTTTGTTCTATATAAATAAATTTGATTACTGCCGCGTTTCGTGCAAGGCATATATGTACATATATACATACATATATACCATCACGCCATGTCCCTTACGGGGTAGGCAGAGAGAACCGAACGCCATTTTCTTCTATCTTGACATACATTCATCGCCTCATCAACATTCATACATCGTCTTATACATGTTCGTCTGTTGTTCACGCATTTCCGTCTTTCAAAATATCGTTTACATGGAAGTGCCATCCCTTCCTTGGGCGGCCCCGACCTCTCATTCAATTTCTGTACGCAATGTATTTTTTCTTCGTCAGGCGTTCCTCATTCATTCTCCTCATGTGGCCAAACCATCTCAATGTGTTCACTTTCATTCTATTCATAACATGTTTCTTTATCCTACATTCTTTCCTTATGTCCTCATTTCTGACCCTGTCATACATCGTTCTATTACAGATCCTTCTTAGCGATCTCATTTCAACTGCATTTATTCTACTTTCATGCGACTTCTGCCATTTCCAGGTTTCACTTGCATACGTCAAGGTTGCCACTAAGATAGCGTTATGTTTTTTTTTTGCAAGGCACATCGTCAGAATAATAGGTAATCTGCAAGACTGAGACTGTGGCTATATACAAAATTTACATGTCAGGTGTATAAAACTGTTGGTTTATGAGAGTATTATTCGAACGATGAGCTTTGGATGAAACGCGTCGATATTCAAATAAAATTAAATAGAACAAATACAACAATTTTTTATTTTATATTTATAATACATATGTCTACATATTATTGATTTAACATGTAGACTAATTAATATTAAGTTCGATCGATCCATCCTATGAATATTCATAGTAAAATATTAATTTATTACTTTCTATACATCTATGTTAGCGTTGACATGACAGCTGTTTCAAATTAGTAGATAAAGCATTTCCAATCTATGGAATTCAATGGTCTAAACCTACACATGATTATGTTATTATATTACTAGTTGCATGTAACACATGAGATCCAACTGTCGATAGCGATAGTATGTATAGTTGAAGAATATGTACCAAACTATAAACCCATAGATACAAATTATTGAATATTTTCAGATATTTTGTTTTCTATACAACATATGTAGGTATGTATGTCAAGATAGGATAGTATGGAGGAAGATCCTTTTTCCTACCCAGAATATGCAAATAGCATGATGGTTTGTATGTATGTATGTTTGGAGATGAAGTATCAAACTATTAAGTCTTCTTACATATTGTGTATAGGCGACTGCCATACAAAATGTATGAAGCGATGTCGTCACTAAATTCAATTTTTAAAAAAATTGTTAAAAAAAAATTGAGATCTTCTACTACAATGTTAATATTTTTTATAGAAAATTAAATTATCTAGTTGGGGTGTTTCGGTTTTTTTCGATAATTGTAAAAGTTTTGGAAATATAGGCAGTTAAACTCATAAATTTATCATAAAAAAAATATTTTTCTTAATAAAAAATGTTTGAGAAACCCTGGAATTTTTTTGAAAAAACTAATTTGAGATTTTATATTTGTCTATGTTTGTACCAATTTTCAGCGTTCTAGCATTTATGGTTTCTGAGATATATGGAAAAATAAAATAAAAATTCAAAAATTGATAACCCCTGACTGAAACAAAAATTCAAAATTCCGAGTATAAAAGTTTTGTAGGCCTGTAACTGTTTATATATTCTGAAATTTTAGGCTCTGTAAATTGAGCGGATCAAAAGTTATAAGGGGGGGACGGACACACAGACACACACACAGACAGACACACGAAATGTTCTACTCCGAATTCTGAGTAAATCCGTGTATGGAACATATATGCTGCGAAGCCTCTAAGTTGGTGTTTTTTGACTTCAAAGATGGAAAAGCCGTGAAAAAAGTAGACCTCTCCATACAATTCTCGCGTATTCTGGCTTGATACATTGTCGATATGTTAAGAGAACAAAGTTCTCCTGAACAAATCGACAGTTGGACAACAACACACAAAATACATATAATCACCAATACTAGTTGCATGTAACACATGAGATCCAACTGTCGATAGCGATAGTATGTATAGTTGAAGAATATGTACCAAACTATAAACCCATAGATACAAATTATTGAATATTTTCAGATATTTTGTTTTCTATACAACATATGTAGGTATGTATGTCAAGATAGGATAGTATGGAGGAAGATCCTTTTTCCTACCCAGAATATGCAAATAGCATGATGGTATGTATGTATGTATGTTTGGAGATGAAGTATCAAACTATTAAGTCTTCTTACATATTGTGTATAGGCGACTGCCATACAAAATGTATGAAGCGATGTCGTCACTAAATTCAATTTTTAAAAAAATTGTTAAAAAAAAATTGAGATCTTCTACTACAATGTTAATATTTTTTATAGAAAATTAAATTATCTAGTTGGGGTGTTTCGGTTTTTTTCGATAATTGTAAAAGTTTTGGAAATATAGGCAGTTAAACTCATAAATTTATCATAAAAAAAATATTTTTCTTAATAAAAAATGTTTGAGAAACCCTGGAATTTTTTTGAAAAAACTAATTTGAGATTTTGTATTTGTCTATGTTTGTACCAATTTTCAGCGTTCTAGCGTTTATGGTTTCTGAGATATATGGAAAAATAAAATAAAAATTCAAAAATTGATAACCCCTGACTGAAATAAAAATTCAAAATTCCGAGTATAAAAGTTTTGTAGGCCTGTAACTGTTTATATATTCTGAAATTTTAGGCTCTGTAAATTGAGCGGATCAAAAGTTATAAGGGGGGGACGGACACACAGACACACACACAGACACACACACACACAGACACACACACACACAGACACACACACAGACACACACACACACGAAATGTTCTACTCCGAATTCTGAGTAAATCCGTGTATGGAACATATATGCTGCGAAGCCTCTAAGTTGGTGTTTTTTGACTTCAAAGATGGAAAAGCCGTGAAAAAAGTAGACCTCTCCATACAATTCTCGCGTATTCTGGCTTGATACATTGTCGATATGTTAAGAGAACAAAGTTCTCCTGAACAAATCGACAGTTGGATTAGAATAATCACTAGTTGCATGTAACACATGAGATCCAACTGTCGATAGCGATAGTATGTATAGTTGAAGAATATGTACCAAACTATAAACCCATAGATACAAATTATTGAATATTTTCAGATATTTTGTTTTCTATACAACATATGTAGGTATGTATGTCAAGATAGGATAGTATGGAAGAAGATCCTTTTTCCTACCCAGAATATGCAAATTGCATGATGGTATGTATGTATGTTTGGAGATGAAGTAACAAACTATTAAGTCTTCTTACATAAGGGTTTGGGTATACTGACTGTCAAAACACGTAAAAAGTATTTTTAAAGTTCTTTTTTTCTGTTTGAAGTGCATTTGAACTATATTTTTAAATTATTATATGTTCATTAAGTAATAAGTGTCTCCGGAACAATCTGTTAATGTTATCTCTTCGAATATTCTTAATCCGGTGTCGTTATACACATATTAATGAGATGAACGTGGAAAAAAAAAAAACTTGAAGTTTGTTTATTTCAATTTCGCATCTGACAGTTTCGTATGTAAGTGGTTGTGTATAGATATTTATGGTGAACTTAATTAGAGAATATAAAATCATTCAATTGTGTCTAAGTGAATTCTATGTATTATTATAAACGGATAAAAAATTTGACTTCAGTTCTATTTTATTTCCATGTTGGCAAAATAACACAATTGTCAAAAAACTCTGTGTGAAATGATATATATGCAACTCTACTGACGGTCCTTTGCAAGGTCATTCTAGCCCAGTTGGTTAGGCGGCCGCCCAAACGCTTACGGACTATTGATATACGGGTTCAAATCACACTTCGGCCATTGTGATTTTTATTTTTATTTATTTATTTTTTTTTATTTTCGTTTATTAAAATACATATATATATATATATATATATATTGCTACTTTTTTTTTAAAAATTATTTTCGTTTCTTTTAATGGGAAAGATTTTATTCGAAGAAAATTAATAAATTGGAAACATACCTATTACTATTAAATATTCCATATAATTTTATATCTACGGAGTGGAAATATGTCTCCTATTTTAACCAGAAGCCGCAAAATGAGAAGCAATACTGCTTACATTACAATGTATGACACGTCTCAGGGACAAATTACCTCAGATAATGAGCCTGATCTTAGAGAAGATTATTTAAATAAAATAATGAAATTGGAAACAGAGAGACAGAGGGTTAATAACGAGTTAGCGTCGAGAAAAATAGAATTAAAAATAAAGAATAAAGAAACTCTACTTCTAAAAAAGAAAATAACATCGTTGACAAAATTTCAAAATGAATTGAACCGCTATAAAAAGATTAATAATATCATGAAGCGTGAATTGATAGATAAAGATCTCAAATTATCTGAGGCTGTGAAAGAACTAGAGAAAATGAATGACACGCAGAAGAAGGAAATAGGAGAATTTATTCAAAATGAAAAGAGAATATTAAAAAAATTGGAAGAAGCACACCGTACTTGCGAGACACTGAGAGGGGCGTATGACATTCTATACGAGCGATACGAGAACAATTGTCTAGTATCTAAGGTCCAACAAAATCGCAATGTCAGTAATCATAATATAAATAATACAACATATAATTTAAAGCCTAAAATTAATAAGGAGAGATGTATGGCACGTAAACGATGTTTATTTATCGTTGGCGACGAACACGCTAAGGGTTTGGGAATGAAATTACACCAAACAATGGGATATGGTGCAACAGGACTAGGAACAAATCTACACGAACATGTTAAATACGAAGTGAGCTGTATTTCTAAACCAGGAGCAATGCTGCATAATCTGTCTGAAAATCTAAACAATGCTCTGAAAAGAGCGACTTGTAATGACGTCATTGTGCTGGCAGCGGCGGAGGCTGTGAATGTGGAAAGCTCCAGGCAGTATAGTGAAACTGTCGAAAAAACTATTGACAAATGTGAAAAAATGGGAATCACTCTATATATAACTACATTAAAGTATTACAGAAATGACTCATTTAATAGGAACACATCAATACACAGAGTGAATTGCCACATATATAACCTCATCAGAATGTGTAATAATAGTTTTATAATAGAATCAAATCAAGATAGACTGAATCTTTCGGAATATATCAAATTTAGCTTGCAATGTATTGGACATAAAATAAAAAATTCTATTCAAGTGCAAATACATAATACCAACACAAACGAACTTATGCAGACACCAGGGACAAGCAAGTCTTTTTTATACGAGACTCAGCCTCACCACGGATCAACTATTACAATGATTTAAAATCAGTCTTCAGTATCGGTCACCAGAATGCACAAGGACTTCGTGGGAAGCTCCACGAGCTGTCTACCTCATCTGCAGTTGCTCAAATGGATATATTGTGTTTTACTGAGACGTGGTTGAATGAATTAGAAATAATGAACTATAGTTTGCATCAGTTTAATATTGTTAGTTATTTCTGTAGAGAAAAAGCAATCAGAGGAGGATCATTGATTATGGTTAAAGATAATTATAAATCAAAGAATAGACCAGATATTGTCAAATTATCCGCGGAGAAGCATTGTGAAATTAGCTGCGTTGAAACCAATAGCATTATAGTTTTATCAGTATACAGACCTCCATCTGGGTGCTTTGACATTTTCTTCAACATTATGGAGAATGCCTTAAATCGAGCAACTTACAAAAATAACAAACATATTGCAGTGTGTGGAGACTTCAATATTAATTTTAACAATACCTCAAAAGAGTGTAGCACTTTAATTGATCTAATGAATTCTTTCTTATTGACACGTTGCATCAAAAATGCAACACGAATAACGAAAAAATCATCCTCTTGTATCGATAACATATTTACTGATATTGAAGCCAAACAAACTGACCTCTTAAACCTTGTAGGGTCCGACCATTTAGGACAAGTAATTAAAATCAATCTAAAAAACAAAATAATCACCAAAAGCACAAACCAAAAATATATCACTAAGAGATTATACAGTGAAGATTCATTGAAAATTTTTCTAAAGTCCATTGGCAATTCCTTTCCGAACACATGTATGCCTTCGAGTTGTTGTGCAAACACTCAATTTAATGAACTATTTAAAACCCTAGTACTAGAAACTAATAGTCATTTTCCAATCAAACAAATAAAAATTAAAAAGGACCACAAGTCATTTGATAACTGGGCAACTCCTGGTATTGTAATATCTAGAAAAAAAATGTTTGAATTGTATAGCAGGAAAACATTTGACAACTCTGAGGCTTTGAAAAATAATATTAGGACTTACAGTGCAGTGTTCAGAAAGGTCTGTAGTGAAGCTAAGAAAAAATATTTAGCAGATAAAATAAGAAATTCCAAAAATCCCATTAAAACCACATGGGATGTAATAAAACATGAAACTGGTAGAAATAAAGAATCTAACGACTATAACGACTATAACGACGATGAATTTAATAAATTGAAAACTGCCAACCACTTCAATGATTTCTTTGTAAATATAGCTTCTTCAATTACCCATAACACATCAATAGAAAAAGCAATGAAACACTTGGTTCCATCGCGTAAACCCAATTGTATTTTTAATTTTAGAAATGTCACAGAATGGGAAATAATAAAATTATGTAAAAAAATTAAGACGAAGAATTCAAACGATCTATGGCATATGTCCACACATTTCTTAAAATTAATTATTAACGGACTTGCCCCCTGCATCACCAACATTATCAACCAATGTCTGGTACAAGGTGTATTTCCGGAAAAACTTAAAATGTCAAGAGCTATTCCAATATACAAGAAGGGTGACAGAGCAGACCCCAGTAACTATAGGCCGATCTCAATACTGCCTGTATTAAGCAAAATATTCGAGAGGATTGTCGCCGAGCAGCTCACCCACTATTTAGTCGAAAATAATATACTACACCCCCAACAATTTGGTTTTCAAAGGGGCAAGAGCACATCAGATGGTGTAGCATCTCTCGTTCAAACGGTCCTTGAGTCACTGGATAATAGGTCGGATGCTTATGGAATATTCTGCGATCTTTCCAAGGCTTTCGACTGCGTTAACCATGACATCCTTGTCAATAAACTCAATTACTACGGAATATGCAATAATGAAAATAGATTTTTTAAATCGTACCTCGAAAACCGTCAACAAGTAACTGAGATTGATGGTGCTAGGTCCAACGGAGCTCTAGTAAATCGTGGGGTTCCGCAGGGGTCCATACTAGGGCCAGTACTATTCCTAATATATATAAATGACCTACCAAACTGTATCTCTAAAGACCAGGCAATAATAATGTTTGCTGATGATACATCTATAGTACTAAAGGAACGCAAAAACAAGGAAACTACCCTTGGCAATGCTTTAGAGATACTAGATGGGATGGGTGAGTGGTTCGGAGATAATGGACTCGCGTTAAATGTGACAAAAACGGGTGCAATTCACTTCTCCTTGAAAAGACACGTTGAAAATGATTCAGTTATGTCTGGCCTTTCCCAACGAAAACTGGTAGTGGCAGACAACATAAAATTCCTCGGAGTCATACTTGACGCAAAGTTGCAGTGGACACCTCACATTGAGACAATATCTAAGAAGCTGTGCTCAGCAATTTATGCGATAAAAAAAATTAAGGAAACTTGTGGCGAAGTGGCAGCTAGATCTGTATACTTTGCTTACTTCCAGAGTATTATGTCATATGGAATTTTATTCTGGGGCAGAGGGGCTGATTGGAGCCGAATTTTTATACTTCAGAAACGTGCAATTAGAGCATTGAAGAGCATGGGGTCAAGGGAGTCGTGCAAAGATTATTTTAAAGAATTAGACATACTCACACTTCCTGGCATGTATATTTATGAATGCCTACTATATGCACGCAAAAACATGCCCAACACCCCTCTGAACTCGGAATATCACGATTATAACACTCGCTCAAAGGGAAGTATCCGACCCGTGGAGCACAGATTAGCAAAATTATCTAAAAGCTTTATTTGTCTCAGTGTGCGTCTATTCAACAAGCTGCCGGAAGGAATCAAGTCTCTGAATGATGATAAATTTCGAGGAGCAGTGAAGACGTACCTCGTTGATAAATCTTTTTATTCTGTGGACGAAATGCTGGAGTGAACCATTTACATTCACTTCAGCATTGAATTGACTATAAAAAATTGTCCATTATATTTTTATATATTTTCTAAAACTATGAGTGTAAAATTGACGAGTCCAAGTACCCGAGCTAGGGTCTACGGACGATAAACAACAATAAACAATAAACAATAAACATATTGTGTATAGGCGACTGCCATACAAAATGTATGAAGCGATGTCGTCACTAAATTCAATTTTTAAAAAAATTGTTAAAAAAAAATTGAGATCTTCTACTACAATGTTAATATTTTTTATAGAAAATTAAATTATCTAGTTGGGGTGTTTCGGCTTTTTTCGATAATTGTAAAAGTTTTGGAAATATAGGCAGTTAAACTCATAAATTTATCATAAAAAAAATATTTTTCTTAATAAAAAATGTTTGAGAAACTCTGGAATTTTTTTGAAAAAACTAATTTGAGATTTTGTATTTGTCTATGTTTGTACCAATTTTCAGCGTTCTACCGTTTATGGTTTCTGAGATATATGGAAAAATAAAATAAAAATTCAAAAGTTGATAACCCCTGACTGAAACAAAAATTCAAAATTCCGAGTATAAAAGTTTTGTAGGCCTGTAACTGTTTATATATTCTGAAATTTTAGGCTCTGTAAATTGAGCGGATCAAAAGTTTTAAGGGGGGGACGGACACACAGACACACACACAGACACACACACACACACACAGACACACACACAGACACACACACACACAGACACACGAAATGTTCTACTCCGAATTCTGAGTAAATCCGTGTATGGAACATATATGCTGCGAAGCCTCTAAGTTGGTGTTTTTTGACTTCAAAGTTGGAAAATCCATGAAAAAAGTAGACCTCTCCATACAATTCTCGCGTATTCTGGCTTGATACATTGTCGATATGTTAAGAGAACAAAGTTCTCCTGAACAAATCGACAGTTGGATAAATGTTCAATGCTGCTATATCTTACAATAATGATGGCTGTAGTTGGCACCCACCATTGTTTGACTAATTCAGATGTTACGAAATTTGAATTTTATTAAAGAATTATAAATTCTACAAAACTTCTTGAGCCTTTTCGACGCGCGACTTGGAGAGGGGTGGTTTGCACATATACCAACCATGCAAAAATACACTAATTTGCGGTCTGTAAACCCACGCGACGGGTTTAAGTTGTTTTACGATAACTGTACTCTGAACTACCGCCTGTAGACCGCCGTGGCACAGTTGGTAAGCCGTTCGGTTTCTGAGCGGGCTGTCCTGGATTCGATTCCCGAAAAATTGATTTAAATTCATTTCTCATGTTGCATACCCAAAACCCCCAAATTGTTTAATTGTCTAATTTATAATTGTTTTAAGTCTTCTCTGGGCTGGAAACACTGGTTAGTTGGAAGAAATTGCCATACGGCAATGAACTTGCGCAAGGAGCAAGGAAGTGTTCATTATTTATGTATTTATTTAACAATAATTACTAAGGTGTGGAGCGATTTTTTATTTTTTTTAACTACCTACTGAAAAATGTCTTTATTCGTTTTAAATAAAGAATGCATATATATCATCACGCAATATCTCTCTCAGGATAGGCAGAGAGAACTGAACGCCACATTTTTCTATCTTGACAAACATTGTGTAGAATTTTCATACACACATTCATAAACAATGGTATTGTTGTACCGACTCTAATGTAAGGTGGTGATATATGAACATGGCAGAAGACGCATGAAAGCAGAATTAACGCGTTTGAATTTAGGTTATACGCACTAGGATGAATGTGTGCGAAAACTATTTATTTATTTTTAATAAACATGACATTTTGCATAAAGAAGTTTGACAACAATAATAAAGGTATATAAAAAAAAATACTATATAATATTTAAGACAGAGACAATGGAAAGTTACACATACACATCCAGACCATTGACACTCTCTTGCGCTTTGTTGTCAATTAGAGATTTTGCTCTCCAATAAGCTAGGAATAATCCCTGTGTTATATTGGGTACAGTCTTTGGTTTTGTAAGTTAAACTTATATTTATAACCATGTCTTAAAAGAAATTTTCCAACTGTCGATTTGTTCAGGAGAACTTTGTTCTCTTAACATATCGACAATGTATCAAGCCAGGATACGCGAGAATTGTATGCAGAGGTCTACTTTTTTCACGGCTTTTCCAACTTTGAAGTCAAAAAACACCAACTTAGAGGCTTCGCAGCATATATATTTCTTACACGGATTTACTCAGAATTCGGAGTAGAACATTTCGTGTGTCTGTGTGTGTGTCTGTGTGTCTGTGTGTGTGTGTCTGTGTGTCCCCCCCCCCCTTATAACTTTTGATCCGCTCAATTTACAGAGCCCAAAATTTCAGAATATATAAAAAGTTACAGGCCTACAAAACTTTTATAATCAGAATTTTGAATTTTTGTTTCAGTCAGGGGTTATCAACTTTTTAATTTTTATTTTATTTTTCCATATATCTCAGAAACCATAAAAGCTAGAACGCTGGAAATTGGTACAAACATAGAAAAATAAAAAATCTCAAATCAATTTTTTCAAAAAAATTCCAGGGTTTCTCAAACATTTTTTACTAAGAAAAATATTTTTTTTATGATAAATTTATGAGTTTAACTGCCTATATTTCCAAAACTTATACAATTATCGAAAAAAGCCGAAACACCCCAACTAGATAATTTAATTTTCTATAAAAAATATTCACATTGTAGTAGAAGATCTCAATTTTTTTTAACAATTTTTTTAAAAATTGAATTTAGTGACGACATCGCTTCATACATTTTGTATGGCAGTCGCCTATACACAATATGTAAGAAGACTTAATAGTTTGATACTTCATCTCCAAACATACATACCATCATGCTATTTTCATATTCTGGGTAGGAAAAAAGGAACTTCCTCCATACTATCCTATCTTGACATACATACCTACATAATATGTTGTATAGAAAACAAAATATCTGAAAATATTCAATAATTTGTATTTATGGGTTTATAGTTTGGTACATATTCTTCAACTATACATACTATCGCTATCGACAGTTGGATCTCATGTGTTACATGCAACTAGTATATTTATATTCAGACTGTTATGTGGAAATGTTAGACGACTTCTTGGTGCCTGATCTGCAAAACTTTTCGTGCTATAACAAAAGAACATGGTTCCAGCAGGACGGAGCAACGTCACACACGTCCAATACATCTTCGTGAAATTTTCCCAAACAAATTGATCTCCAGGAGAGGTGACATAAATTGGCCTCCACGCAGTCCAGATTTAACCCCTATGGACTTTTACCTATGGGGTTATCTTAAATCTAAAGTTTACGCCAGTAAACCGACTTCCCTGGCGCATTTGAAAGAAAATATACGTCACGAAATGGTAGCCATCACATGATTCCACCTGCCGAGTCGTCATTGATTAATTTTACTGTTCGATTAAATGAGTGCTGCGAACGCGAGGGTCTACATTTGGACGATATTATTTTTAAGAAATAAATTCCCATATTATGTACTTTAATAATAAATAAACAATTTTTCGATACACGGCTTACTTTTTTTTAAATCGATCCACTAAATATAAGCTTTATTTTGAGAGACCATGTAAAATAAAAAATGAGGATATAAGAAGAGAATGTATGATTGAAAGAGATATCAGAAGTAAGATAAAAATAAAAGGTAGTTTGTCCACTTAGAAAGAATGAGTAATGACCATTTGACACAAAAAGAATATAAGGCTGATAAAAGAGGAACGAAAAGTAGAGGTCGGCCAAGAAAAAGTTGGCTGGATCACATAAATAGAATTTTGAAAGTTGGAGATGTTAGAAGTAATAATAACAGAAAAGTGTGTATGAGACGATGCATGGACGTGAAAGACGCGAGAAATGTACGTATAGAGAGAGGAGTCTGTCGTTCGGTTCTCTCTGCCTACCCCAAATGTCGTGATGGTATGGTATGATATGGGAAACACATTCATTGCCTTGTCAAAATTCATGCTTCGTCTCAAGCATGTTTGTTTGTTCGTTTGTTGTGGTTTTTTACATTTCAGTCTTTATCTTTCGCATGGTCGTGCCATCCTTTTCTTGGGCAATAATAATGAATCCTCCAATAACGAAGAAAATTATTTTTTACTCCTCACTAACCCAAGGGGTTATAGTGGGGAGTTATGATTTCGCAATTTTAAAGGGGATTTTTTTATTGCAGATTATCAACTAGTATCATGCTGAGATTGTATTCTGAAACTTTCATAACAATGTATCTGTGTGTGTGTGCTATGTACGCCGTGTTTATTTTACTTTATCGATTACACAGGCCAACAAAATTTAAAAAAAATTTTGGTGCCTGAGATCTAAGAACTGAGTTTAGATATACGTAATGTGCTGATTCTAAAACTGGCAGCAGATTTTTTCTATCAGCTCTAGTTTTTGAGATAGAGACTAATTGAATTTAGTTCTATTAAATGACAGTGAATTTGAAGCAGATTTAACAACTCCTCAGTGTTTTAATAAACAAGAACTGAACGATCTCATGAGAGACCAATACCTCTCACAGAAGTGTGCTGAATTACTGGCATCCACATTAAAAGAAAAGAACCTTCTTTATCCAGGCACTTATGTTACATTTTATCGTAAGAGAGAAAAGGATCTGCTTCCTTTTTTCACTCAGGAAATAAGCTGGTATTCTGTAACGATATAAAAGGAGTCTTAGAAAAAATGGATTTGCCATATTATACTTCAGACGAGTGGCGCCTTTTCATTGACAGTTCAAAACATAGTTTAAAATGTGTCCTTTTACATAACGGTAACAAATATGCCTCAATTTCTATTGGACATTCTACTACCATGAAAGAGGAGAATAAAACAATAGCACAAGTTTTGAAACAAATTAAATACGAAGAACATCAGTGAGCAATTTGTGTTAATTTGAGAATGGCGAACTTTCTCCTTGGACAGCAAAGTGGATATACAAAATACCCTTGTTTTGTATGTCTTTGGGACAGCAGAGCTAAAGATCAGCACTGGGTTAAGAGAAATTGGCCTTTGAGAGATACTATGATTCGAGAAAAACAAAACGTAGTGAATGAACCTTTGGTTACGAGAGAAAAAATCTTACTACCACCCTTGCATATCAAGTTGGGGCTTATGAAACAGTAGACTGAGGTGGAAATTGTTTTGGGTACTAGTCACGTGAGTTTCCTGGGACGGAAAAACTAAAAGCTGGTATATATGATGGTCCTCAAATAAGGCAACTTATTAAAGATCCACAGTTCACCACATCAATGAATGAGACTGAATCTAACGCTTGGGGTTCATTTGTTCAAGTAGTTCAAAATTTTTTTTGGAAATCACAAAGCAGACAATTACATAGAATTAGTGGAAACTGTGGTTCCAAATTTTCATAATCTCGGTTGTAACATGAGTATAAAACTTCACTACCTCCACAGCCACCTAGATCGCTTTCCAGAAAATTAAGGTGACTATAGTGAAGAACAGGGAGAAAGATTCCATCAGGATATTAAAACTATGGAAGATCGATATCAAGGACGATGGGATAGCCACATGATGGCTGACTACTGTTGGAGCCTTCAGCGAGACTGCCCCAGTAAACTCCATTCTAGAAAGTCGTATAAACGAAAATTTGTAGGTGATAGTGACTAATATGAGTATGAATGTATGTTAATCTACTTTTTAAAATAAATATTTAATATACCTATGTGTTTTTTTACTGCCAATACTCATAGTTATAACGTAAAATATATATAGAGGTTAAAAACAGTAAATAATTCCTATTTTAAAAACTAGATCTGATAGACAAAATCTGATGGCTATTTCGGAATCTCCATCCAAAAATTACCCAGGAACAGTTAAAAAATCGCCGGCAGCAAAATGTGTGTTGGCCTGTGTTATAGACTAACGTACTCATACGATTCTTTTCAAATTTTGCAACTATGGATAACAGAATAGTACTAGTTAAGATTACGGATGACATTAGACGTGCTATGAACAATAAACAACTTACAATTCTCACACTACTCGATTTCAGTAGCGCGTTTAATTCCGTTGATTTTGACATTCTTCTTGCTAAGTTGTCCTCGCTAAACATAGCTCAGCCAGTATTGGAGTGGTTCACCAGTTATCTTGGCAACCGTAAACAATGCATTAAGACAGCTAACACTACTTCTGATTATGCCACCTTGCTGTCTGGAGTTCCGCAAGGTGGAGTTTTATCTCCACTGTTATTTTCCGTATTTATTAACTCTATCACTACAAACCTCAGATGTAAATATCATCTTTTTGCAGACGATCTTCAATTATATTTCCATTTTAATATCTCTGATATTAACAATGCAGTCCTTCACATGAATGAAGATCTTAAATTGATCTCTTCTTGGTCATCGGATCATGGTCTTCTTGTTAATCCTACTAAGTCCCAGGCAATTTTTTTTTTTTTTTTTTCAATAAAAAATGAATATGTCCTTGTTAAACAAGTACATATACATCTTCCTACGTTCCCTAAAATAAGCAAATAAATGCTTGTGCTATAGGTGAACGAAATCGGTCGAGGCAGGATTCGAACTCGCGACCACTGGATTACTAACCCAGCGCGCTACCCGCTCTACCATCGACCCATCTACCGACCCATCGATGACCCATCTGACGACCCATCTACCGACGGTCGATGGGTCGACCCATCGACCCATCATCAATTATAATCGGTAGTCCTCGTCTGCTGTCATCTATAAGGAATTTGCAACTCCCACTGCTGTATATCAATAACCAATGCATTCCTTATACCAGGGTTGTAAAAGATCTTGGAATCTTCATCGATGATGACCTTTCGTGGCATGAACAGGTATCGCATGTTAGTAATCTATTTTCTTTGCCCTACATTCACTTAATAAACTTAAAAATTTCCTTCCATTCCGTTGTAAAATAATTCTTGCTCAATCACTTCTTCTTCCATTGCTTGATTATGCCGATGTATGCTACTTGGATGCAAATGAAGTGCATCTCAATAAACTTGAACGTCTTCAGAATATATGTATCAGATTCATCTTTGGGTTGAAAAAATTTGATCGCATATCACCTTACCGCAATCTTCTTTGTTGGCCCAGGATACGCCAGCGGCGCAATATACACATTTTGTCACTATTGTACAATATTCTCTCGAACCCAAACCTGCCACAGTACCTCAAAAGCAAATTCACTTATTTATCCAGTCATGGACTTCCACTCCGATCTGCTGAATGTACAACACTTTCCATACCTATCCATAATACAGAATTTCTCAGCTCTTCGTTCGAAGTACAATCAGCAAGATTATGGAATAGCCTTAGTCCGGATATTGCGTCGTCTAACTCACTTAGTATTTTCAAGAAAAAACTAAAGAAGGAATATTTATCCTTGAACACCTGATCCCGATTTCCTCTCCTGTCCTTACCATATCCTTTTTCTTGCTATGAATTATAATTTTTTTTTGTTTTAATAGTATTTAAGTGTTATACGTATTTTCTTTGATTTCTTTTACTCTTTTTTATTTGCTGTTGTACATACACAATGTTGTCATACTTTGTAATCTGGTTGGTTGGAAGAAATTGCCTAATGGCAATAAGCCCGCCAGTGTACAATTATATTTGTTTATATTATGTACAAAAAGATGTATAAATAAATAAATAAATAAATAGTGCTTCTCAATTTTTTTAACTGTCAAATATTTCAATGTGACCCCAAGCTCAGGAAAATTAAAATTTGATATTTTTATTTTCAAATTGATAAAAAAGCACATCACTTTCACAAAATGGCATTGAAGGGTTATCATGTTTTCATAATAAAATATTTAAACAAAAAATAATTTAACAAACTCATTTCATGAAAATGCTGAATATTTTCCATACGAAATTCAAGATTTTCGTTCCGCTATAGCCCAAATATTTATTTGGTTAATTTATGGAACGTAGGAAGAAGTATATGTACTTGTTTAACAGTACTTGTTTAACAAGGACCTATTTATTTTAAACAAATGATTTCTTTATAGAATGACTTGTTAGTGAGGAGTTACGTAGGAGTTGAACTCAGTCGTTTTATTTATACAGCACCGTTTCATAAGTGGGTATCATCAATAAAAACAATATGGTGTTTATTTGTTGTAACTTTATATTTACACTATGGTGCCGAGATAGCTTATCTAGAGGGCTCCATGAGCTACTTTTCGTGCTATGGATATTTTTTTCTTGTCGTTCACTTAGCGTTCTGTGAAGGGGCCGTTTACAGTCCCCACATGCAGAGCGGGTGGTGGTGGAAGAAGCGAATAAATATTTATTTATACAACCGACAATTCTTTCTGGTGAAACTCGACAATGTATATTTTCATCTTATGATGCATGTTTTCGTACTACGAACATCATCAGAATAATATTTTAATTTCCAATTCATGTAATATACTACATGTCGGAATTTTAAAGTCATAAAAATCTATATTCAGTTATGTTTATTTTTATTCTGACGGCGCACTTTGGGAATGAATGACGGGTGCCTATAGTGGGACGAAATGATGAATACTCTATGTTCCGTGGATGAATACATATTCGGTTACATTGTGTTTATTCGATATGACTAGCCCGCGAAAACACTAGAATATGTGAACTGACTCGTGATTTGTGGTTGGTGGGGGTAGGTATTATATAAATAATATATAGGCTACCTCGTATCCCCCACAAAACAAAACACTGCATACTGCGTAGTTATTCTTATACTAGGATTGGTTTGTACCAAGCACTCAATATCTCTCCCCATAATATATGTATGTATGTGTTGTCCACCAGCCTATCCATCTCTTGGTGGCTGTTACAGCGCATGTCACTGCGTAATAATTCATTATATATTGATGATATTCAGGATTCTTTAGTTATGTTTTTTTATAAAAGATGAAAAGTATTCTTCATACTAAGATTTTGCTTTACAAGTATTCCTGGTTAATCGAATATTTTTTAATTGCATATACGCAAACTTTGGATTTTGTTCCCTATCGGGAGTCAAATGATATTTTTAAGAAGAGACGAAGTTAGGTTTTTCTATAACATCCCAACTTCGTCTCTATTAGATACTAAAAGTTTGCCAGTAAAAATAACATTTGACTCCCGATAGGGAACAAAATCCAATGTTTGCGTATATGCAAATAAAAAATAATCGATTTACATACACATTGGTACAAGTAGGTAAACAAGCCAAAAATGAAATAATATTTCTGACGTAGTCCAGGGGTGATATCTGTGCGAGACACTGTCACCTCATTTATAAGGACTGTTGCTTTCATTGTATACAATTAAACCAGTTTCTCAATAGATGCCGTTACAAAAAAGGTTTCTTTGTTACTTAATAGATAGCAATAGTAATAATGCAATGTTTTCAAATGAATTGTTTCACATTATTCAAATATATAGAACTTTCAAAAATTACATTGATAAGGGAACTCAATAAGAAGGCATAAAAGTGATCACGTCGTAAGCCCTGTAGGTGTCTTGAGTTCCTGGTTCTTCTATAACATCCCAACTCCGTCTCTATTGAGATATTAAAAGTTTGTCAGTAAAAAAATTCCTGGTTAAGTTTTATTGAATATCATTTGTTGTCATCATAGGTCTTTACGCTAATTGATACGCTAATTAATACGAGTGCTTTTTGTTGATAGATAGTATATTCACTTATTAACAAAAACAAGGCAGAAAGGTATTTGATAAAACAGTTTCAATGATGATATTCAAAAATGTACTGAATACTTGTGCCTTTAAATAAAGTATTCGATCCCAAACGATTTTTAATCCATTTCAGTAGTATTAATAACTTTGGCCTCTGGAGTTAAATGAAACCATAAATGTGGCAAAGACCATCTGTTGTAAGTTATTTGGTAGAAAAAATAGGCCACGTTTTTTATTTTGTAAATTTTCATCTCGATAATTGTTCAAGAAACTCACAATCATACTTCATCTTCTGTCAATACGTCTTTAATCAAAAATATATATTGGGAATTCACTATTGACCATGGATAATAATCCAACTGTCGATTTGTTGAAGAGAATTTATTTCTCTTAACATATCGACAAAGTATCAAGCCAAGATTCGTGAGATTTATATGCGGGTAACTTAGAGGCTTCGCAGCATATATGTATGTTTCATATATGGATTTACTCAGAATTCGGAGTAGAAAATTTAGTGTGTGTGTATATATGTGTGTGTTTCCGTCCCCCTTTTATAACTTTTGATCTGCTCAATTAACATAGTCCAAATATCAGAATATGTATATAGATAGTTATAGATCTACAAAACTTTTATAATTCATATATCTCCTTTTTTTCCATCTTCTTCTTCTTTCGTGTCAGCAACGCATTTAAATAATTTTCTGCCAGTGCCTAGCAACGTCAAAAGCACAATCATTGCCCACCATAAGATCGTGCATGGTGCAGTTGACTGGACTTGTGGGGCATCTGCACAGATGTGCGGTGGTCTGCTGCTCTCCACAGTCACATGTCGTTGGTAATCCCATGTTGTTGATAATCACATGTTGTTGATTATTTGTTGTTGTTTTTTTCCATATATCTCAAAAACCATATAAGCTAGAACCTTGAAAACTAGTATAAATATAGACAAATACAAAATCTAAAATTCGTTTTTTCAAACAATTTGTAAGGCAGCATACACTACATACATAATATCTCACTCAAATGTTTGATACCTACCTAATCTCCAAACATACATACATACCATCATGCTCTTTTCATATTCTGGGTAGGAAAAACAGACTGACCTCCATACTATTTTATCCTGACATACATACCTACATGTTTTATATAGAAAACAAAATTTATTGAAATACTTATTTATTTTTGTTTAAGTTTTGTACGTATTCTTCAATTATACATACTATCGCCATAGACAGTTGGATCCATGTAGTAAGGAATATATGTGAATTCTATGTTCCGTGGTTGGATCCCATGTATTACATGGTGACAATACCATTTCAAGGGCGCATTTGCTTTATTGTTGGCTATGCGAAACAAAGAAATATCAAGTAATTTACTGAAGGCTCCAAAACTCTGTTCTCCGTGCATAAGGATGTCCAACGCTCCCTCTATGTTTTAGTGGTCATTCTGGTCGTTGCTGGCCATCTTTTTCACAAATTGCAGTTTTCGGGAGATAAGCGAGATGCTTGGTGGAAAAAAAAAGATTTATAGTGACGTGCGAATGCGAGGTATCGTTAATATTCAACGATTTGTGAATAATGTTTGTGAGAAAAGATAACAAGAAATTAATGATTTTCTATAACAGCTCCCAGAAAATTTCTGTCCGGCTTTGGAAATTGACTGAATATTTTCTTCGATCACCACATAAAAAGCTTACATCGGCTAGAACAAAGTTTGTTGATAACTTGTACTTTCATAAGACGGAAATTCATAAACATTTGCTAGTACCAACTTAATAATTATAACAATATTAAACTAGGCTTAGAGAAACCAACGAATATCTCTAGAAATAAATCAATGTTTTATGTACATTGTACATACTATATCATGTCACTTCACCACTCGATAGCCCCAGAAATATTTATTCAATATTGCTTCTCGGGCAACTAACAGGTACTATGCCAAATATTAATTTAACACACACCCAATAACAAGTTGCGACATTATGGAGACTTATTATATTAATCGTCTCTCAGATCCAGACTGTGAGACGATTAATATGAAAAATTGTGTCTCCACCGGGAATCGAACCCGAGACCTTTGGCTCAGCAGTCAGATATCTAACCAACTGAGCCACGAAGACCGACTTTTATCTTTTGGTTTGTTAACGATATTTTGTCTGTAGGTATGGACTTTCAATTTATAATGTATTGATTCTTGGACGACTCAAATATATTACGTTAAACAATTATTTAACTAGATAACAAAATTATGAGTCTACTTATATAATCATCCAACGTATTTAGAATGAAAACATATTGACAATCTGCGTCTCTACCGGGAATTGAGTTGGTAACCCACCCTCTAACAATATTTTGAAGCGCTATGCTATAGAAATCCATACGTCATGAGGAAGAAGCAGTCGCTTCAAAAGTGTTTTTTTTTATTTTAAATTTATTTAAAAATCTTCTTTTACAAGAATAATTTGTAGATGTTATCTGATGTGGGTACAATATAAGTTGATACAGTAGCACCAAAAATGTATATCAATTTAATTAAGTTAAACGTAAGTTTATGTCATCAGTGTATTTTATATTTATTTTAATTTGTGTATTAGGCTACTCTACTAGGCTATGCCTGTCCCAGAGTAGCGTTATATAAATCAGTTATATTGTTTTTTATTCGCCATAGTGTAAGTTTATTTTTATAAGGTTTAGTGATAGGTTGAAATGAGACAGAAGTGCAAGTTTACGTATTAGTGTAGATTTAAATATTGCTTGATGAAAAATGGGTTAATGCTAATATAATTTTGTTTTTTTTTCGTTAGTTAATTATGTATTTATATTAAATAATTTTCATTTTCTTTTCTTCCTTAGGTAATTAACCAGTTGTTTGCTATAGCTTTCAATTTGATATGTAAGTAGGTTCTTATGGATGGAAAGTCAGTTTTAAAGAGGCTAAGCATTTTAGGCCCTATGTACGCGTAATTTTTTTGACTTGTGTTTCATCGAGGTTTAGTAATGCTTGTCTAGTATTGTGTGAATGTGAGTTGCTGGTTGTCGTTTGGTGGTTTGAGGTTTTGATGTAGAAATTGAGAGTTGACTTAACAAAAAGCTGTCTTACGTCTGGAACATTAAATTCACTGAATAGTCTGTTTGATGAGTATGAGAGTTTTTTTTTATTAATAACACGAAGTAAGGTTTTTGTGCGCCGTTAAAACAGTTATTTATGCGGTTTTGTAGGTACGTCCCCAACTGGGAATCGCTTAAGAATGACCGGGCAAGAGCATAGTAGATAGTTTTGAATTGGTGTTTATTAAGAATATTGCAATAAACAATAAATTAAAATGTTTTTAAATATTTAATCAATAACTTATTTGGAACAATATTTGACGGGAAAATGATTCTATTAATGCTATTTAAATAATTAATATATTTTAAAAACGTGACTTAATTGTATATTTTGATCAATGATTATGTTACATTGAAATAAGAGTTATGGCAGGTAATAGAATAAACGGAGCTCTCAGACCAGTAATGTCCGATTCAAGCATCTCAAAGGAAGCCAAAATTGCCGTGCATAATGCAATTGTAGTGCCCACTTCGATGTATGCCAGTGAAACATGGACGTGGCAAAAGACGCACATGAAAGTAGTATAAATGCTGTGGAAATGAGATCACTAAGAAGAGTATATAATAGAACGATATATGATAGAAAAAAAATGAGGACAAAAGGACGGAATGCAAGATGAAGAAGAGTATTATAAGTAAAATGAAAGTGAATTCCTTGAGGTGGTTTGGACATATTGAAAGAATGAATGATGAACGACTGACCAAAAAAATATACATGGGTGTAAGAGATGGAGTGAATAGCAGGGGTCGCCCCAGAAAGGGATGGCATGACCATGTGAATGATATTTTAAAAGAAGGAAATATATGTAAGAAGCTTGAATTATCGACGAGCATGTATGAGACGATGCATGGATGTAAAGGAATATGTGCAAAAATAGAGGAATATGGCGCTCGGTTCTCTCTGCCTACCCCGTAAGGGATATGGCGTGATGGTATGTATGTATGATGATACCTTGCAAATCGACTGCATTTTTCCAGTTGAACTAGAGGTGACCTAAAAGGAACTTAATAGGTGCCTTAAGCTCAAATATATCCAATTTGGCTTCCAGACAGACTTGAATCCTATGGACTGGGTGAATTATGCTGGTTTAATATTCCAGCATCGTAGCTCTCAAGTTCAACCGAAATCCTTTCAGTGCAGACCTTATAATGTAATTTCTGGTCTGTGTAAAACGGAAATTTCAATTTATTTTGGTTAACAGTAATTCATGTATTTTGTACATGCAGACCATTATTGACTCACTGTATAAACCAAACTCTCTGAGATTGTATTAATATGATATCACATAAAATTCAATAAAGGATAATAAAATCGAAAAGGATGGAGTATGATGTTATCTTAAAATCAACAAATAAGTTCTTTAAAATATGCATAGAAATATAACTTTTAGACAATGTATACACGTTTATGAATAGAAGAGTAAAGTTTGTCTTAAGTTTGTTTCAAGATCTTTTTCAGAGTTAAAGAGGGCATACAGTGACTAAAAACAAAAATTAAAACCGCCTTATACACTATTAGTGTTAGTTATGTGATAGCTAGGGTAACTATCGCTTGCGAGTAAAAGGTTTAATATTTGATTTAAATTATTTAACAACAAACCTAATTTGAGATGTAAAAAATATGAAAACATTCACTTTGATTTTATGCACTGTTTAAGCACATACAAAATGTATTACTCTACGACACATAGTAATGGAGAAATTTTATGAAAACACTGTAAAGAAATATATTTCTTTTAATTTCTTTTTAGACGATTCCATGCTGAAATTGTGTGAAAAACAATCACTATAGAAATATTGAAAATACTAATGGTATTTTTTTTATTGAAACACACTGTTTAACATATTTGAGAAATTTCATTTCAAATTTGGATTTTAGGTTTATATGCCCCATTAAGAAAGATTAATAATAGAATGATGTATGATAGGGTAAAAAATGAGGACATAAGGAAATAAGAAAAGATGAAGAAAGATGCCATTAATAGAATGAAAGTGAACACATTGAGATGGTTTGGCCACATGTGGAGAATGAACGAGGAACGTCTGACGAAGAAAATATACAGTGCGGACAGCAATGGAAAGAGAGGTGGGTGCCGTCCAAGAATGGGATGGCATGATCATGAGAACGATATTCTGAATGTGGACGAGGCAAAGGATGCGTGCCAGGATATAAAAAAATAGGGGTAGACGTTCGGTTCTCTCTGCCTATCCCGCGAGGGACATGGCGTGATGGTATGTATGTATGTATGTAAGAATAAATTAAGAAGAGAATTTGTAGTGTTTTTAAAAAGAAAACTCTTTTTGTAAGTCCCGCTCATATTGAGATATAGAAACGGTTCAAAATGCGATAGATGGACTCTTGTCAGCACAGATACATTTTAAAAATCAGAAATTGGATGACAAAAGCTAGAATGGAATAGACTGCTGGATTCAGCCAAGACCCACTCTAGGCTTGTGATGATGCTGACGATAATAAGTTGCTGAAATGTTGCTTTTTGGAATTCAAATTTTCTCAATACCTACCTACCAACAATGAAAATTCAATGGCAACATAACTCTGAGTCAAATTCATAATTCAATCCTCACTGCTTCAAAATGATAAAGCAGCTCATTATAATCGTTACAAATGGTGAGCTCATCACAAAGGGAGCTTATATTTCAAACGGAAATTCATTCAATTTGATAGTTATTCACATCTTTTAGTAATTGTGTTCAAAGCATCTTCTTGGTGTTATTATGAATTTATTTGTTTCTTACGTACGTATAATTTACGCAAAGATTTGGTAAACGTGGCTTTAAATTATTGTTTATAAGATTGATTTCGTTAATTTCCATTCATCCAGAGAGGGATACAGTAGAATTATTAATTGCGTTTATAAATTATAGGAGTGATCAATCCAATTCAATTTTCGCGAGCACCGAATTTTTCTTTTCTCTATGAAATAATTTGTTTATTCATCAAAAAGTTTTTTATAAATTGAAACTGATGATTGAATTGAGGCCAGTTACCAATGTGGTTATATATTTTTTTATGTCAAAGTACGCCTTGTATGCGTTTGATAGTCAATTAATTTTATTCACGAATAAAATACAAAAATTAATTCTAAAAATATTTTTTAATTGTTAAATAATTTACGTACTTAAAATAACCTTTAAGAGGTTTATAAGCTATACCGATTGATAATTCATATTGTAAACTGTTGGTTCTATAAAATCAAGAAAATAAAATAAAAAATGAAACGTACGTTAGCAATTTGAAAAATATTTAGATTTTGGTAACTAATCAGGCTAAAAAGGCTAGGCTTTGGTAACTAATCAGGCTAAAGGATCAGGTTAAAAAACTCCATGACCAACATATACATAAGTCAAAAACTCTCCTCATGCCCTAACTTTTGCACATCTTCATTTCCACCTTTAACGAAGCCTGACGGATCCATTACTAACTCTGCCACCGACAAAGTTAAACTTCTGGGTAAATTATTTGCAGATAACTCAACCCTTGACGACGGAGGAAAAACTCCTCAACCAATTCCACATTGTGGTTTTGAAATGAAAGAAGTAAGGATTAACTTCTCTGAGGTCTTACTCGCCATCCGGGGGTTGGATGTTAACAAAGCTAATGGACCAGATGGAATTCCCGTTCTTGTGTTAAAAAAATGCTCCGCCGAACTAGCCCCAGTTCTCACTAAACTCTTCAAACTCTCGTTTAAAACTGGTATTGTCCCATGTGACTGGAAAAAAGCGGTCATCCACCCAATTCCTAAAAAAGGTGATCGCTCCAACCCATCTAACTACCGACCCATCGCTATTACTTCTGTACTCTCCAAAATAATGGAAAGGGTACTAAACACCAAGTTGATCACATACCTCGAAGCAAACAAAATTTTAAGCGACCGCTTATACGGATTTCGTGGAAATCGATCTTGTGGCGACCTACTTGCGTATGTGACATCCGTTTGGGGTCGAGTTATGGAACGCTTTGGAGAAGCTCAAACAGTCGCCCTTGACATCTCTAAAGCTTTCGACCGGGTTTGGCACCGAGGTCTCTTAATGAAATTCCCTTCTTATGGACTACCTCAGTCTCTGTGTACTTGGATTGCGAATTTTTTAAAAGATCGTGAAGTCATAACTGTAGTGGATAGTTGCTCTTCTTCTCCCCATTCCATCAATGCGGGAGTCCCTCAAGGGTCCATTCTATCTCCAACCCTATTCCTCCTACATATTAATGACCTGCTCTTACGCGCCCCCATCCACTGTTACGCGGATGACAACACAGTCCATGACAATTTCTCTCTTGACAAACCTCCTAAAAAGAGTGAAATATCAGAAGCCCGGAAAGACCTTTATCAAAAAATACTACCTCCACTCAATCAATACCTGGGGTGAAAGTAATCTTGTTTCATTTAACGTCTCAAAAACGAAAGCCTGTCTAATTTCTGCGAAGAGAAACCCCAATGAATTGCAAGTGTCTTTCAACGGAAGCACCCTACCTAACAGCAGCTCTATCGACCTGCTTGGAGTATCTATAACGAACCAATTACACTACAAGGGCTCCATAGAAGCTAAGGTGAAACTCGGCTCCAAAAAATTGAGCGTACTATATAGAGCGCGTAGATATTACTAAGACCCAGATCTGTATACTCTACAAAAGGCAAATACGTCCAATTATTGAATATGGTAGTCACCTCTGGAGTGGCGCCCCCCTATACCTACTGAATACCCTCGACGCTGTCCAAAGGCGTGCTATACGTTTGATTGATGATACATCACTGACTGATGGATTGCAATCACTAGAACACAGACGCAGAGTCGGTATTTTAAGTTTATTCTATAGATACTACCACGGGAATTGCTCAGAAGAACTTCTTTGCATCTTTGGTCCCTCCTCCACCCACTCGCAACAGAGTCACTCGCTTTACTCAATCACAACACCCATTCACAGTAAACCTTCAACATATACGAACCAGTCGCTTCTCGAACTCCTTTATTAATACAGCAGCCCGACTGTGGAACGATCTTCCGAATTCTGTGTTTCCACCTTCCGAATTAATCTGAATTAATAAACTCTTTTCTAGATTGCAAACACCTCCCAACGCTACGTAGTGCGCTTCTTCGGAAGAGTAAAATGGACCCAAATCCTATTAGATGGTGTCCCCTACGTGGACATGTAAAAAAAAAGAAAACTAAGGTACTCATATTTTAATATGACCGAATGAATAGTGTAGTAATTTAACATTAATGAAAAGTTAAAATGTATAAATTAACAAAATATAAAATATTTTCGTTTACAATATGAGACTATTAGGTACTCAGTATAAGACTACTAAAAATTATCTAAGACTAATTTGTTTCGTAGAGGCAATCCGGCGAGAGATGTTTTATATAGTTTCATTGCTATAATTGTCCTAAAGCAGTTTTTTTTTTGTAAAAGGTACAAGAATTAAAGGGCTCTTAAGATCAAGTTCAAGACCAAAAGCAAGACTTGATCAAGTATGCAAGACTAAAACTCAGGTCGTTTTTGTTCATGGTATTGCATGATAATCACTGCCTTCTAGAGGCATGTTTCGTATAGGTAGGATTTATTATTTTTTTTTGTTGTAAAGTTTGGCCATAACTTAAGTCTCGCATTGTAAATTTGGTTGTGTAGCTCTGGTGTAATTAATATTTTGAAGACAATATTTGCTAAGCACGGGTATGATTAATCATTTCGTATAATATTGTTTTTGCGAATAAATAATTTAATTATTATAGTTTTATCAGAGCCATTTTTTGATTGTGACGTTTGTAATTAATGTTACCTGCTGGAATTAATTTTTATTAAATTTTGCACGGATGTTTTAATTGAACAAGGGATATTCTACCCTACAAATACAAATGTAGATTAATTTTAATTATTTTAAGTAGGTTATTGTTACTCTAAATTGAATAAGGACTTTGTTTTTGTGAGTTCAATACAAAACTTAAATTACTTTAGTAACAAATGTTACGGACGGATTGAAATACAAGTCTAAATTGAAAAAAAATATTTACAACTGACACATAAATAAAATGCAATTAAAAAAGGGTAGAGTTCCATAACTTATTTTTTATAAAATATTTATTAAAAAATTGGCATTAGAACTTTACACTGATAATATAATACGCAGAAATATTTCCGACGCCGTCTACTTACATAAAATCGCCAACTCCATCGTGGATTGCCCGGAACTGCTTGAACGATTAGCTCTTCGAGTTCCCACCCGAGCTACCCGATCCCACCACTTATTACACCTGCCTCACTGTAACACAAGCGCTAAACAGCATGCATTCATATATCGAGCATCACACTTCTTCAATGAGCACTTAAACGAATTTGACTTATTCAACTCCTCAATAACTAATATCAAATCAAAACTTCTCTTACAATAATTATTCATATAAACTAATCCCTCTCCTTCTGTACTCCCCCTCTTCCCTCCCTATTCCCTCTTAACTCCCTCCTAACTCAATAATATTTACTTCCTACTTCTTACATAATATAATTTTATCTGTATACTTGTGGAAACATGTTATTGGCATAGTTGTTATTATTTTATTGTTAATCCCTTATATTGTATTAAGCTGTTTGTTTCCCGAATATAAATAAATAAATAAATAAATAAATAAATAATGAAAATTATCATCAATATAAATGGACGTATTTTTAAAGACAAGTGGATAGATATCATCACTGTTTTATAGAGAAAAAATATCATAAATAACTTTAGTATGTTCCTCCTATCAATGAAGGAACTGTGGCTCCTAAATCGGTCGAATTAAATAACGCATTCGTGGGTAGAACGAAGTTATTTGAAATAATATTATTTATTAATGCGTTAAATTATCTTCGAAAATAGTAATAATGTAATAAAACTAGCTGTTTGCGGAATCCAAGGTTCTAGATAGTAGACAACTCTATATTAGAACAATAATCATACAACTATATAAAAACACAGCTAAATATAAACCAAGATATACCCACGAAATAGACATTAGCTGCAACAGACACAGACTACTTTTTCACAGAGAAACTACACATTTTTAGCACCTAAAATAAATAATAGAGTTGTATCTGATATCTTGGACTTATTCCAGCCGAATAGACATAATTTTGGAAAGCTGGTTACTGATTGGTTGATTCGGAGAGGGAGAGAAGAGTCAGAGAGAGAATGGACGGTTTTTTCGCTACCACCACCACCACCACCCGCTCTGCATATGGGGACTGTAAACGGCCCCTTCACAGAACGCTAAGTGAACGACAAGAAAAAAAAATACATAGCACGAAAAGTAGCTCAAGGAGCCCTCTAGATTAGCAATCTTGGCACCATAGTGCAAAAGAACAATCGACGAATGTGAATGGAGGATTCACACTCGTGGACTTCAGATCTTTTAAATGAGAAATATCAGGGGTATGACCAAGATCTCTGTAAAAAATTAACCAACTTGGAATCTAACAATAGATAGGCACCACAACTAAGACAAAACTTTTTAAAGGCTTTAAAATTGTTCTTCGAGATCACAAAATCCGCGTGACCTTGAAGAGGCCCACGGACAGCAACGAGGAGCTCCGATCTAAAAGAGGACACCATTGGGTGGCAACACTCCCACAGGATATGTTCCGAAGAATTGACGGTTGTTCTAAGATGATATATCCATTCATAAAGAGACTTTTTCTTACGCCCTCATACATCCTTTATTACACATATCCCCACATCGTCCTCCCACACATGCAAACACACCCTCATCCTCACAAAACACTTTTATGAGTTTAGTCCTTTGTAATTTTTATACTTTTTTTTTTAAATTGAAAAATAATGTAGCAAAAATATATTGCGTAATTATTGTTAGTAGGTATTACATCAGAACAGGCTTCGCCTAGTGAGGCAATATATTCCATTATAATTGTTAGCGCCGATTGCAAATCGGGCTAAATAAATAATGGACTGTATGTATATCGAAATTTATGAATTGAATTGTTTATCTGTAATGTGTGTTGGATGGGATGTGACCAAGGAGCGGTACTAACCTTTGATCTCGTTCTCTTGTTACGATACTCCTCGAGTCCTCTTCTCTCACATATGTATAACACCACAAAAGTTTAACACGATAACACAATAACACACACGATGATGATGATGATGATGTTTATTATAAAACGATGATGACATGTATAGATCGACGAAACGAGACGATTTTATTCGAGCGACGAATTTGAATGATTACATCGAGACGACGTTTTTGTGAGTTCTCTCCTTTCGGTTTTGACCGCTAGGGGGAAAGGAAACAGTTGTGGAAGGATTTTGGAGGGAATCAAAGGTATTTTGATTTGTCCATCATTCGATATCAAACAATTATATTTTCGTTTTGTTTTATTATATTGCATTACTAGCTGAGAAGCATCGCTTCGCTCAGCTTCTAAGCTAGGGCTTTCAGCCTACTTTTTACCGCTGCGCGGTAAATGGCCGCCTTCGGCGGTTCATGCAACAAAATGAAACGAAGCTTTTATGGTAGGTACTTAAAAAATATATTCGGTACAGTGTTAACCAACACCTGGTGGACTTCACAATATCTAGTGAACTTCACAAGGTGCGGGCTTCCAGTCCATTGCCAGTGTTGTTTTTGCGGCTACTCCGCATGGACACATGGCCCCAGCCACACGCCCCATGACGATGCCAATAGTCCATGAAGACTTGGCCACGTCAACATGAGCACCCGCGAGGAAGAACGAACGCTTGCCCTTAACCGTGAGTGCCGTGAAAAGATAAATTACTCTGGATGCTGCAATTTATCGACCTGCATCTTCGCTTTGTGTCTCATGGGCATATTATGATGAGTAAAAGCACTCTATTCTCCATCATCAAAATGTAGTTAATTACCTCATTTTGATTATTTTTAAATAAGTGTTTTTTTTATTTATGTTAGTCCAATTAATTCAAACTTTGGGTTGCCCATATAGAACGAATGTGTTTTTAAAGTTGTAACGTGCACAGCATACATTATTTTATAATAAATAATCAATAGTTGTTGATAATAATATTTCATTTTGATGACCTTTTTATTATTTCGATTTTATTCTCATCGGAAGAAAACTTATATTTTTAACGCATTGCAGCGCTTTTGTGATGTCATTCAAATAATACTCCATAGTTAAATAATAATTAAATTTCAAGACCTGACACGAAAGTAGAAGGTATATAAATATTTTGTAATCTTATATATTTTTAAACTGTAATCAATAATCAATAGTTGTTGATAATAATATTATTTCATAATTAGATATTATTCTCATCGGAAGAAAACTTATATTTTTAAACGCATTGCGGCGCTTTTGTGATGTCATTCAAATAATACTCCATAGTTAAATAATAATTAAATTTCAAGACCTGACACGAAAGTAGAAGGTATATAAATATTTTGTAATCTTATATATTTTTAAACTGTAATCAATAATCAATAGTTGTTGATAATAATATTATTTCATAATTAGATATTATTCTCGTCGGAAGAAAACTTATATTTTTAAACGCATTGCGGCGCTTTTGTGATGTCATTCAAATAATATTCCTTAGTTAAATAATAATTAAATTTCAAGACCTGACACGAAAGTTGAAGGTATTTAAATATTTTGTAATCTTATATATTTTTAAACTGTATTCCTGTTTTACAAAATTTCGTAGAAATAAAGTTGTTTTTTGTAAAAATGATTTTATATTGTGTTTCCATAAGTTTGAAAATTTACCGATAGATGTCGAAAACCAACCATTTATACTCTTTATATATTTTTTCGTATTTTTTTTTAAAAAAAATTAGGCGTTTCCACAAAAAAAGAATATTTTTCCCGAAATATGTATAATATTGACTATCTTTAAACAAAAAATCAATATAATTGGCGTTGTAGGCCACTTGTAAAGAATCACCATTTTGACAGCTAAATCAGTAAAACAATGCAAGTTAAGCAAATCTGACCCACAATGCAAAAGGAAACACTTGTTCCGTGTAAATTGTTCCCTCTCCCTATGTAGGATTTTATTATTTCGTGCCTTTTGAGCTCTGGCTATGACGGGAACAAACAAAATTTTACGTTGGCATCAGTTGGCATTATAATAACCGTAAGGATATATTCTCATAAATCAATTTTGGCGACTCGGCGAGTAATGCAAAAAAGCATTCTATAAGTCTTATTATATAACATTAAAACATACTTTCTTTTGAAAATAACATAAAAAACATTAGCTCGCGAGGCTTTGTGTTTTTATACTGTTTCAAATGTTATATTATAAAAATGTTATATTATAAGATTTTTGCTCTACTGTAAAATTGACGATTTTGACATAGTAAGATTTCAAACGAAAGACAGACAGACAGACTGACATGAATTTAGCCGTGCACAAACATGTGCAAATCCAGAACGACAATCTTACCAGGTCTACTTTATTTATATGCAGATAAAAATAAAAAATAAATTACTTATATCACTATTATCTGCATGTCACAAGGTTGATAAAATTTCAAATTATACCAATATGACATCATTCAGTATTATGTATCATGTACATATGTAAAGTATAAATTTAAGATCCCCAGAGGATACCATGTGTTATACCTAATATCGTTTCCAGCAAAATAATTTCCCAAAGTACTACATTTTCTTCAAATTATGCACTAATTATGAGGTCTATCTAAAGTGTAACTGTGTTCTATTTATTGGGAAATGTATAGGAAACATTCAAAATGATGTCACATAGATTGACCTAGTGACATATAAGTTTAAAACTTTGTTTCGTTAATAAGGTGAAAAGTTCATGATTAATACTAGTTGCATGTACCACATGAGATCCAATTGTCGATGGCAATAGTATATGCATAATTGAAGAATTCTTACCAAACTTTAAACACTTAAACACAAATTAATAAACATTTTAAGATACTTTGTTTTCTATATAAAACACGTAGGTATATATGTCATTATAGGATAGTATGGAGGTCAGTCTTTTTTCCTACAAAGAATATGAAAACAGCATTATATATGTTTGTTGTCACGAAATTCAATTTTTATCAAAATTGTTCATAAAAGTTTGAGTTGTAGGTACTACTTACCTACAACAATGTTAATATTTATATGGGGTGTTCGTCTTTTTTCGATATTTTTATAAACTTTGGATATATAGGCAGTTAAACCTATAAATTTATCATAAAAAATTTTTTCCCTTAATAATAAATGTTTGAGAAACTCTGGAATATTTTTAAAAAACGAATTTGAGATTTTGTATTTGTCTGTATTTATACCAATTTACAAGGTTCTTGCTAAAAATGGATAAACAAAGTTCACAAAAATTAACAGATAAAAAAATGTTACATAATTTTTTTAACTGACACTTTTATGAATATTCTTTTCAACATAACATGTTCTTTAATTTTTTAAACATATTTTTTTTTGTGACAACATAGTTTTCATAAATGAACAACTAAGATATAATATTCAATTGGTAACATTATTACATTTTACATTTACATCAAGAGAGCCGAAAATTGATTTCAAACTTTATCAAGGACCCAATTGTATATTTATTGTATTGCAATTATATTTATTGTATTATTTATGTTATATACATATTCCGACGTAGTAAATTTCCACCTGTCTCTTATTTCAATGTTTATTTTCATTACATTAATTTGAACATGTATTTATCATATTGAGATATTTTATAAGAAAATAATAGTTTTTTTTCAATTATTTTCAGGATCTCGAGGAAGATCGTCTCCATATAGTGGTGGTCAGGGAGGTTACCAATCCAGCAGATATCAGCCAAGTAATGGAAGCGATGGTAATCAGGTTGACAATGGATCAAGAAGAGCGAGCAGCAGTGTTAGTCAAGTGAGATTATAATTATGCACTCTAGTTGTCATTGCTTTTCACTTGCTTTAAAAGTAAAATATAAATTTATTACACTATCTTAACTAATTGCTCTCTGTATTTTAACCGAACCTTTGTTATTAGTAACTATTGTGACAAATGGGTGTGTGTACAAAACGTTTGGTGAGTAAGACTGGGTTCGTTTATACTACTCGTTTTTTTGCAGTATAAATCTTACTGAATGAACAGTAGCGCATACGTTTGTATATAGATGCCTTTCAAATGTCATTATTAGCAAAAAAACCTACACTGCAAAATATGTTTATCGAATTCTCACCGGACTTGTTAAGGAAATTGAATGTACTTAAATGTATTCGGTTTGCACACAGAATTACACCATCTCTTTCACACGCCGCAATGCCACATGTTTCTTATCGAATAGCAATCGCACTAGCATTTTCCATCTTTTCTCAGATTTTCAAAAGTGTTATTACGCACTGCTTCTTGATTTACATTATGAATTCATAACCTTTCGTTAAGCTAGCGGCTTCAATATCAATATAAAAGTAATTCCATCACAAACGTCTACTCAGAATCATTGTTGCATGAAAACTGCAGGTTTTGGTCTTTTACAAGAATGAAAACGTCCATTGTTTATCCGGTGAAAGTCGAATATTCTGAAAAACGTGCGGTTAATTGACGTTTGAATTAAGCCCAACCAATAAATATTGCAACTACATATTAACAAAAAATAAAATCAGTGAAGTTTGTGATGGACAACTATTTATCGTGAAACTTCATTATAACATTTGTTTCGGTTTCACTTAAATAATAGGTGTGAAACTGTAACAAGTATTTTTATTTCTATGTTTAACCATAAATTTTGATGATATTTTATTAATATGTAATTAGATTTTTTACGTTTCGTTCTGCGCAGTTTTTTTTCGTTTTCGAAATATTGCAATGCAAATAATGATTTTTACACATCCATTTTATAGTTGAAATCATAAGCAATAAATAAACTGGTGCAATACGAAATAAATATTTTTTTTGGATAGTAATAACTTTTTAGAAAATAATTCTTATTTGGATACAAATTTTACATTATGTACAAATCCATATTCCTATGGTGATTCAGCCCCCCTAGACAACGTGTCATTTAGCTCAAGAAAAGAAACAAGAAAAGATAACTTAATGTATGGAAGTAACAGTTGACACAGTTGTATATCAAAATTATTTCTATACATTTTCATAAAGATAAAACAATTCACATTACACCGCAACACAATTACGAGACGACACGCAGGAATTTTCTCATGACTCCAAAGACAAATACGACATTCGGACAAAGACATTACTATTATTTAGCTCCAAAAATTTTTAATAAGATAAAAAGTGAAATAACGGACATAAAGTTGATGAATAATTTGAAATACAAGAAAACAATAGAAACATGGATTAGAAACAAGGGCATTATATACTGCGGAAACATGATCAAGCTACAATAGTTTATATATTTATTTTATAATAGGTATATTTTATAACAAGTTTTAGTTAAATACAAGTTTAATATTTTTTCAGTCAGATATAACGCAAAAAAAAAATAATTCTGCCACCTCGGTACAGGCTCAGCCTAGTGAGGTGGTGTATACCAAAAAATACTATAAAAAAATGTTTCATATAACTTATTTAAATTGTACTTTTTTTTAATATTTTTATTGTTTGTATATTGTTATATTTTATTTGGTTGCAATAATAAAAAAAAACACGTGACTGGCAACTGTCACTTCCATACATTGAGTTATCTTTTCTAGTTTCTTTTCTTGAGCTAAATGACAAGTTGTCTAGGGGGGCAGGCGCTCACAAGATCGCACGAAGTTCCCGAAGCCATATTCTGGCTTCGGACGTCAGCTTGTTTATATATCCTCCATCTTTATTTTACATTTAATCAACATATTCCCGTTGACATACTTATTCCCGTTATAGTTTTCGGCAAATGTCTTGAACCTGCCTTCCGGGTGCGCAGAGCGCAAATTTGTATATTTTTGCTTACTTGGTATACGTGCAAATCGCCCCCCTTCTCGGCGAAACGGCTCAAGATATTTGGCGACAACATTAACTTCAAGTTTTATTCGCCTTATAACTCCCCACAATTCCTCCTATAAATCTGTTCTGAACCACTTATAAAAAATCAAATGTCATCGATTTGAATCAAATCACTCATTTTCGGAGTGATTTATAGTAAATTTTCAAAGTTGTGTTGAACAAAATTTTAATTTACAAATAATAAAAGACATGAAGTCTGATAATATTTTTTACAATTTATTTATTTTTATTTTTTCACACCTTTATCACAAAGACTATTATGAAGATTACTGCTGCCCAACTAGGTAACCCTGTTCTAGGGCTAGCAGTTTACAATTTTACCAAGCCAAATATTTGACATTATTGTTTTACATAGTTATGCATTTTGTCTTTTCAAAAAAAAAAATTAGAACCGACACCAGACATCACAACACAACAAATTACAATATTACATAGTTACCAATATCTTAAACACAAAAATATAAACTGTTACAGTAAATTTTGATATATTATGCACACCCGTTGTTGTCATTTATGTTATGTAGCAGATTGACATTAAAATTTGCTCTATGGTCTTCCCAACGTATATACTCAGTATATATGTATAACAATATTATTTGACTTGAGTCACAAATCAAATAAAATACAAAATCAAGTTTTCTTCTTTGAAATTAATCTAGTAAAAAAGAGAAATGTTTTAAAGTTTGTTTGTCTTATAATAAGATGCAATGTAAAGACAATCCTCGAACCAGTTTGTGTAGTGTGTAGTATTATTTAATATTATTTCTCAGAATTATTTTTGGATGTTTAGTATTTGGGCAATTTCTGTCCTTCCGTAATTCCCTATATATTTTTTTATTCTTGATTTAAATAATGTCTGTGAAGTTATGTTAAGTTACAATGGCGGTATATCCGAGTTAAGTTACAATGGCGGGTATATCCGACCGATTCGTGTAATTTTAAATATGTGCTTGTCAACACAGTTCAACGATGTTTGATAAGATCCTTATAAAGTAGTTAGCGATAATGAAGATAGCGGTGTTGGATGTGATCCATAAGGATATTGAGTTATCCTTTATCTCCTCTGCAGATCAATGGTTGAGAGTTCCACTTTACCCATGAAAACCTTTTTCCTAATACATACACATACCCTTAATCAGATCTAACGACTTTGAGGTTTAACGAATAGGTACTTGATCGAAAAGCGTAAATGCAAACCATACTACATTTGTTGATTTGATACCTAAAGATATTACCACTCAATGGAAATCAGTCGTATAAAAATATAAGATTTACTTTCATTTGAATTCCACGGAATGGGATCTTTTTGTGGCTAATACTATTTTTTGCCATAAAAAGATCCACCAGTACACGTGGGAAAGAGGCTGTGTTAGATCAATTATAGATTTTGTATGTGTGGACTCCACTTTGAGGAAGGCAACGATGGACACTAGGGTATATAGGGGCGCAGAGCTGGAGACAGATCACTATTTGCTTGTTACTAAACTGCATCTGTTCATCGGCTGGCGCTCTAAAACAATCAAAAGTGCACCACCAATTCGCGTCAAAGTGGAAAAATTACAAGAAGAGGAAGTAAGACACGAAAATGAAAGGAATGTTGAGTATGAACTAAATTCTCAAACACATAGTGAAAGGAGTGTAGATGAAGTATGGAAAGACTTGAAAAGTGTTGTGTGCAAAGCTGCCAAGAATGCGTGCGGTGAAAGTAAAAGAGGAATGCAGAAAGGTGATGCTTGGTGGAATGAATCGGTAAAAAATGCAGTTGATGCGAAAAAGGAAGCATGGAAGTTTTGGATATCTGTAAAAGGTACTGACAAAGAAAATAGAGCAAAAGAAGAGTACAAAGAATGCATGAGGATAGTAAAAGCTACAGTGAAAAATGAAAAAGATTGTATAAAAGAAAAAGAAAGCCAGAAAATAGTGAACGACTTTACGGGTAACATGAAAATGTTCTGGAAAGGCATAGCTAAGCGAAAGCAAGGGGAAGCAAAAGGTTCAAAGTGTATAAATGATAAAGATGGAAATATGCTGATAGATAACGAAAGTGTGAAAGAGAGATGGTGTGAATATTTCAAAGAATTGTATGAAAGCGCACAAGGTGACACAGTAAGACAGAGGACATGGATTATTGATGAGAATGAGAGAGATGAAATAACGGAAGAAGAGGTAAAAGAAGCGGTTAATAACGCGAAAACGGGTAAAGCCGCTGGTGTGGATTGTGTGGCAGCCGAATTTATCAAGTATGGCGGTAAAGTATCTACGGAGTGGTGTCTATCGCTTTTCAATAAATGTTGGGAAGCTGGGTACACTCCGTCGGATTGGAGAAATGCAGTTGTAGTTCCTCTTTTCAAAGGGAAGGGATCAAAACTCGACTGCAACTATAGAGCTATCAGATCTTGATGACAAAGTGGTATTTTATGTTAAAGATAATTCGACCTTAGTGTCAGTATCAAAAGACGTAGATCCTCGATAAAGAATACACATATATTATCCAATATCAACGGATTACCTTTGTTTTCGCAGCTAATGAACAAAATAGAACTGTCTGGTTAAACATCCCATTCAAACCTGAAATAAAAAAGAAAACGTCTATACATAATAATTTTAATAAATCCTCTTAATGTATAAGTAAATCTCTCTGAGCAGTGCCTCTCTGAGAAATTTCATCTAACGTATAAAGACACATTTTGCGGGAGCTTTCGCAGATATTTTATTTCTTAATTCTTTTTGAAATTTCTTCTTATAATGTGAATTTTATTTTATGCCTTCACCGATGTTAACTTATACCTCATCTTTGTGGATTGTAGACGTTGCTCATACATATATACCTACTTAGCTTAGGTAAGAAAGAATATTACGTTTTTTTACCTATTTCAAATTTATTTTATACTCTCTGTACAAAAAGGGAGACTACATATCTTTATCAAACAAAGTGAGGATAAGAAGGTTTACCGAAAATAAAAAAAACAAATAATGTTGTACAAAAGTCGTGTATATTTTCACGTTGTATACAGAGAAAAATTATGACGTATTTTCATTATTTTCATAAAATATTTTACAAACAACAATCTCTATAAAAAAAAGTCGGGTTAGATAAACTATTCATATGTAAATGAAGAACGACTGGACCAATTGGAATGATTATTTGTTATTTGTTGAAGTCGTCTCCGCCCCGAATAACAGAATGATTATTAAAATATCAAAAAACCTTAACGGAGAAAAAAATATCGAAAAATTCACCTACTAAAGTATATTATGCAGAAATTTTATTTACTTATAAGAATTTTTATTTTTTTAATAATAAATTTAGATAACTGCAATACGAGCGAAATTGAATTTGTATTTTTTTATTTTTTATTAATATATTAATAAACTATTAGGCAGTACGAAGTTCGCCGGGTCAGCTAGTATTACATAAAATAAAATATACAATAGAATTGTATCTGATATCTTGGACTTAGTCCAGGTGAGTGGACCTAATTTTGGAAAGCTGGTTACTGATTGGTTGATTTGGAGAGGGAGAGAAAAGTTAGAGAAAGAATATTAACGTTGGTTCTAAGATAATATTTTCACTCAGAAAGAGATATTATCTTACGCCCTCATACATTCTTTATTACACATATCCCCACATAGTTCTTACAGAAGCAAACACACCCTGACCCTCACAAATACATTTGTTTTTTTATAAGTTTACTTTTATACCGTGAAGTTTATCGAGAATTTATGTAGCAAAAATGTATGGCAAAATTATTGTTAGTATTAACTCAGAACAGGCTTTGCCTAGTGAGGTAATAAAATTACATTTAAATATTTAAATTAAGTTATATTGTATAGATTGATGTATTATGGAAATAAATAAATGAAATAACAGATACAATCACGACTGCATTGCTAAAATAAATAAATAAATTCTTTATTTATCTTAATCTTAAAAAATAAAAAAAAAACATCGTGATTATAAAAAAATACAAAGATTAAAAAAATAAATATCAAAAAATAAAACAAAACAACAATAACAAAGATATACATAAAATGAAAAGAAATAATTCAACAATTATTAACATACAAGAAAACAATAGAAATCCCACCAGCCAATGCCTGTTTGTGATTACAAAAATCATTAGTTTGATATACTAATTCATCTTCAGTGCAAAATATTAAAGTAATAACAGAATAATTAATATATGTAAAATACAGAAAGAAAATAATATATAAGAACACACAACAATTACTACAACTTGTCGCGTCGCTCAGTAAAAAATGATTTCTCAATAAATTTTCGTATTTCTATTAAATTTTATATTTTTCTTATTTTTGACGTATCACTGTATGAGGTTTTGAAAAAACTAGTGAAGGTATTCATAGAGATTAATGTATCATCAATATGTTGCTTGCATGTAATATGTACCTATATAAAAATATTTTTTTGTTATAAATTAAAAGGTCGATTACTTTGTTCAGCACAGAGAATTCTACGTATTTCATGAAGTATTCGTGAAAATACCCACATATAATTATTTTGAATATCTCTCGCAATTAACTGATATAATATATTTTCAATAATGCAAAAAAACAATTATATTATTCTATGAAATTATTACGAAATTAAAAAAAAATATGATTATTGGATACTATTCCAGCTTTTGAAGCACTCTTCAATATTGTAGGTACCTATTCTGTTATCGAGAATTTAATGAAATTTTTAGTTTTTATAATTATTATGTAACGAAGTGCCTGCTGCTGAAAAGCTCTCTATTTTCAATTTTCACTCACTCAAGGGTCATCCACAATGAAATCAATGAAAGAAAAATAATTTTTCGCTGCGTTATCGACCACTTCAACATTGTATGAACTTTTTCAATAATCGTTTGGAAGTGGATTCAATTTGGATTGAAATCGATTTAAAAAATATTTCATATTTTTTATAGTAGGTACTTGAGTATAATATACCATTACCTTCATTTTTTTAAAAGCAAAAGCTTTTTTCATGTTCGAAGAAATGACAACGATCATATTATTGTAACATCTTTTTAATATAGAAGTTGCATTGCTTTAACGAAGTTCATTCATTATGCATGTTTGGAGGAAAAAATATAATACTTTTTTATACATGAAGCCCAATGAAAATTAATTGATATAATCTAAAATAAAACGAGTGGGTTGTGGCCAACGCTAAACTCCTCACTAACAAGTCATTCTATAAAGTATTCAAATTTTGTATGGAAAATTTCCAACATTTTCATGAAATGAGTTTGTTAAATTATTTTTTTATTTAAATATTTTATTACGAAAACTTGATAACTCTTGAATGCCATTTTATGAAAGTAATGAGACTTTTTACGAATATGAAAATAAAAATTTCTTTTTTTAATTTTCCTGACCTTGGAGTCACTTTGAAATATTTGACAGTTAAAAAAATTGAGAAGCACTATTCATATATCGTTTAAAATCTAATGGGATCTAATCGAGTATTAGATATACATATTTGCAAAATTTGAATAGAATCGAATGAGTACTTTAGTCTATAATCGATAAAGTAAAATGAACACGCCGTACATAGAACATAGCACATAGCACACACACAGATACATTGTGATGAAACTTTCAGAATACAATCTCAGCATGATACTAGTTGATAATCTGCAAAAAAAATACCCTTAAAAATTGCGAAATCATAACTCCCCACTATATCCCCTTGGGTTAGTGAGGAGTAAAAAAAAATTGTAAACAATATATATTGAGCATTTTCATGTAATGACTTTGTTAAATTATTTTTATATAAATATTTTATTATGAAAACTTGATAGGTATCTTTTCAATGCCATTTTAAGAAAGTGATGTGCCTTTTTAACAATTTGAAAAATAAAATTTCAAATTATAAGTTTCCTGAGCTTGGGGTCACTAGAAATATTTGACAGTTAAAAAAAATCAGAAGCACTATTCAGATATCCTTCAAAATCTAATGGGGTCTAAGTGAGTATTAGATATACATATTTGCAATTTTTGAAAAGAATCGAATGAGTAATTTAGTCTATAATCGATAAAGGAAAATAAACACGCAGTACATAGCACACAGCACATAGCACATACAAACACAGATACTTTGTGATGAAACTTTCAGAATACAATCTCAGCATGATACTAGTTGATAATCTGCAATGAAAAAATAGCCTTGAAAATTGCGAAATCATAACTCCCCCCAAAATCTAAGTTGATCCACAAACTATGTCCATTGGACCTTTTTTTTTTTTTTAAAGAATGAGTAATTTAGTCTATAATCGATAAAGTAAATAAACACGCCGTACATAGCACACAGCACATAGCACATACAAACACAGACACTTTGTGATGAAACTTTCAGAATAAAATCTCTGCATGATACTAGTTGATAATCTGCAAAAAAATAGCCTTAAAAATTGCGAAATTATAACTCCCCCCAAAATCTAAGTTGATCCACAAATTATGTCCATTGGAACTTTAGTTTGGGTTTTACACACGCATACACAAAATCAACATTGTGACTCATTTACAATAATTTTGATTTAAACAATATATTGATAGGTACGCTGTATAAATTGTAATATTGTCTCATTGAACGTCCTATAGGTACGTAATGCTGCTAGTATCAATAACTAAACCATATTAATTTGATCGTCAAAAACTTTAATACATAATGATTCTTAATAACCTTGACATAGGTGAATACTACAATAAACTTAATTGTTAGATTCCTCTATTCCGATGGCCAACTATTTATTGTTTTTTTTTAAGAATATCTTATTTCATCTTTTCATATTGTACATCTGAGGGCCAAGAATTTTAAAATTACGGTGTAAGAATATTATTTTTTTTCTTCTTTACAAATGTACTAATTCATTAGGTAGGTACTCATTATTTTTTAAAGCTTCTTGGGCAACTAACAGGTACTATGTCAAATATTAATTTAACACGCACACAATAACAAGTTGACACATTCAGGAGGCTTATGATATTAATCATCTCACAGATCCAGACTGAAAACACAATAAAAAATGTTGTCTCCACCAGGAATCGAACTCGGGATCTTTTGCTCGGCAGTCAGATATCTAAGCAACTGAGCCACGATAAAATAATACAGAATTTACTTACAACTTTTAATTTACTTTTACCACCTTACTTTAAACCTTTAATAGTAACCTAGCATTAAATTTAGGATATATTGTCACTGTAATCTTGAAATTATTTTGTTGTTATAGGTACTTAAAATAATACAGAATTTACTTTAAACCTTTAATTTACTTGTACCATCTTACTTTAAACCTTTAATAGTAACTTAGCATTAAATTTAGGATATATTGTCACTGTAATCTTGAAATTATTTTGTTGTTATAGGTACTTAACACTGTATTATGTATTTATGTATCGTGCCAAATAAATAAATAAGGCCGACGATAATAATAAACCTTTGAGCATTCCGAGTATAAACGGCTAGCTATAGGATATTTTATTGATTTATTTATTTATAAATAAATATAAACCAATTTTGAAACAATCGTTTCTTCTTCAGTTGTCATCCGTCCTGATAAATGGCTTAGAACAAAGTGAATCGTAGTTAGTAAAGTTATTAAAAATATTTTCCTTTAAGTTGAAAACTCATTACTCTCTGCCATTGGGGTTAAAAATAAAAATATTCAGCTATAGTTTTATGTTATTTTTATGATTTAATTATAAAATTCAACAAGCCGACCCCAAATAATGCGAATACAGCGAAGGAAAAGAATAAGAAGAATAAAATTCAACAAACCTATGTTAAAACATCTTCAATCTCTCTGTGAGGTCACCGTATGTTTACACGTTGTTTGCAAAGAATAAGCAATCTGGCTGAGTCTCAGGGTTATTTGTGACTAAAATATCATCCCATTTTGTGAAGCAGGTCATATTCAATCTAGCTCGCCCATCCCGGCGCGGCCTAATGAATGACTTCGTTGTTATAATAATATAGGTATATAAGAGAGGAATGGAATATTTCCCAAGAGATCTCTAATCCCCACGAGTGGTCTCCAACTGGAGACTCGATAAATTGGAATCAAACAAGAGACCCAACCAGTTCCTAATAACAATTCCACCCGCAGCTTATAATTCACTGTGTACTATTGGGGTTTCTATACATTTTTGATGTAGCCACACTTGGAATGTAGACATAATCAATTGTCACAAGATTTAATTGGGAAAGAGAAAAAAAAACAGTGTACAAATTCAAATAATTGTTATATATTTATATATTGTTTTATTGAATATATAAAAAACAAATATTCTGTCACTAACCGAATTCAATTAAATTTAAATAAATTTATCTTTCCTTTTTTTTACCTCTTTTAATATTTTTTTTACGTTTCATTACCTTGAGAAATGAACCAACTTGAGAAAACGTATCGACAAATTAATATTATATTTATTTATTTATGTTTTTTTTCTAATTTATTTATTTATTGATTATTTACTAATTAAATAAATTAGATAATTATGATTTTTTTTTTGTCTTTTCATTTATTTATTTATGTTTATTTAATTATATGTTTATTTATTTATACATTTATTTATTTACTTATTTATTTATTTATTTATTCATTCATTTATATGTGTTTATTTATTTACTTTTTTTTTTTTTTTAGTTTTGATAATTATGATTTTTTTTGTCTTTTTATTTATGTTTTATATATTTATTTATTTATGTATTTATTTATTTATATATTTATTTGTTTATTTATATATGTATTTATTTTATATATTTATTTATTTATTTATTTATTTATTTATTTATTTATTTATTTATTTATTTATTTATTTATTTATTTATTTATTTATTTATTTATTTATTTATTTATTTATTTATTTATTTATTTATTTATTTATTTATTCATTTTATTTTACTATATTTTTTTATTTATTTAGTTATTTATTACACACAGTATATTATATTTACCTTCTTACAAAAGTCATTTCAATAATGTAGAGTAATTAACTTTAAATTTACTAGGTTGTTACAGACTAATTTTCATAACGATGGATCAGTATCACAATTCGTGACATACAAAGGTAATGTAACATTCCTTCTAAATGAACACAGATAATTGAACTAGCATAGAGTTTGTATGTAAGATATGGACATATTACGTAACTTACAAAAACGAGTGGGTTGAGTCCAACGCTATACTACTCGCTTGTTAAATGTTAATCCACAAATTATTAAAATTTTATAAGGAAAACTTTCAGTGTATTCATGAAATGTGTTTGTGAAATTATTTTTGGTTATTTATTATGAAAACCTGAAAATTCATCAATGCAATTTTTTAAAAGTAATGTGCCTTTTTACAAATTTGAAAATAAATATATCAAATTTCAAGTTTCCTGAGCTCGGGGTCACTTTGAAATATTTGACAGTTAAAATAATGAAAAGTACTGATCAGATACCCTTCAAAATCTAATGGGGTCGAAGCGAGTATTATATTTACAAAAATTTGAAAAAAATTTAAAGAATCGAATTAGAATAGAAAAGAGTAATTTTAATCTATAATCTATAAAGTAGAATAAGCACATATATAGTACCTACATAGCACACACACAGATACATTGTGATGAAATTTTCTGAATACAATCTCAGCATGATACTACTTGATAATCTGATATATAAAAATAACATTAATAAATGGCAAATACATAACAACCCACTGTATCTCATTGGGGAAGTGAGGAGTAATAATATTTGTTAAATATTGTAATAAAATTCCATCATTCTTTCTCTCATTTTTGTGATATCTATTTTAAATAATGTTTGGAATAACTAACACATACTTTTATATCACTACTTGTACCACATACTATTGTCCTTATACTACTACTACGTACTACTACTGCCACATACCTACTACATATTGTACGAAAACTAAATTTACTTAAAATTTAACTTCTTTATTTGGAAGGGATTGTTTTATAAATCTGTCATTTACATATTTTGATATTCATAAACGAATATACTTAAAAAAACTTTAAGCCTTTTTTTGGACAAATTTTTACATCTCAATAGAGACGAAGTTTGAATATTATAGAAAAACCAGGAACTCGAAGTCATATTAAGGTACTCATGGGCATACGACCTGTCATCGGCTGGTATACGTGATCAAATTATGCGCCTGTACAACGTTCACAAATTATGCCTTCTTATTGAGTTCTCTTTATTATTTACAGTATGTATTTCATATAGGTATTATTTAATGCGCCTATACATCTATGTGCAAGTATTTGTGCATTTAATATTTTTATTTCAGCGGGACCAACAGCTGTTTCTCTCTGCTCAAAAATATAAATATTTATTTTGAAAGTTCTATATATTTTTTGGGGTAGGTAGGTATACGTTTATTTATTTCTATTTATATCAGAAGGATTGTCTTACAAATGAGCGTGTTCAAAAGGATTCTATTTTATTTAAAACTTATGCCTCGAAGTATGATATTGCTTATGTCTGTTCATTAAATAATTGATAATACATAATTTATAGTGATGAAGGGTTTCAACCAAAAGAGCTACTTAGGTACATGATCAACCACTGGTTTATTCGAAATAAATGAAATTACAATATAAATAATAACTTAATTAATTTGTGATGACGTGGGTCGGAACTAATAGATTAAGATTAAACGCGACTCTACTCCATTGAACGATCAACACATGAATAAAATATCTGTAGATACATTGGCTTGTGTCAACATGCAGGGGTGGGCTATGTTTCGTTGATATTCGTTAAACGTCGGGAGTATTCGAGAATCATGAGGCTATACATATTGCAGCTGACAAGACGCAGCTACAATTTTAATAATCATTAATATTCCAACTTCGTCACAATTGAAAAAAAATATCATTTGACTCCCAACAAGGAAAAATATCCAATGTTTGCGAATATGCAACCTTTAAAAAATATTCGCTTTAAGGAAGAGACAGTTGCCATGGTACCTATTTTTCAATTTGATATTAAATCATTATTTCTAATCAAATCGTTTTGAAAAAATAATTTAGATAGTTTGGGTGTTAATAAAGAAAAATAAACCTTAACTTTTTGATAAATTTTCTGTATAAATTCTTGTAGAAAAATAATGACATACCCCAATTTTCAACGTTTATCTTATATTTTTAATAAACTATAAGGCGTAGTTCAATATACTTTTTTTTAATTAAAAAATACAAAAATATCTAGAAAAATATGATGTGACGTTGCATTAACGCTTGAGGTTTAGTAAATAAACCTAAAAAACATTTTTTTTCCATTCAGCGCCATTGCGAAATAAAAGTTTTTTTGGTTTATTTCCTTAACCTGATGCAATAATGCAACGTCACATCATACTTTTCTAGATATTTTGTTCTTTTTTAATTTATAAAAAAACATATTGCTCTGTACCTTATATTTTTTTAGAAATTTAAGATAATTGTCAAAAATCGGGGTTTGCTTATTATTTTCCTACAAGAATATATACTGAACATAATTAATAAGTTAAGGTATATTTGTCTTTATTCATATCCAAACTAACTAGGTTATTTTTTTCAAAATGATTCCTTTTGTAGAAATGGTGTAATTTCAAATTGAAAAAATAGGTACGTTGGCAGCAGTCGCCCTCTTAAGCTTTTATCATTTTTTTTTAGAATCAGGCTGTTGCCAGGAAGTATTTACAAGAAATATAAAATTTCTTGTCTTTTCAAACGTACCCAACAATGTAAGTACTTGGGACTTAATAAAGTACTTTGAGTAAGTACCAGTGTATGTTCAAGTTGAAAAGTTACAATAGGAAGTGTGTACCTAAACCACGGCTATGAAACAACTAGAATTTTAACATCAACAACGTAAAATGTTGAATAATATGTATTCATAAAAGTTTCGCTACAAAATTGAAAAGCTATAAAATTATACTGTTATGTGAATCGTTGTTTTTCGTTTGGAGTTTTATTTCAAAACACTGATATTGTTTTTCATTCTGCTCGACATTTAATATCGAAATTGTATTATACGCCTTTACCATGATGCTGGAAACGTTTGCAAACAAAAAAACAGATGAATTTCAGTGCCTACCAACTTGTTTTTCTTAAATATTTTTAACAATGAATAAATTGATTATACAAATTAATATTTGAAATTATATTTTTCCTATAGGTTTGTACATGATTTCTTTTTCAAATTCTATCGTCTAAATATATAAACATCTCGTGTCACAATGTTCGTACACGCTAATCTGCGAAACCGCCCAACCGATTTCAATGAATTTTTTTAAATTATATAGTTGGTTCCAGATTGAAAAAAGGATTGTTTTGGATTTGAAAGGTGGCACTGTTATCGACAAAGATATCATTTTATTATTTCAAGGATATTTGATTTATATATTTTAATATGTATATTTTACACCCCCCCAAATATTTTTATAGGAAAATAGGGTTCACTTTTAAGTTGTGTAACATTTCAATAGATTGTGATGTAAACAAATCTACTGACATTGTATTATGTAAGCATCTAGAGAAAGAAAAAAATGTAAAATAAATAAAATGAGATCGAAATAAAATACGATCTAAATAGAAGGCGGTCTATGACAGAACAATATATAAAATAAGGTCCATATAAATGTGATCTGTGGCAGAACAACGTTTGCTGACCTCACTAGTTGTTTGTAATTTTGAGTTAATTTCTGTTTTCATGATTTGAATATTTAAATTTGATTTAAATTACATACAGGTAATCCACCTTTTGCAGAAACTGACGTTTTGATACGTTTTGATGAGTGGCAATATCATTTATGAGATTTCAATAGTTCATAAAGAAAAATAAAATATTCTCCTTGCCACTAAATGAAACCCTCAATATTTTTGAATTTCTCTTTAATAACAAGAATTTATTTACCAACTTTCAACCAACCAGAGGTAATGTTAAATATTATACAATACAATGTGTAATAGGGCAATATGGTAATGAAATGTCAAAAAAAAAACTTCATATTAAAAACACGACTCAAAGAATCAATTGACTTGGTAAAGAATTATTCGTCCATAATCAGCAATCTGTACCTACGAGTTATTATGTCTAGCTGATGCCTTTGCAATTTGAGGTTGTATGCCATCTGAATAGGTGCTCTCTTTATTTTCAGGCTTCAGGCGATGAGCAGCGACGCTTGTGTGGCAGTGGAATTAGCGGTAGGAGCGGTGGGGGCTCGATTGGCGGGGGGTCTACACGTGGACTGTCACCCCCCAGAGCCCTGACATCCGCTCTCACGACCTATGGCTCTGTTGCCTATCAACTGAAGGATGCCAACATGGAGGCCACTAGTACTTGTGACTTCGTGTGTAGGGCTTTGAACATCGTCAACAGAACGTGTAAGTATAATTTTTTTAAAAGAATATAAACAGTTAAACACATAATAAGTAATTCATACGACAAGTAATTGCCAACCGAGGTAGACATCTTCAGTGCGAAATACCACGAGTTTTAATCTTCCTCAATCTTACCCTCTTTAACTCTTATCCACCCTATGTCGAATTTTGTTGACGGTTATTTTTTGATATTATTTATGGAAATCTTATTTATTTACAGTACATTAATAAATAAACAAATAAAAAAAACAGGTAAATTAAGAACCAAATAAAACAACAAATAAATTAATAAATAAATTACTTAACAAATAAATAAATAAAAAAAAATTGTAATTAAAAATATCTAAATAAATCAATAAATTCATAAGATATATAAATTTATAAATAAATCCAGTAATAAATAAATTAATGAATAAATTTGTAAATCTGTAAATAAATAAATTAAACAATAAAAATTTATTTATTAATTAATTAACAAAAATTAATTAATTAACTAATAAATAAATAAAATAAATACTAGTCCAACTGTCGATTCTCTTGAAGGAAGAGGCAGTTTAAATCCATGATACGCGTGTTGTATGCAGGGTCTATATTTTTTACGGTGTTTCCAAATTCGAAGTCAAAAAACACCAACTTAGAGGCTTCACAGCATATATGTTCCATATACGGATTTACTCAGAATTCGGAGTAGAACATTTCGTGTGTCTGTCTGTGTGTGTGTGTGTATGTGTGTGTCTCGTAAGAGCCGGGTAATCGAAAATACAACAGGCAACAATAACATCTCACATAGTTCAGCAATGAGGTTCACCAACCATTCTGAATATAGTGCCTTTTTAGGTGAGACGAGACTGGTGTGTGGGTATACACAGACATACATACCTACATGTTTTATATAGAAAACAAAATCTCTTACAATAATTATTTATTTGTGTTTTATTGTTTATAGTTTGGTACGTATTGTTTGTACGTATTACGTATGCATACGATCGCCATCGACAGTTGGATCTCATGTGTTACATGTAACTAGTATTATTATGATACATTCTGTTTTTGTTATTTATTGTGCATTGAAATTTTTTTACATTATTAACAAATTATTCAAAAGAAATCTGAGGAATCATCACCTTACACAAAACACCTAAATTTGTCTCCTTATCTTTTCCTTGTCCCCCCCCCCTCTCCTGTCCCTTCCGTTTCTTTGTTCTTTTTGTTTTATATGTTTTATTTTCTTTATTGCTTTTGTTTGTATTATATGTTATAGTCATAAAAATGTTGGTACATACCATAAATATAATAGTTTTTCACCAAACGAATATGCTTGGTTGGAAGGTATTGCCATTTGACAATAAGCCCGCCATTGTGCACTTGTGCTCAAAAAGCTTAAAATATAATAAATAAATAAAATTAAGTATATAACATTCTCTATCTCGTTACTTTTAAATGAATAGTATTTTAAAGATATGTATGTGCAAACACAACGTACAACTTGTACGTGTGTAGGTATTTAAATAGGTACAGGTACAACCTCTTAAGTAAAGATATGCTCAATACTCAGTGCTCAGTATTGGGAGTTGTTATTGTAAGCATTCTCTTAGGAAATTCTATTGCATTGTTATATGTAGACTGTTGATAAGAGCATTAAGTGCTCTATGAAAAGGATTTATTGTGAACAATTTTGCATATTACATTTATTATCTTACTCTTGGTAACTTCTGAGATACATCTCAATACAAAATGTTTGTTTATAGACACAAAGAAGTCTATAGTAAATAAATTAGCCAGTATACATATGCAAAATAAATTATTGTTTTCCTGAAATAGTGCTCACGAAATCTATTACTAAATAATTATTTGTACACTTTTTTTTATTTTACCGATGTTAACGGTATTGAGATCATAGAATACCGTCAAAGTTATTCATAATGACTTTAACTTACGTTTAACTTAATAATAGTGCTATAAATTTTATTAACTACTGTATCAACTTATATTGTTCCCACATCAGATATTATTGTACATTTTTTTTTAAATAAACAAATTTATATGTTTTTTTAAATAAACAAATAAAAAAAAATATAAAATTGCAATAACACAGCTTAAAATTTTCAAAAGAATATGTGGATATATAAATTTCTCTTAATTTATTTTCCCTATTTTTTATAAATTCATTATATACGAGAACATTTTTGATAAGAGAGAATATTTCTACTTTATTTTCTTTACATAATTAATCAGCTCCCATCGTTCTTTTCCGTGTCCAGGCTATCTATATACACCCTCTCCAATAACTTGCAGCCGTCACAGCCCTATTGTTTGCAGCCAAGATGTCCTCATTACAAGTCTTCCTTGTGAGTGGGCACGCCAGCATGTGCGCCGTATTCCGCTCTTCTGCACAATAGCACGTCATATCCTGCTCGCCTTCCAGCAGTTCCCATCTCTTCATGTTCACCTGCCCGTTCTGAGTCTGTTCAGGGCTTTCCGAAATCCGGTTGAAGAGACTCGCCTGGTTTCAATCATTCGATAAGACCACAAAAATCAGCTCCCATGTTGATATTTCGTAACTACCTCCCTCATGGTTATAAAAGGCCAGACGGCGCACGATATATCATCTGAGTTACTAACATATGCCGTGAAAGATTCCATTTCGAAATTTCTCAATTTTTAATTGTTTTTTAATTAATGTGAAAGTTGATATTGTGAATTTATTTAATTGTGGATTGTTAATATGCATATATGTAAGTAACCGAGCCTTTCCATTTCTCTCTCTTTCTGTGAGATCCTTCACTGCTTATCTTATGTAATTAAAGTTTAAAGTTAACTATTTGAAAAGCTTTTAATTAATAGCTTTTGTAATTCTCCTACAAGGCTAAGGTGTTATATAAATATTTGATGTATTACCTGTTGGATCTTTATAGTGATATCTTTTAAACAGAATTGAAGGAAAAAATATCGTCGTTGTTTTTGAAGTTAAACATTAACAACAAGATAAGCCGGACAAAGTTCATCTCTTATTTGAGTAATTTCAAACTTTATTGTAAAAAAAATTTATATCCTTCTCAGAAATTCAGAAATAAATTTACCACGAGACTTTCCGTCGTTATTTTTCGGGTTTGCCATTTTCTACTTCACATTATAATACTTGACATTCGGAGGGGTAGGTATTTGAGATCAAATCGAAAATGTGACCAAAGATTTCCACGAACTTTTTATTTATGTAAATATTTTATCAAGATTCGTTTATTGCCTTCTCGGTAATTAACCTTTTTTCTTCTCAATAATGATATAGAACACTATTTGTAAAAATATCCGAGGGAGAAAAATATAAATTGTTTTATATTCTATAAATGACATTTGTGGCCATATAGTCAGATCTAAGTTGTTTAAGCTAATTTATGATAAGATTCAGACTTCAGAAATCTTTGAGGTTAAAATTACAAAAATAAATGAAAATATCATACTTGGCTTTCTTCTTAACATTTTTTATGATTCAAGGTAGATTAAGATTAATATTAGATAATGATCGAGTACTGATTTATACCAACATGCATGAGGTCAGTCGAGTTTCTCTACAGTTACTAGACCTTAGAATACACCATAGCTCATTTTTACCAAGATGGGATTTAGCTGTTAAAGTTAACATTAAACACGAAAATTTTCAACATAAAAAATAATAAATTGTGTTAAAAATCATACAACTACGTAGAAACTATGTTAAGAAATATAATTTGTTTGAAAAATGATATCAAAAGCGATTACATAATAAACTAATTCCTTACTTTAAATGACAATGGTGTTGATAACATTTTCCCTGTAACTAATTTCCAAGTGCGAAGTGACTCAAAAAACAAGTGGTTTATAGCGAATTAATGATTCAAATATGGTAAGTATTAACTACCAGAAAATATCCGCCGAATCATTAAATGATATCAATTTCCATTCAATTTATAAAACAACTCGCTCACGCGATCATTACTAAAGATTAACTAAACCTAACCGAAAATTATATAGGATGCAATAAAATACGACGGCAAAATAATACGAAGAAGTGTACGTAAATCTCCATTTCCCTTAATTTTTTGGTTAGTTTCAGTTAGACTTTAATAATAATAGCGACTCGCGTGAGCGAGTTTGTTGACTCGTTTATTGACTTATGTCCAGTTTTTTTAAAGAGTTGTTTGATACTCTGGGATCCTTATGATTTCAATATAAGCTGTCATCCTGATGAAACATTCTTTTGACACAGTTCTTGAATGTAGTGAGGAGCCAAGTCATAGCCACATATACATACTTGTTAATTTTGTCGACGGATAATTCGTGGTGAAACTCCATTATACTAGGTATAAATGAAAACACTAATTAGTTTTAGTTTCACTATTTAATTTTAACACTGGCACTGACCGGTATCGATCTGTTAAAGATCATCGTCAGAGTGCACTCTTTAAAATTAAATAGTGAAACTAAAACTAATTAGTGTTTTCATTTATACCTAGTACATATACACACCTTATAGTCAACTCGTTCTAGACATCTCTACCAGTGTAGTTTGTTAAGAAGATGTGTTATGTGACATCTTTTGTCAACTTCATATACCAAACTTGTAAACAATGTAAAAGATCCGAGTTTATTGTCAAATGGATTTTTTTTCTAACCTGTACTTTTAATGTCAAAAAGTTATTTGTCGATTACACAGTGTAATAATTACTTTAATTTAATTTCTTTAAACAAAGCATTTTTCTCTTTTTTCAGTGGTTGTCACAATCATCCTTGTCTGCCTGTCAACTCTTGCAATCATCATGTTAATAATGGGTAAGTCAATTTAAAATTTTCAGTAAAAAATAATTAAAAACATTATTATAAATATTAAAATTGTTTCAAACCATTTAAAGGTGTTAATGTATGTTTACTGTCAACTGTGGAAATTTTATGATATCGATCAAAATTATAATAAATTGATTATGTGAATAAACTCATAGAAAGATGTTTCTAGAAACACTTAGATTTTCTTTAGTCCGCCCAATAATTTATTAATACTAGTCAGGAAATTTAAAACAAAACTTATGGAATATTTTAAAATGTCGCATAATATTTGATTTGGTATTTCAGCGGAGAAATTCGAAGACATTTGTATGATAAAAATATTTCCAAAGACTACAATTTAATGAATATCATGTTTTGAATCAAAAAGTATCATAAGTACTAATGAAACAGTAAATCTAAAAAAATAATTTTCATGTTACTGATTACTTATACATAACGAAACTTAATATAATTTCGTTCATATTTTATGAGTCAACAACTGCTTTGTACAGATAATTTTGTATATTATACTATTTGCACCCTGTGAAATCACAAAAGTAAAAATAAATATTATTTTTATTCGTGAATTTAATGAAATTTTTCGTCATACAGAGATAACCTGTTTTCCTGTGATTAAGCTACTGATAAAACATTCTGTATAGGTTGAGAAATTCAATATTTCGATACTCAATAATAATAAATATTGGAAAACTATGAGATATATTTTTAAGAGGGCTAATAACAATAAGGTTCATATTACGGGAGTTTTAGGGAAAAATATTAGAAAAACTTGAGGTTTTGTAAGCAGTACCTATTCTCGCAGTAGAAACCTTACCTTTTTCTTACATTTTTCTCAAATAACTCCCGTCATACGACCCTTAATCTAGTGACTGATAACATGATATATTAAAACCGTTAAAACCACCTAATGTACTATGAAGTCACTCAAAATATGTTAATTTTATACATTTTAAGAAAAAACCAGGGGGGGTAAGCCTGGTCCAACCAGCGAAATCAAAACCCTCGTGATTACCATAATAATTATATCCATGATATGGGTAATCGTGAGGGTTTTGATTTCGCCGGTAGGACCAGACTAGCCCCCTGACGTGAAATGAATAAACAATATTATTTTCTCTACGACAAAATTTATGGAGTAATTTTAAAAAATGCTGAAAAAACAATTTAAATAAGTTTTTTGGAGAATTTATGCTGAATTTTATATTGTGTGACTAAAATTCACCAAAGAAATGAAAAAACTTATGGTATTTTTGACAAAGTTTAACATATTTGTGAAGGCTATGTGTGAGACACCAGCTATTAGGGTCCATTATACTCTTCTTTCCAATGTATTCTGTAAAATATTAATTTGGGTTTTAAAAAGACCCGGGTTGTAAGAAGCTGGAAACACAGAATTCGGAAGATCGTTCCACAGCCGGGCTGCTGTGTTAATAAAAGAGTTCGAAAAGCGACTGGTTCTTGTAAATTGAAGGTTTACTGTGAACGGGTATTGAGATTGAGTAAAACGAGTGACTCTATTGTGAATGGGTGGAAGAGGGACCAGGGATGCAAGTTCTTCTGAGCATCTCCCTTGGTAGTATCTATATAATAAACTTAGATACTGAACTTGCGTTTGTGGTCTAATGATTGCAATCCAGTAGTCAATGATGGGTCGTCAATCAGACGTACAGCACGCCTTTGTACAACATCGAGGTATTCAGTAGGTATTGTGCGACACCACTCCAGAGGTGACTTCAATATTCAGTAATTGGGCTGAAATTATAATACATATATTCTATTGAAAGAATATCTGTGCCGATCATTCAAATGGCGTTTTCATTAACGTTTTTTTCTCTACGGAACAAAATCATATACAGAAGATCTCAAAACTGTGAACTCTGAGCTATTTCTATTTTAATGGAATAATCATTTCTCCATAAATATAATTGTTTCAAACGTCCTACGTTCTGAATTACATATTTTTAAACGATAAAGATAAAAATAGTTTGGTATATAGCTAATAAAGTTTTGTAATCGAATTTATTTCATCAGTTTTTATGATCAATTTGATGGTCGGCGGTATGAAGTCTTCGGAATTGTTCAAATTAATAGCAGTTTCCTTGACATTGTCAGGAAAATTTAACCATTTAAGTAATATTACTTTTCGTAAGCGAAATGGTTACCAAGCTTTGTAAACTTAGTGGACATTATGTAATTAAGAACACCTTAAAATAATTTCAACTAAAAGTTAATCAGTGATCACGTCATTGGAAATATAATGTAGACACTGTTTCAAAATTAACGAATCATTTTTAAACTAAAAACTTTCACCTGTATTTTCCTTTAAATTTTTGGCCATAAAAAATATTTTTCAAATCATATACCAAAATAATATTTTCTTTTGTGGCCCAGTAAAACACGGTTCAATTTTTAATCTTGTAATATGGTTGCATTAAAACAAATTAAAAATATTAGTGATTGTTTTATCGAATAACTCGATCGTAGTTTCAAGTGAATTTGTAATAAATGAGGGCGAGTTTTTTTTAATATCTTTTTTAGAAATCAATGTGTTATTTCAAAATCTTAATTAATAAAAAAAACAAATTATGAATACATCTGTGTAATTATTTTCATGATGTTTTGAACAAATTAAAATGTTTAACGAGTAGACACAAAAATAGGCAGTAATTTGTTTAAATTCGATATCTATGAAGACTTGGCGTCTTGTGTAGTCTTCTCTGTAATTAATTAATTTACTTCAAAGCCTTTTTTTATCTTTCAAGATTGGGTCAAGTTTTGTTCTTCGCTTGGATAATTCATCAGTCTTCCAAATTTTTTCCCTTAGCCGAGTGAAAAAATGGTACTAAGTTGTACAAATTATCTTGAACAGGTAGATTAACTCAACGCGCGACGTTGATATATTATGTTGGTGAAGTATCTGTTTATTTCGGTTATAAAACATATACTAGGAACATAAGAGGGAGTGGAAGCCTAACTTCAGTATACTCGCGAAGTAAGTTACTGTGATAAAAATAATTTCAAACTAGTTTCGTGTAACACATGAGAACCTACTGACTCATAGTTTATATAGTTGAAGAATAAATACCAAACTATAAGCTATGAAATTATTTAATATTATAAAATATATTATTTTCCATAGAAAACATGTTTGTCAAAATAGGATCATTTGTCGGTCAGTCCTTTATGAAATACGAAAGTAGCTTGATATGATTCCCTATAGAAATTGTGTATACAGCCATTCAGTGTATGAAAAAATGTCGTCACAAAATTCAATTTTTACAAAAATTGACAAAAAAAGTTTGATTTGTCGGTACTACTATAATATTATAATATATTTAAAGAAAATTAAATTATCTAGTTTCCGGTGTTTCGGCCTTTTTCGTAATTAAAAAAAATGAAAAATAGGCAGTTAAGCACATAAATTTGTTCAAATCATAAAAATTAGCTTGAGATATTATATTTGTCAATGTATGTTCAAATTTTCAGCTTTCTAGCTTTGATGGTTGTTGGGATATGTGGAAATATAACAAAAAAAAAACAAATGTTTTCAACCCCTGTGGTGAGGCGGATGCGTAATTAAATCATTTATTATTGAATTTTACTATGATATTACTATGATGAGATTTTTAAGGGGTGCGTGGTTTCACCTATATGTGGAAGAGACAAATATTAACGAAATGCGCAAATGATTCAAACCAGAAAAGTGAAACAAAGTTCCTACCTGAAGGAATGTGGAAGGCTGAAGGACTCTGGAACATTCCTCTCATCTCCTGATGGCGTGGTGACGAAATGCGACGCATGCACGATAATGTCGATAGTTATAGGTACTGTTTTTTGCTCAGACGATGATGCGGATGCGGATTTGATATTTATGCGAGGTTCAAGTAGATACTGCGGCAATGATATTATTGTTGCGGGTGGTGATTGACAATGTATGTAGGTAGGAAATGGGCATAGGTAGGTACTGTATAATGGGAAGGCGGAATTTATTCCACTGACATCCAATCCAGCCACATACATTCCGTCACTTTACCTCCTCATCAGTACATTGGAAACCACCCTGACTGACTTTGGTTTTTTGGATGCTGTGCATCAAGCGGATCAACAGCTACATGAGCTGCACAAGGAGAAGAAGAAAGAAATGTAGGTTTACATAATATACAAATTAAATCTTTAGAATGAGTTACTATTTATTCATATAGATGGTGTGAATAAATATGAATGATGTCAACGCAAATTCTATTGAAGTTGAATTATTGCTACAATAATTATTCTGGTTTGACAATTTCAATTAATTTATTTTTATTGTAATAGTAATAAATCCGCGCAAGTGGCGAGTTTATTGCCATATGGCAATTTCTTCCAACTAACCAATGTTTCCAGGCCAGAGAAGCAACATTTGAGCGAGAACTTTTTTAAAATAAATTTCTTCTGCTGTTGATCGAACCCCGAACGCCCGCATTCAACCTAAACAAATGTGCAACCGGCTGTCGGCAATAATATCTGTTCTTATTAAAAAATGAATATTTAAAATCCAAATTCATAGTCTGTGCCAAATAGTCTTTTTTATCGTCCCAATACTGTACGTTTCAACATGAGTTTAGATACCTTTTGATATAGGTAGGCAAACTAAAAAAATGATATTATCACATTGTGTTGAAACATCTGTGTCCCTTTTGTAAGAATTTTCAAATATCGTTCTTCGTCTCCTCTTCTGTCTGATTTCAGATGTCTGACTCGGGTACGCCATTTGTGGTTAACGTTATAGGAAACTTCTAATACGTGACCATTCACTATGGATCCTTGAATACCGCATCGTTAAATAATATTACCCAAGTTTATATATTTTGTCATGAACCTATTTCCCGAAATCGAACATCAAAATACAAGATGAAAACGAGAACTCAATAAAATTATCTTCCGAGAGATAAATTTAAATCAGCTGTAGTAATTGTACCAAATTGAGCTCCTAAAAAGGACATCTTTGAACGGAGTACGTACCTATATATTTTATTTAGTTTGAACGCAACTGCTTACCTTTCAAATATTATGTAATTGTTATTTGTGAATTAATCACAGAATTAAAAATATACATATTTTTTTATTCAAATACATTTGTATTTGATGACATATTTCGTCACACAAAGATTTTATTTTTTATTTGTCGGTAAATTCACAGAATATATTACATAACGTTGTTCACATAATCTTGAAAATGTAAATATATTCCAATTACCAATTTACACGTGAAGTATTACAAATTTAATGCTTGATATAAAAAATAACAAAAATTATTAAGATGGAGGATGTAACAATAAGAATAAATTAATTTGTAATAGGTACATTAATCGAGAAGAAATAAATACAATAATTATACAGAAAACAAATCAAAACAAATTGAGTAAGTAAAATAAATACAAATTCAAGAGAAAAATCAAGATCAAGATGCAGAATCTCTCAAGACTTACATCAGGAATTTCATCATGTATAAAAGATATGAAAGAGATAAATAAAAATATCGGAGTTACGGTGAAGTTAATATTCAGTTACAATATCATGGCCTGTGTAAGGATCTGTTTGATTTTACAAAGACATGGTTTGTATTTAATTAATGCGAAATACGTCATTGTTATTAAATGTTTTATTATATTATGCAGATAGTGTCCTGTATTGAGAAGCAAAAAAATGGTATGATAAATTTTTGTCTTTAACTGCTTTTATTTCCATGTCTTTTAAAAATGCCGAAACATGTAAACTAGAGAATTTAATTTTCTATAAAAAATGCATACATTATAGTTATATATCTCAAACTTTTTTTAACAAAGTTTTTACAAATTTATATAAGTGACGATATCGCTTCATACAATTTGAATGAAATACACAATATCCAAGTTCAACTATACATACTATCGCTATCGACACTCGGATATCATGTGTTACATGCAACTTGTTTATATCGCTCTAGGTTATAAAATAAACTTAAACAAACACATCACATACCTATTATATTAGTGTTAATGTTGACGTAAAAAATATATCGATGTAGCCTGCCTAGTTTAAATTATGATCGTATTTTTTTATTCATCAATCAATACAGATTTTTGAAAATATGGTAGCTGTTAACTTGTATAATGTAATTAGTAGTGAAGTATTATATACATACATATTATATTGGTAATTTTGTGATGGAAATGTAATTATTCATTTTCGTTTGATGGGCGTACAAGCAGAAAAAATAGACTTGACAGACAAGCGTAAAAACAGATTGATAAATTAGTGTTCGTTTTGGCAATATATTATTTCAAACTACATAAATTTATAATATAATAGTGGATATAAGATTGATTCAGCAATATTTTGTTAAATAAGACATACAACACATTTGTGAAAATGTATTGCCAGATAACAATCTCTTTCTACTTACCAGTGGTTTCAGTGCAGAGAAGCAAGATGTTTTTTTTTAAATTTATCTGTTATTTATTTAAAAATGTATTTGATTCCAAAAACATCGGTTAAGTACAATAAATTTGAAAAAATATCTAATGTAGTAAAGTCCTGATGAAATTCATTGGCAGCATATGATTGTACCCACTTCACTAGCTCATGGACTTGTGTTGGAGTGTACTTTATTATTTTATTTTGATCAGGGGGGCAAATCTGGTCCAACCGGCGAAATCAAAACCCTCACGATTACCCATATCATGGATAAACTTATTATATGGAGTTCTATATTATCTTTAGATGTCATCATCATCATCATCATTGGCACTACAGTCCGCTACGGACCCTGGCCTCCTCCAGAAATTGTCTCCATCCCTCCCTGTCAACCGCCAGTCTTCTCCAATTTATCAGGTCCATTTCTCTTATATCACACAGCACGTCGTCCAGCACTGAAAAAAATGTCAATTTGGTGTAATCTAAAAATATCATGACGTAAGTATAAAATAGGTGCGGTCACCTAAAATAATGAAATAATCATTTAATATTACCCAATCATTGAAATGTGTAAGATGGAATCGAATTATTTGAGTAAATAACGAAGAATTATGATGCTCATCATCTTAAAAATTGATCACATTAAATAATAGTCCACTGTCCTATAAATTTACGTGACATTCATAAATAAGATTATAATCTTAAAAAACAGTGACGAGTCACCGTATTTATAAAGATTTCACAGTTTATTATGAAGAAGTGTCACTGAAAATACGATGAAGTCCCCTAATTTAGTGTGATAAATTATGTGAAACTTTTTAAGGTATGGAACATTAATTTATACTACAGTCATATTATTTTATGTGAAACATACTAAATACGATTACAGAATCGTCTTATTTTCAGAGTAAGCATCAAATTTTAATATAAATCATACTATTTTGAGTGAATTCTACTATAATACGGTTACAGAATCTCATGTAAGAGGAATCATATCATTTTGTGTGCTTCCTACAAAAATATGATGACAGCGCACCACACAATATTCTCATTTGCTCATCGTTCATTCAATCAGTCATTCATTTGTTTGGCATGGTGCAGGGTGGTTGTCGACTCGGTCTCGCAGTCTCGCTACAAAACTTCAGTGACGGACAGACACAGGCCAGAATGTTGAGATTGTGTTTTATTTTTAGGAGGCGTTTACATTGTGGAAATTCATTTTAAAAAAATATTGAAATAACATGATTCTAGAGTTTTTGTGTTTACATAGTGGAAATCCATTTTAAATTAATGAATAAGTGACTTTGTGTTTTTGCGCAGTGTTTTTTGTATTAGCGACCGAACGTTTTCGCCGGGGTGACTTGGCGTTTTCGGGGTTCAAACGAGACTTTCGTAAACGAAACGAAAAACGAAAGTTTCGTTTGGACCTTGAAGACGCCAAGTCGCCTTGGCGAGGGCGTTCGGTCGTTAATGTGAGGAATGTTGCGGGAGAGTGCAAGATTGTTTATTTGTTCAATTTAAATAGCAATGTGGCTTTGTTTGTTTCCACTTACCTACTTATTTTGTTCCACAACTAGTTTCGGGAACTACCGAATAGGTGGGTGGAGGTGGACAGGGTTGTCGTTTTAATATTTTTCATCGAAAATAGAAGTCATCGAAATTTGTGGACATTGTGGAAATTCATTTAAAAAAAATATTAAAATAACATGATTCTAGAGTTTTTGTGTTTACAGAGTGGAAATCCATTTCAAATGTAAAAATAAATAACTTTTTATTTTTCCACAATATTTTTTATATTAACGACCGAACGTTTTCGCCAAGGTGACTTGACATTTTCAAGGTTCAAACGAAACGAAAAACGAAAGTTTCGTTTGGACCTTGACAATGCCAAGTCACCTTGGCGAAAACGTTCGGTCGTTAATATAAAAAATATTGTGGAAAAATACAAAATTATTTATTTATTCAATTAAAATAACAATATAACTTTGTTTACATCCGCTTACTTATTTTTATTTCACAACTAGTTTCAAGAACTACCGTTCTCTTTTCAGAGAACGGTAGTTCTTGAAACTTGTTGTGGAATAAAAATAAATAAGTGGAAATAAATAAAGTTATATTGTTATTTTAATATTTTTTTATAATATGACGTCACTGGATATATGAAGATGTCATCAAAAAATAGTAGGAACAATTAAAGGACGTCACTGTAGATAATAGAACGTCACCGAAAAATAGTAGGAAATATAATAAGACATCACAAGAGATATGAGGAAGTCGTCTGTAATAATAGGACGTCACTGTAGATAAGAGAACGTCACCGAAAAATAGTAGGAAATATAATAAGACGTCATAGGAGATATGATGAAAGCAAACATAAATAGTAGGAAACATAATCATATCTTATATGCCGTTATCATCATAAATCGTATTATCATCTTAATTTTGATGATATCACTATGCTCCGTACTTATGGTGAATTCACCATACTTTAAGCTGAATTCACGTTATTTATGAATATCAGTTTTCTCAGTGAGCCATCTCAACCTAGGTCTGCCTCTACTTCTTCTGCCTTCGGGACAGGTGTCTAATACCTTTTTAGGAATACAGTCATCATCCATCCGGCAAACATGTCCAAGCCAACGTAGGCGCTCAATTTTAATAAATTGGACTACATTCGTGTCTTTGTACATTGCCTCCAGCTCATGATTATACGGTATTCTCCAGGCCCCTCCGTCGTTAGTTGGGCCAAAGATTTTCCTTAATATCTTCCTTTCGAACACCAATAACATAGAAAAAAAAATAACACCAATAACATAGAAAAAAAAATAACACCAATAACACCAATATCTTTAGATGTAATAGAACTCCATATAATAATTACATCCATGATATGGGTAATCGTGAGGGTTTTCATTTCGCCGGTTGGACCAGACCAGCCCCCCAGGAGTGAACGATAGTTTCAAATTAAAAACAATAGTTTAAAGTGCTCATCTCTCCTTATTTTTTTACTAAGAGAACAGAACGGAATAATTTTAACAGAACGATATTTGCGGTCATCTCTTCTCTTTCAGCCACCATGCATATTGTTTTGTCACTATTTATTTTCATTTTGTATTAAATTTGGAGTTCAATATATTTTGCATTTTTCTCAAGTTCGTTTTATTTATTTTGTTTTATAATGAAAAAAATATAAAAATGTAATATTTTTACTTATTTCTTGTTTACCACATTTATAAGGTAGATATTTGTCACGTACACATACGTGAGGGCTCATAGATATGATTTGAAATGCATTACACAAGGCAAAGTTTCCTTTTTGCTCTGTGCATATCCATACACAATCTTCAATCAACAAGCAAGCCAATGTCAATGTATTTTACTTGTTCCAAACATCATTAGAATTATTCATTGAGATAAAATACATAAATAAATGTATTTTATGTGACTTTGTATTGCAAAGATTTGAAATCTCATATTAAGGGCATTTTTTGACTACACTCGTATCCACTGATTAAATATGTACTTACTTAATGTATTTTGGGATAAACTTGATGAATGTGTGGAAGACCACATCTCGAAATTTCTTTCGAGCGCGCGCCTAGCGACGGCAAGTACATTTGTTTATCGCTAGGCCGAGTTCATCGCCCGCAACGTCAAACAAGTGACAATACTCCTCAACTGGGTATGACACTTCAAATAAATAAGTCTAGAAAGTTCGAGGACATTGAACTTGCTACCCCCAGCGCAGCACTATTTAAGGGAGTCTACACCTCTACACGTCGTCACTTCATTTCCGTATTTCCGTCACTTCGATTCGTCACATCACGCCGACGTTCTCGACCACGCCGTCTCGCCGACACTTCGTCTCTCGACCACCGGTCATCTCTCGACCTCGCGAGCACGATGGTACTTCACCATGCGAAGATTCGGACACTTCGAACACACCCGCTAACTCGCTCGTTATACCATCTCATCGTGAGAAAGTTCCTTTGTAAGTTATTTCATCAATTGTAAATTTACCCTTAAGCAAACTATTAATTGTGATCAATATACTCATTGTTACTTTTGACCATTCTTTCTTCTTCTCTCTAAACCACTGTCCTTGTGTTCTTATTTCAAATCATATCCACTTGGGATATAGTAAACTCTCTTTACTGGTAACCCCTCTGGTTACCACATATATTTAATAGTAACCACTCTGGTTACTAACCACTGTTGATTGGTAACCCCTCCGGTTACCAATCAGCTTTATTGGTGACCCTGTAACGTGAATATGAACACAATCGTTACCAAATAGCTAAACAGCTAAGCTTCACAGCTACTGGTACTTACAAAACATCGGTATTTATCTAGTACCGGCCCGAGGCCGAAAAACGATATATATGCATTCACAACAGTGGTATTTTTCCTTACAATAACAACACTTACCGATTTTCCTCAGATCACTCCTTTTCTTTTCCTAGCTTAGAAAAAGAACGAATTGGTTTTTGAATCTCTCACGATGGGTACACTACACTACACCCGCGAAACAATCGCGCTTAATTCTATGCAATCGCGTTTAAAAATCACCCGCGTTTCTCGGTTTTTAGTTATTCGTTGTCATAAATATTGCATTCAAATAAGACATGCATAGTACACATTCATTTTATTCTGAGATTGTAAACAAAGGTATATATTGGTACCCACTTTATAATTTCACATAAACAAACATTGTTAAAAATTTGCTGTACGGCACTGCTTTAAGTAAAAAAATACTCCGACAATCGCGATATACGTAAGCAAAACCGCACTTCCGAATTTAGTTATATTCTTTTCACATAATTCACGGAACTAAAAATATTTTTCACATACATCGCGACAAAAAATTCTCACGCACAACAATAATACTGAAGTGACAAAAATTATTAATTTTATATTTTGCATACAGTTTTACGCGTGGTACAGAACATTTAAGTAATCTTGATATAGTAATTTCACTGTTTAAACAAATATCCATCGAAAGTTTTCGGTTTTAAACGATAAAACTTCAATTTTGTTATTTTTAATAAGTAAACAACGCGATTACGGCTCGTGACTAATCTTTCAAAATTTCAACTAGCGGTAGAAAAATTAAGTTTTCAATAAACACCATCTACCGAGCGACAATCTAAGTTTTTGCTAACAAGATATTTACGTACGTTATTTAAATTCTTTGCAATCAGAAATATGTTTTTATATCAAAGGAGCTCGCAAATAATTAATTAAATTATCACTATTTAATATATCAAATAGGTACTAATTTCGTGAAATACTTAACTTACCTATTTCATACTTTGTAATTTTTTCTTTAAATACCTTTTATATTTTGAAACTTGCAAAGCATTTTTGTACTTAGACACATTTCAATATTTACCTATTACAAATAGAATATTTTAAACATTTTTGGACTTTGCTGAAATTCATATTATTTTTTTTTTGTTGCATTGTATACCTAATTAGATACTTAAATTTATTTTCACTTCTAAAATATATTGTAATCAACTTAATTATTATTAACAAATACTTAGATATCATTGTACATATTATATTTTTGCAACATGCAACCAACATTATTTTATATATTTGCTTGCTACAATTGTAACTGTTTATATTTTGAGAATTTAAAATTTACAACTGTCAACTGCGTTTACCATGTACAACTATAGAAGCAAGATGAACAACATTCATCATCATCATCATCATCAAACAATGATGGTCCATAGTAAAGTCTACAGCATCGAACCAAGATGGACAGCGACATTATCAACATCGATAAATCAACATGACGACAGTCAACGAAAACTTCGAAAACGCCAACGCAAGCCAACTGCACAGTTCTGCAAATTCGACAAGAATGTTTAGATGCCAATTACACTGCACAGCTTATCGGACTCCACGGACTACACTGACTCCACGGACTCCGCAGCTTTGTGTACTAACAAGCTTCACCGACACACTGCAATTGTCAACGGGCTGAATGGGAACACTGTTTCCAAAGCAATCACATCTTGATCCGTCGCAATCATCATCAGCAACTAGGCAACAGTCCAACTAACACAAGTCTAACCATCTCTCCAAAATTGTAATGACCACAAAAATCTTCGGCAACGACTGCCTCAGCTCAGCCACAACATGACGTTCTACCAAGGTATCGTGCCATCTTCGATACCACTTGGAGGGGAGGAATGTGGAAGACCACATCTCGAAATTTCTTACGAGCGCGCGCCTAGCGACGGCAAGTACATTTGTTTATCGCTAGGCCGAGTTCATCGCCCGCAACGTCAAACAAGTGACAATACTCCTCAACTGGGTATGACACTTCAAATAAATAAGTCTAGAAAGTTCGAGGACATTGAACTTGCTACCCCCAGCGCAGCACTATTTAAGGGAGTCTACACCTCTACACGTCGTCACTTCATTTCCGTATTTCCGTCACTTCGATTCGTCACATCACGCCGACGTTCTCGACCACGCCGTCTCGCCGACACTTCGTCTCTCGACCACCGGTCATCTCTCGACCTCGCGAGCACGATGGTACTTCACCATGCGAAGATTCGGACACTTCGAACACACCCGCTAACTCGCTCGTTATACCATCTCATCGTGAGAAAGTTCCTTTGTAAGTTATTTCATCAATTGTAAATTTACCCTTAAGCAAACTATTAATTGTGATCAATATACTCATTGTTACTTTTGACCATTCTTTCTTCTTCTCTCTAAACCACTGTCCTTGTGTTCTTATTTCAAATCATATCCACTTGGGATATAGTAAACTCTCTTTACTGGTAACCCCTCTGGTTACCACATATATTTAATAGTAACCACTCTGGTTACTAACCACTGTTGATTGGTAACCCCTCCGGTTAAAAATTTTTAAAATCAGCTGTTAAAAATTAGAGATTTATTTATGCATGAGACACAATTGTTTACAATAAGTTAAATATATGTAATTTAAAATCATAAACGTTTATAAATAATATCAATAGTTGCACGAACTATGAATTGAAGTTTTAAACACATTTGACTCAAATCGGTCTTGGTAGGTTGACTATTATTATCAAAATGATAGGTTCAAAATTAAGAATTTGTTCTAATTTATAAATTGGGTGTGTTCACGACGATTTGAAAACAGAACTCGAAATAATTCAAGCCGAAAATCGCTTTGAAAATGGCCAATGCTCTTTGTTCGAAACGTTGAGTGGTCAACAGTCTTTCTCAAGAATACAATACGTGGATTACCCTAATAACCCTTCATGTGCTACCCGCGATAATCTCAATATTAATGTTGTTTAAAAATCTTCATATTTAGAGAATCATTGAGACATTAAAAAAGTATGATCTTATGACAAGTTGGATGCTCAGTTATACAAAGTCGATGTCGACAGCTTTCTCATTCATGACATCATATTAAAATAATGATGGGTGCATGTGTACTGTATATCATGATTATTTTTGTTGACTGTTATTATTGTATTTTTCTTCTTTTTGATGTCTTTTATTTTGCTTTATTTTATTTTATTTGCTCTTTCATTGTTTTGTTTTTGTTTTTGTGAAGAACCTTTCTCATCACAAGATTTAATCTTAGTGATGCAGGCACTAACAAAAAATGAAGATTTTAAAAAAACTGTATTAAATTAAAAATTTAATTATTAAATGAATATGTAGCTATTTTTTAAACATCTCAAAAGAGATAGAAGAAGAGAGAGTATGGATTGAAGTAAGAAAATCACAAAGACAACGGTATATCTAGATACTGTATAGTGTATAGATACACGAACGAATGCGCAGTTACAAATTCTCAGGAACAGACATAATTACGATATCTTTAAAAGTCTCGACCTAATTTGTATGGTAGAAAGGTAGAAACGCAATGACGTAAAGATATAAGAATGTACCTTCGTATCAACCTACTTTCATAAGTACATTATGTCAGAGGTTATTTCTAGAAAAGCATTCTCGATGACGTCATATTGTATTATATGAAATATGAGGGAACGTTGACGGAAATCAACCAAGTGAGGATAATTTCATGTCAAGCCGTAGACGCCCGATGGAACGGAATTTACATTCACAATGAACTATCTCTCATTTTTTTCTTCATATTCTTTTATGCCATTGTTTCACATCTGGAAAGGACTAAGATATTTAATACAATGTACATTTTAATAAATTATTGAGCCTAAATTAAAACAATCTCCGTTGTAGGTAATATAATAGGTGATCAAAGTTAAGGATGCGTTGTTCAAAGTTCACTTGTATTTTACCTAATATTTTATCAGTTCCTCATTTGCTATATGAAATAAGTCTAGAAACTTTTCTCGACAAAAATAAAATATATGGAGCACTTTAGTATAGGGTTTATTTAACTTATTTTTTGCACAGATAAGCGCAAAAATATAGATTTATTACTATAAGACGATTTCCAACTCAAGAAACGAGAATCTTTAAGTGAACTCCATACAATAATGGTAAAATTTAAGATTCATGTAAAATATGATAGGTGGGAATTGAAGAAGGCAGACACATGATTTTTTTTAAGTTAATAATGTCTTTGATCTTTTCGTTAATTTATTTATTTATTTATTTTATTTATTTAACATCTTGTTTATTAACAATATGTTTACAAATTAAGGTGATGATACCTCATAACTGTGTTATTTTAGAGTCTAGCTTATTTGTTTATTTATTTATTATTTTATTATACTTGAATATATGATAAAGTGATTGGGATGACAAGTGTGGAGCTTTTAGTGGATCGTAAAGTAAGTTTTTGAAACCGGAAACAAAAAGTCGAATATAAAATACGATTCCTAGGAGTACAGAACCCGTACTAAAACCTAATTTATTGGTGATGTTATCTCTTGAAAATTTTGTGTTGAAAAAAAAAATTAAAACGATTTTTTTACGGTGCCACTATTTTTACGACCGGAATTGGCGGGAATAGCGTTTTCCCGCCAAAAAGTGTCTATTTACACGACAAATTTTCTGACGTCGTCTATGTTTTTAGGTCATTTATAACCATAGAAAGCGCAGATAAATCAAAATACAAAAATATTTACCATTGTCATTTTTTCAATGGTCATAAATGCATCATGGAAACCAACTTGAAGAAAAAATAAATAATATTGGCATCTTATTACATTTACTTAATTTTATAAATATTTTTTTTCATCGAGATCTACAATTATAACAAAGTATAAACAAAGGTAAATATTTTTATAACTTGATTTATCTGCGTTTTCTATGGTTATTTTTGGTTTTCGTCTATGGTTGAGTCGTGTTAATAGTCGTAGCCTTTTTTTATGTATTTTTCTCTTAACTTCATATTTACTAGATCTGTATTTTGAATCAGAAATTATTGCCTGAGACTAAAAATCGAGTGTGTAATAATTAAATTTAATATTTATAGGCTATCGTTACTGTCTTGGAGGATTCAATCGATCATTTTAATAAATAAATTTTAGAAAATTCTCGTCAGAAATTTTTCCTCAGGATTTTTTTTCTCGTGATTTATCGTCCTACATAATACATTATATTGTATCCTAAATTTTCCTATATTCAATATTGCCGTATAAAATGCATTATTCATGTATCTACAGAGATATTTGATACGTTTATGTTTATTTATGATAGTTTTATATTTTACCGCATCACAAATTTCAAAATCAAATTAATATTTGTTTAAAACGAGTGGGTTGTGGCCAACACTAAACTCTCCACACCACAAATATTGACAATGAAATATTTTATTCATTCTAAATTTTACTACCAAGAATATAAATTTTCTAACGATAGTATATTTTCATGTTAAGATAGACAAACTATTAATGCAGTATGGTGAAGAATTCTAATGTTGTATGAAATATTTTAATAAAAGCAGATAAATTTTGTTTTAAAGGACGTTAGAGCATTTTGACAATTTTGACACGTAATATCATATGAAGAAATTTTTGTTATTTATGGAAAGCTAATCAGTTCGATGTTCAAGCTCTTTACATTATAACATGAAATCAAATTACTGAACTTTTCCATACATAAGAAATTTATCTTATTATATACATTTTTATTCATACTAAATTTTACTACCAGGAAAATAAATTTTCTATCGATAGTATATTTTTATGTTAAGATAGACAAACTATTATTGCAGTATGGTGTAGAATGCTTATGTTGTATGAAATATTTTAATAAAAGCAGATAAATTTTGTTTTAAAGGACGCGAAAGCATTTTCAAAATTTTGACACGTGATATCATATGAAGAAATTTTTTGTTATTTATGGAAAGCTAATCAGTTCTATGTTCAAACTCTTTACATTATAACATGAAATCAAATAACTGAACTTTTCCATACATAGAAATTTATCAAATTACATTTTTATTCATACTAAATGTTACTACCAGGAATATAAATTTTCTTCCGATAGTATATTTTTATATTAAGATAAACAAACTATTAATGCAGTATAGTGAAGAATGCTTATGTTGTATGAAATATTTTAAAAAAAGCAGATAAATTTTGTTTTAAAGAACGCGAGAGCATTTTCAAAATTTTGACACGTGATATTATATGAAGAATTTTTTTGTTATTTATGGAAAGCTAATCAGTTCTATGTTCAAGCTCTTTACATTATAACATGAAATCAAATTACTGAACTTTTCCATACATAGAAATTTATCTAATTACATTTTTATTCATACTAAATGTTACTATCAGGAATATAAATTTTCTTCCGATAGTATATTTTTATGTTAAGATAGACAAACTATTAATGCAGTATAGTGAAGAATGCTTATGTTGTATGAAATATTTTAAAAAAAGCAGATAAATTTTGTTTTAAAGAACGCGAGAGCATTTTTCAAATTTTGACAGGTGATATCATATGAAGAATTTTTTTGTTATTTATGGAAAGCTAATCAGTTCTATGTTCAAGCTCTTTACATTATAACATGAAATCAAATTACTGAACGTTTCCATACATAGAAATTTATCTAATTACATTTTTATTCATACTAAATGTTACTACCAGGAATATAAAATTTCTTCCGATAGTATATTTTTATATTAAGATAAACAAACTATTAATGCAGTATAGTGAAGAATGCTTATGTTGTATGAAATATTTTAAAAAAGCAGATAAATTTTGTTCTAAAGAACGCGAGAGCATTTTCCAAATTTTGACAGGTGATATCATATGAAGATTTTTTTTGTTATTTATGGAAAGCTAATCAGTTCTATGTTCAAGCTCTTTACATTATAACATGAAATCAAATTACTGAACTTTTCCATACATAGAAATTTATCTAATTACATTTTTATTCATACTAAATGTTACTACCAGGAATATAAATTTTCTTCCGATAGTATATTTTTATGTTAAGATAGACAAACTATTAATGCAGTATAGTGAAGAATGCTTATGTTGTATGAAATATTTTAAAAAAAGCAGATAAATTTTGTTTTAAAGAACGCGAGAGCATTTTCAAAATTTTGACACGTGATATCATATGAAGATTTTTTTTGTTATTTATGGAAAGCTAATCAGTTCTATGTTCAAGCTCTTTACATTATAACATGAAATCAAATTGCTGAACGTTTCCATACATAGAAATTTATCTAATTACATTTTTATTCATACTAAATGTTACTATCAGGAATATAAATTTTCTTCCGATAGTATATTTTTATGTTAAGATAGACAAACTATTAATGCAGTATAGGGAAGAATGCTTATGTTGTATGAAATATTTTAAAAAAAGCAGATAAATTTTGTTCTAAAGAACGCGAGAGCATTTTCCAAATTTTGACAGGTGATATCATATGAAGATTTTTTTTGTTATTTATGGAAAGCTAATCAGTTCTATGTTCAAGCTCTATACATTATAACATGAAATCAAATTACTGAACTTTTCCATACATAGAAATTTATCTTATTACATTTTTATTCATACTAAATGTTACTATCAGGAATATAAATTTTCTTCTGATAGTATATTTTTATGTTAAGATAAACAAACTATTAATGCAGTATAGTGAAGAATGCTTATGTTGTATGAAATATTTTAAAAAAAGTAGATAAATTTTGTTTTAAAGAACGCGAGAGCATTTTCAAAATTTTGACACGTGATATTATATGAAGAATTTTTTTGTTATTTATGGAAAGCTAATCAGTTCTATGTTCAAGCTCTTTACATTATAACATGAAATCAAATTACTGAACTTTTCCATACATAGAAATTTATCTAATTACATTTTTATTCATACTAAATGTTACTACCAGGAATATAAATTTTCTTCCGATAGTATATTTTTATGTTAAGATTAACAAACTAGTAATGCAGTATAGTGAAGAATGCTTATGTTGTATGAAATATTTTAAATAAAGCAGATAAATTTTGTTTTAAAGAACGCGAGAGCATTTTCAAAATTTTGACACGTGATATCATATGAAGATTTTTTTTTGTTATTTATGGAAAGCTAATCAGTTCTATGTTCAAGCTCTTTACATTATAACATGAAATCAAATTACTGAACGTTTCCATACATAGAAATTTATCTAATTACATTTTTATTCATACTAAATGTTACTATCAGGAATATAAATTTTCTTCCGATAGTATATTTTTATGTTAAGATAGACAAACTATTAATGCAGTATAGGGAAGAATGCTTATGTTGTATGAAATATTTTAAAAAAAGCAGATAAATTTTGTTCTAAAGAACGCGAGAGCATTTTCCAAATTTTGACACGTGATATTATATGAAAATTTTTTTTGTTATTTATGGAAAGCTAATCAGTTCTATGTTCAAGCTCTTTACATTATAACATGAAATCAAATTACTGAACGTTTCCATACATAGAAATTTATCTAATTACATTTTTATTCATACTAAATGTTACTATCAGGAATATAAATTTTCTTCCGATAGTATATTTTTATGTTAAGATAGACAAACTATTAATGCAGTATAGGGAAGAATGCTTATGTTGTATGAAATATTTTAAAAAAAGCAGATAAATTTTGTTTTAAAGAACGCGAGAGCATTTTCAAAATTTTGACACGTGATATTATATGAAGATTTTTTTTGTTATTTATGGAAAGCTAATCAGTTCTATGTTCAAGCTCTTTACATTATAACATGAAATCAAATTACTGAACTTTTCCATACATAGAAATTTATCTAATTACATTTTTATTCATACTAAATGTTACTATCAGGAATATAAATTTTTTTCCGATAGTATATTTTTATGTTAAGATAGACAAACTATTAATGCAGTATAGTGAAGAATGCTTATGTTGTATGAAATATTTTAAAAAAAGCAGATAAATTTTGTTTTAAAGAACGCGAGAGCATTTTTCAAATTTTGACAGGTGATATCATATGAAGAATTTTTTTGTTATTTATGGAAAGCTAATCAGTTCTATGTTCAAACTCTTTACATTATAACATGAAATCAAATTACTGAACGTTTCCATACATAGAAATTTATCTAATTACATTTTTATTCATACTAAATGTTACTACCAGGAGTATAAATTTTCTTCCGATAGTATATTTTTATATTAAGATAAACAAACTATTAATGCAGTATAGTGAAGAATGCTTATGTTGTATGAAATATTTTAAAAAAGCAGATAAATTTTGTTCTAAAGAACGCGAGAGCATTTTCCAAATTTTGACAGGTGATATCATATGAAGATTTTTTTTGTTATTTATGGAAAGCTAATCAGTTCTATGTTCAAGCTCTTTACATTATAACATGAAATCAAATTACTGAACTTTTCCATACATAGAAATTTATCTAATTACATTTTTATTCATACTAAATGTTACTACCAGGAATATAAATTTTCTTCCGATAGTATATTTTTATGTTAAGATAGACAAACTATTAATGCAGTATAGTGAAGAATGCTTATGTTGTATGAAATATTTTAAAAAAAGCAGATAAATTTTGTTTTAAAGAACGCGAGAGCATTTTTCAAATTTTGACAGGTGATATCATATGAAGAATTTTTTTGTTATTTATGGAAAGCTAATCAGTTCTATGTTCAAGCTCTTTACATTATAACATGAAATCAAATTACTGAACGTTTCCATACATAGAAATTTATCTAATTACATTTTTATTCATACTAAATGTTACTATCAGGAATATAAATTTTCTTCCGATAGTATATTTTTATGTTAAGATAAACAAACTATTAATGCAGTATAGTGAAGAATGCTTATGTTGTATGAAATATTTAAAAAAAAGCAGATAAATTTTGTTTTAAAGAACGCGAGAGCATTTTCAAAATTTTGACACGTGATATTATATGAAGATTTTTTTTGTTATTTATGGAAAGCTAATCAGTTCTATGTTCAAGCTCTTTACATTATAACATGAAATCAAATTACTGAACTTTTCCATACATAGAAATTTATCTAATTACATTATTATTCATACTAAATGTTACTATCAGGAATATAAATTTTCTTCCGATAGTATATTTTTATGTTAAGATAAACAAACTATTAATGCAGTATAGTGAAGAATGCTTATGTTGTATGAAATATTTTTAAAAAAGCAGATAAATTTTGTTCTAAAGAACGCGAGAGCATTTTCCAAATTTTGACAGGTGATATCATATGAAGATTTTTTTTGTTATTTATGGAAAGCTAATCAGTTCTATGTTCAAGCTCTTTACATCATAACATGAAATCAAATTACTAAACGTTTCCATACATAGAAATTTATCTAATTACATTTTTATTCATACTAAATGTTACTATCAGGAATATAAATTTTCTTCTGATAGTATATTTTTATGTTAAGATAGACAAACTATTAATGCAGTATAGTGAAGACTGCTTATGTTGTATGAAATATTTTAAAAAAGCAGATAAATTTTGTTTCAAAGAGCGTTAGAGCATTTTGACAATGTTGACACGTGATATCATATGAAGAAATTATATGATATCTATGAAAAGCTAATCAGTTCTAAGTTCAAGCTATTAATATTCTTCTATCAATATGAAATCAATGAACTGATCATTGCCAAATATAAAAAAATTCTCTTGTTACATATAAGTTTCATACAAATATCCATTAAATAAAATATAATTTTTGAAACCGTTGAATATTTTTCTTTTAACATTGACCAACTTTGAATACAATTTTATGAAGATTCTTGGTGTTGTATAAATATTTGAAACCAAATTAAAATATCTCTAATTTCCAGGTCGTGAGAGCATTTTTTCAGTTTTAATAGATGAAATCATAAAGAAACATTGGGAAAAAATGAACCGTTGTCTATGGAAAACTAATCAGCTCTAAGTTTATGGACTTAACACATGTGATATCAATATGAAGTCAATCGGACTTATAGTTTGGGCTGCAGAGAGGACACAAAAAAAAAACAACGTAAATGATGAATTCATAGAGAAGAAATCAAAAGTTGTCTATGGAAAACTAATCAGCTCTAGGTCTTTGCACTTTACACATATGATGTTAATATGAAGTCGATCAGACTTATAGTTTGGGCTATAGAGAGGACACAAAAAAGATAAATGCTACGGCGTACGGCGTACAGCGTATACGCCATACACACAAACACATCACGACGAAACTCATAGTGTGCATTCTCTACATGATACCCATTGAGAAATTGATGTAAAAAAAATACGCTTAAATTTTGCGAAATCATGACTCTCCCCTATTCCATAGTGTGGAGAGTAAAAATAAGTATTTTTAGGTACTACAAAATATTTGTGTTCCAGTTATTAGTATTTTGTTTTTCAAATTAAGATGTAATATTATTAAAATGATTATCCAATAAAATATCAGGGAGATTTGATCAAGCATTGAGGGGCAGCTGCACAGATGTGCGGTGGTCTGCTGCTCTCTATAGTCACATGTCGTTGGTATTCCCTGTTGCAGGAAGCCCCATGTAGACAGGTTATCCAACGTTCTCCCAACGCCCGTCCTCAGTCCAGTCAACTGCACCATGCACGATCTTATGGTGGGCAATGATTGTGCTATTGATGTTGCTAGGCACTGGCAGAAAATTATTTAAATGCGTTGCTGACACAAAAGAAGAAGAAGAAAAAGATCAAGCATTGAAAACCACCAGTTCATATATGAATTTGTGTGAGCACTTCAGAAATATTTGAATTTAAAGGAATTTCCAATAACATTTTCTATGGACTGTGAACGAATCAGTGTCGCGCCTTAATTAACTAGATTGTCAGTTCCTATTATCATTATTGTTACTATTATCATACACGTGACATATATTTTTTAACCAGAATACCGAGTATAGAAAAAATATTTTAATACGATGCATTACCAGAAACATGCTTCAAGACCGTATAAAAATACAAACATCCGCAACACGTGCAGTACGGAAGACATCGTGGGGTGGAGAAGACAGCGAAGACGATGCTGGAATAAGGATGTAAATAATAAAAAGAAAGAAGACTACTTTCCGAAAGCAGAAGTCCCTGATCAGATCTATGGAGGCGAGAGATAGATATTTTTTCGATGTACTTTACTATTGACAATGGTACTTTAGAGAATCAACCTTTACTAGAAAAGACGATCAAGGGATACAGCTGGCCCTAAATAATTGCACACCACCAATGGCTAGAGGCCGTCCACAAGCCACCTGGTGGACAAATATTGAGAAGACACTGAAGAAGGTCCGGCTGACCAGTGAGATGACACGGGACGACGCGGAGACTGCATTTTGGAAAAAAAAGTTTAATGACAGTTATTTCAAAGCGCAGCGATAAACCGAGTACAGATCCAAAGGCGTACAGGCTTATTACCCTCTTACCTATACTTGGCAAAATCCTAGAATATCTTATCTGCCGGAGAATAGAAGTCCACCTTTCGCACACACGTTCCTTGTCTCTCCGTCAATTCGGGTTTCGTCCAGGACTCTCAACCACTGATGCTAAATGCAATCACTGATTTTGTAGGTAAAATATGTAATAGCCATCTGTCTCGACATTACAGGAGTTTTTTGATAATGCATGGTGGCCCTTAATTCTCTGGAAGCTTAAAAATCGTCAAATTCCGAATAATATCTATTCCATTGTTAAAAGCTACTTTTCAAATCGATGCGTAGCTACGCCTGGTGGACAACAGCTACATACATTAGCGGTATGTGAGTATAGGATGTCCGCAGGGTTCAGTTCTTGATCATCTGTTATGGAATATACTCTTTGACGACTTCCTCGACTTACCCGTTCCTGAAAATTGTGAAATCAATGCGAATTATGACAATATCCTTAATCGTGGAAACTCGCGTCGGGCCATTGAGTGCTCGGCGGCTCTTGCTCTGTCTTTGGTTTCTGATTGGGGTGAATGTAACAAACTCTCGTTTGCTCCAACAAAGACATTTGGTATTGTGCTAAAAGGTGCCTTAAAAAGGCAACCTACTATTCAGTTCTTGGGGACTAATATTATGTTCAAGATTCAAATGTCTTGGAGTTATTCTGGAGAGGGGCTGTCTTTTAATCAGCATGTCAGCAGTACTGTTGATAAGGCAAAAACTGCTTTCAACAAAGTTGCCCATATATCTCGGATCGATTGGGGTCTGCAATTCCCCACAACACCGGTATTTTACAAAGCGGTTTTTCTTGGCATTGCATGTTATGCTTCGAGTTGTTGGTCACAACCTTGTAGTCTTCAATACATTCGCAGGAAATTGCTCTCTGGCCAAAGGTTCGCATTCTTGGCCCTATCCAAAGCCATGTGCGACGCATTCTCTCCCTATTCTTACGGGACTAGCTCCGTTGGACTTGGAAACTCAGAGGCGTGGTGCTTCTTTCCATTTGATGAAACGACAGTCTTCTGAAATTGGTGAGATTCGGCTTCATCCCCCCGATGGCCCTGTTTCCTCCAGAAACATTAACCGCATTACCATGGAAGCCCTGCTGGACTCTTGGCAGGCTCGATGGAGCTCGTGCCCCGTGGGACGAACAACATTCTTGTTTTTCCCTGATGTGAGGACTAGACTTCGTCAATCTTGGGCCGTCCCAGAATTCTGGACATCTCGGTTTATTACAGGACACGGCAGCTTTAATAGCTGACTTCATAGATTCCGCCTTGTAAACTCGTCCTCATGTCAGTCATGCCATCACCCTGACCAAACTTCAGAGCACATCCTCTGGTAATTCTCTCACCCAAATGTGTCCTACAACAGAACGGAGCTCCTCACTGCAGTCCGTGGGCCTTTCAAGGTCCCATTGGGCATGCGGATTTAGTGGTCTCTAAGAAGAACTTTACAGCCTTCAAATTGTTTGTTATTTTTTGCACAATTGTCCGAGACCACGAATCTAGAGGAGCTTCTTGAGCTACTATTCGTGCCATGCATTCTTTGTCATTCTTACTAGCGTTCTGCGAAGGGGCCGTTTTCAGTCCCCATATGCGGAGCGGGTGTAGGTGGGCGTAGCTAGCTTAGACTGCATACTAGGAGGGCTGACCCCAAATGATCTGGGAAGAGGCGAGGCAGAGAAGAATAAGACAGCTATAATCATATTAAAATAAATATCAAAACAAAATATTTTTGGTTCTACATTTATTTATATTAATGTAAAATGGAATTGTACCAAAAATATGCCAATTATTTAAGCTATTATTATGTCTTATGAGGACATTTTCAAGATAATGCCATATGATAAATATATAAAAATGGAGTATAAAGTGTGCTTATTGGTCAATATTTATAATAAATAGGAGTTGTATAAACAATCGCGAACAGTGGATTGTTTCCATGAATTTTATAATATTGTTGGCATATTGTTGGGTTATTTTATGATAATATTTAGTAATAATAGGTTTGTTATGGTTACATGGATTTCAGAAAATTTCTATTGTATTTTGATCGGAATTAGATCCTTTACAATGAAATATTTTCAAACAAAATTAAATCTACAATAATATTTATTTCTAAATGGAATAAAATTATCGATAAAACCTTGAAATAATAATGAAATATATAAAAATATAAATAGAATCGTATATGATGTTATTTTATTTAAAGTTGAATTCTTCGTCTTTTTCCTCCTTGATCTCATGACTGAGAATGGTATTATTACTTAATCATTCGCTGAATGGTCCGCCTTCGTGTTAGACTATCTTGGGCAGATCGAAGGTCTTCGCTGATTGAATATCACGTAGCGGACTAAGAGGTCGACCTCGGGCGTCTTATGGGTAGTGGTATGAAATATGACTGATATTGGTTCCTTGTGTCGTTCCGGGGATGAACAGTACTTAGAGCTCTAAAACGTTCCCAATGAAGTGGGTAGGAGTAGCGGACTAATAAGCAAGGTTACTCCAACGAGTTGTTGAGCAACATCTGGATCTTCTACCTTCCACGTTTCCAATAACGACGAACTTCCCGAAGTATTCAGGGGCCCCTCCAGTAAAGTATCCAGTATATTTCTAGAAATTCAACCAAAAATGAAAACATAGTAAGATCCTATGATCTAAACCTATTTTTTTCTCGCTCATCTACGTACGTATCTGAATAACATCAGACTGGATATTATTTACAACATGGCCTACCATACCATACCATCACGCCATTTCCCTATTTGGGGTAGGCAGAGAGAACCGAACGCCAGACTCCTCTCTCTTGACACACATTCCTCGCTTCATTCACGTCCATACATCGTCTCATACACGCTCTTGTATTATTCTTACTTCTAACATCACCATCTTTCAAAATCTCATTTATGTGATCGTGCCAACTTTTTCTTGGCCGACCTCTACTTTTCGTTCCTCTTTTATCAGCCTTGTACACTTTTTTGTCAGACGGTCATCACTCATTCTTTCTATGTGGCCGAACCACCTAAGGGCATTTATTTTCATCTTACTTACGATATTTCTTTCAATCATACATTCTCGTCTAATATCCTCATTTCTTATTCTATCATACATCGTTTTACCACACATTCGTCTTAGTGACCTCATTTCAACCGCGTTAATTCTACTTTCATGCGTCTTCTGCCATGTCCATGTCTCACTAGCATACATTTGAGTCGGTGCGACGATACCATTTATTTATCAAATTTTTGTTTTATATTGTCGGATGTGTGAAGCTTGTTGGTTCCTAGAAAATGGGATCTCTTTAACAAGTACTGGACATATTCCACCGCAGAATTGCCATTTGTTTGATATTCTTCGCCACAATTCGTCGGGTAGTTGGGGATTCAAAGAGAACACGTTAGAAATGAATGCGGGTAGCGTCGGCAAACTGGCAACACTATACATAGTTGGAGAGATTTATCATTTTGCGCTACATTAAACATTTTATACGTCAAATTTGATACCGACGACACGACTTGTCACAAATGCGACAAGTTATGATAACTTTGTTATTACGACATCACTTTAGTTCAAATTTTCCAAGTAGGTACCTACGGAGAAAAGATATATCCTCGTCAAACAAAAAAAAAAGGAATTTTATATTTAAATTAACGACGTAGAATCATTGTAATGTAGCTTGCATTCTAAATTAAACCATGATTTTGCTGAGTCAAATATATTTTCACAGAAAAGAAAAATGTTTGTATGGAGATAGAGGGATACTTCATAACGAAGTTTATGTGAGATCTTTATGCGCTTATGTAACATTTACATTTATTTTTTCGTGTACCGAAACGAATTTTATTAATACTTAAAAAAATCCCAGTGATTCATCGATTCGACATTGTTTGGATGATTCTATATCGTTGGTTTTAAAATTCAACATTAAACGGCGCAGAAGACTCTGTTGATTTATTTCAGATAAAGTTTTGCACAAAAAGCACAAAATAAGTGAAAATAACGAATTTTATACACAACGGCTAACATAACTCAAATTAAAAAAAAATAAGCAATTTATTAAACTTTTTACTATTAAAGCTTATCAGCTTAGACTTAATACAATTGCAGTCGGTTTTGGAGTTTTTTGGATAGATATATCAATTCATTATTTCCAATCATATCGCATTATTTTTTTAATAAAATAATAATGATACTCCTTGTGGAGTTCTAAACAAAAATACCTTTGGAAGTGATATATCAATACTTACTCATATTATCAGAGTAAGCATTTCCACGAACTATTCCTAGTGACAACGTAAGTAAGTCAAGGCTAATTAAGATTAATTTATATTGTTTAACACTGAAACATACACGAAGAATAACGTCAAAACGAAGAAATTCGCATTTATTTTGAGAAATCGTAAATATTTAAACAAAAAAATGATATAGTGTGTTTCAACATTATTTTGAACTTTAGGTATATGTTTATTGATTATTTAAAATAATTAATTAAGGTTTATATTAAATGTGCGTGTTAAAAATATTTACTATTCAAACATCTACCTCCAAATACTTTATTGTCGTTCAATCAAAATAAGATAATCTATTTAAAGTGATGAAGTATTTCAAATAAAATATTAGTTACATGATCAATATTCGTATATTATTATTAACACTAATATTATTAAACTAATTAAATCTTTTAATTCAGCTGTTCGTTATGTTAAGGGTCGGAACAAAATGAAACTACGATAAACGCGACCTATCTTGAGCTAGACGGTTGACGCATGAATTGCGTACTTGATTCGTTTGCCCGAATGGTGATGTACTGGAGTTCGTTGATCTTCGATAACTGCCGAGGATATGCACATTGCAGTTAATCAGGAGCGCAGCTACAGAACTATAGCGGATAACGTGTCTTTATATTCAAGAAGGTATACAATAAGTAGTCACTTCTTTGCATATTTCGAGACTATGACGAGATGCAGGCAATTATAATTTTTATTAGAAGCCATTCAATAAACAGTCTAACTTTTTCTAGCATAGAAATAAATTGGCAAAACATCAGTAAAATTTTTATGTCAATCTATGTACAATATGCTTTTGGAGTTTTAAAACCAGACTATTTCACGTTGAAAATAATCAAGTGATGTAGGAATATCCTAAGTACACATAAAAAGCCAATATCTCATACGAGTTGTTTATTTTGTCTCTCCCAAAGCGGTTGTACATTTTCCAAGTTCCATGAACTATGGACTCAAAGCTGCTCCCATAGCAATCCACTTCCAAATCATTCTAACTGGTGTAACCGGCTTATTTTTTTATTTTTTTTTTATTTGTTAATTTACACAATTTACATTTGGTTATATAAATTTTGCACTAAACTGTATGAACAGTTTGTCAGTGCAAGCTACTCTCGTACACTATAATTATATTGTTAATCAACCATCAATATGTCTACACATATATAGAACATTATTATTTTTTTTACCATATTTAAATGAGAATAAAGCACAAACAGAACAAAATAAAGTAAATTAAAAACACAGCAATGAAAACAAGGCAAATCAGAACAAATATAAAAACATCGAAAGCAATGAAAATTAAGCATGTTAGGTGTAAAATTGTTTTAAAGAGATTTTTATTTTTTTCTTGTCTTTCATCATAGTACCAAGTATATGTTTAGGTAGTTTATTGAATAATTTCGGTATTATTTTTGCCTTAGTTCTGTCACCGTAAAAGATATTTGTTTTTGGTATTGTCAGTAAGTTATTTGTCGAGTTGTATATTTGTGAGTTATCTTTAATTTAAATTCATCCCTGTAAATATTTGTTTATATTATGTACAAGAAGATGTATAAATAAATAAATAAATAAATAAAGTTCTTCCATGGTAAGTAAAACATTAACCTTTTTGTCAACTGGTAAAATATTACATAGTTTAAAAATTTCGTTAGTGTTATTTCTGTATGCCTCCAATGTTCTTTTTTTTGTTATCCAACTGTCGATTTGTTCAGGAGAACTTTGTTCTCTTAACATATCGACAATGTATCAAGCCAGAATACGCGAGAATTGTATGGAGAGGTCTACTTTTTTCACGGCTTTTCCAACTTTGAAGTCAAAAAAAACCAACTTAGAGGCTTCGCAGCATATATGTTCCATACACGGATTTACTCAGAATTCGGAGTAGAACATTTCGTGTGTCTGTGTGTGTGTGTGTGTGTGTGTGTGTCTGTGTGTCTGTGTGTCTGTGTGTCCTCCCCCCCCTTATAACTTTTGATCCGCTCAATTTACAGAGCCTAAAGTTTCAGAATATATAAACAGTTACAGGCCTACAAAACTTTTATACTCGGAATTTTGAATTTTTGTTTCAGTCAGGGGTTATCAACTTTTGAATTTTTATTTTATTTTTCCATATATCTCAGAAACCATAAACGCTAGAACGCTGAAAATTGGTACAAACATAGACAAACACAAAATCTCAAAATAGTTTTTTCAAAAAAATTCCAGGGTTTCTCAAACATTTTTTATTAAGAAAAATATTTTTTTTATGATAAATTTATGAGTTTAACTGCCTATATTTCCAAAACTTTTACAATTATCGAAAAAAGCCGAAACACCCCAACTAGATAATTTAATTTTCTATAAAAAATATTAACATTGTAGTAGAAGATTTCAATTTTTTTTTAAAATTTTTTTTAAAAATTGAATTTAGTGACGACATCGCTTCATACATTTTGTATGGCAGTCGCCTATACACAATATGTAAGAAGACTTAATAGTTTGATACTTCATCTCCAAACATACATACATACCATCATGCTATTTGCATATTCTGGGTAGGAAAAAAGGAACTTCCTCCAAACTATCCTATCTTGACATACATACCTACATAATATATGTTGTATAGAAAACAAAATATCTGAAAATATTCAATAATTTGTATTTATGGGTTTATAGTTTGGTACATATTCTTCAACTATACATACTATCGCTATCGACAGTTGGATCTCATGTGTTACATGCAACTAGTTCTAAATAAATATGTTAAAATTTAAAGGACAATATAAAAGAAATCCAAGTGCATTCATTAAATGTAGGTTGAACTATACTTAGATACACGAAAACCTTATTTTTTGAATAATAGAAGGATGAAAAAATCTTCAGCAATAGTTTAGTTGGTTCAAGTATTTCGAGCAGAAGTAAATAAAACATGAATGACATTCATGTCAGAAGGAAGGAGAAATATTTTTTGGTATCCATTTGTCGATTTCTTCAAGAGAATTTATTTCTCTAACAGATCAACAAAGTTTCAAGTCAAGATCTGCGAGATTTTGTATAGCCAGGTCTACATTTTTCGTGGTTTTTCAAACTTTTAAGTCAAAAAAACACTAACATAGAGGCTTCGTAGCATACAATTCCACTTAATGCACAGACACCAAAATTTCAGCAGTTATAGACAATTTTAGGGCTACAAAACTTGTTTACTCAGAATTTCTATGTTTTGTTTCAGGGTTGTCAACATTTGAATTTTTAATTTAGATTTCCACATATCTCAATAACCATATAAAGCTATAACACTGAAAATTTGTATAGATGTAGACAAATACTATTTCTCAAGCATATGTTTATGCAAAAGTTCCAATTAATTACAAATTTATATGTTAAACATCCCAACTAGATAATTTAATTTTCTATGACGTTATAGCAGAAAATCTCAATTTTTGTAAAAAAAATAAATTTAGTGATGATAATTTTTTTATAGCAAAATATACAATGTCTTCGGGGACTCTCAATAGTTTGATACTTAATCTTCAGACATACGTACCATTAAGCTGTTTATTTATTCGAGGTGTATAGAATACAAAATATCCTAAAATATTCAATAATTTTGATAAAAGGTTTATTGTTTGGTACGTATTGCCCAACTATACATACACACCAACGCCATCGACAGTTGAATCTCATGTGTTACATGCAACTACAAATATTTTGTTTTTATTCCTCAGAGTTATTTCACTGTCCGAGCAGAACAACCACCTATGCTAGCACTTTTTATATTCTTAATTGTAATAACAACTTGGTACACTCAGAATGCTTTTGTGTACCGTACACTCGTCTCCTCCTATCTTTCCTAGTACTTTGATTTAATCAGCTGTCTTATTTTGGTGGTTATGTACTGGTAAATCAATTATACATTATTTGTAATTTTGTGTATCAATATTAATTATCCTGTTGAATAATGCATGGAGTTTTCACTGGTCCACTAAAAAAGTAATGTACATTGTCTGTTTTATAAATTGTGCAGACTGTATAACTCTCTATCGACCAATAAAATAAAATAAAAAATAAAAACGCAATAAGAAATCGTATATTTGATTACCATAATACTGTTTAAAAAGTCGAGATGGTATTATTAAACGAATTTTTAGTTGTTTTTTAATTTGTTTCTTCGTGTAAGAATATTTGATTGCAAAAAAATAAAATTATATTAAAAAATTGGAAAAATATATATGTTACATGCACCTAATTTATTAGTCAAAATTTTGGCCTTATTTTGTCAAAATCCGTTTCTGTTTGGATCACGTAGACGTAGAGGTTTAAAATAATATTTGTTTTAATAATTTCATTCTTATTATAAACGAGTGGGTTATGGCCAACACTTAAGTCTCCACTACATAGTGAGTGTAATTTTTTATTCTTGAAAGGTTGAAAATTAAAATGAAGTCAATCTGATTATAGTTTGCGCTGTAGAGGACACAAAAAGAATACGTCGCCGTACGGCGTACGCCATACATTCAAACACATCACGACGAAACTCACATTGTGCACTCTCTACATGATACCAGTTGCCAAATTGATGTAACAAATACGTTTAAAATTTTTTAAATAAATATATTCTATTGAAGTGAAGAGTATAAATGAGAATATTAGATGTTAATTGCTATTTTTTCTGTTTTATTTCACTCTTATTAATTCATTGTTTTATTATTGTTAACCATGTATGGAAACTTTGCTGGTTTATTTGATTTTTTTATACCATTACTGTTTATTTACAAAACCGTATGTTTCCATGATAAATAAACTCATTTATGAGCAAAAACATTTGAACAAAACTCAAGATTTCTGTCAATAATTTTCAGAAAATTTAACTGTCACTTGGAATATTAAAAACGATACTTTTATTCAAAAATATTAACTCGTATTTTTTTAAATGATTATTTACTTGTATTTTATCAAAATTTGATCCTAATTATAACTGCCTATACTTATATTTTCTTTGATTTAAAGATTGCAATCAAAACATTTTTTTAAAAACAAACAGACAAGCATGTTATCTTTTATATCAAAGAAATGATCTTGAGTAATACAGTTAACGTAGAACATACACAGTTTCCCGTTTGATTTTACGGCAGAACTAGAATATCAAGGGGATTCGGATCTGGTAGGAAAACAGATTTTTTTCTCTACCACCCGAATCAAGAAAATTGGCCTCGAATAAGTTTCTCATCCTTTGACCAGAACCACCGCTTATCCATTTTCTGTTTTGCAGTTCTTATTTTCCCCTCGCATTGAATGGAATTTTTCTATTTGCATCTCACTAGGAATTCCACTGGAACTTTCAGCTCAGATTTTATTCCAAAGATATTCATGCAACTCCATATTCGAATACTACAAAAATAACAATATGAAAAATATTTAATTATACCTAACACGTATGGCGTAGTCACAATGGAATTTAATGTTTAATCGACATCATATAATACTGTAGGTAATATAATATTTATTTTTTTATCACACCATTTAAATAATCTTCATTAGAAATAGATAACTGCTGACCAACTAGGTATACCTGTTCTGGTGACAGGAAAATTATTCGAAAAACAATTATTCAAATGCTCAATTTTACGAAAATCAATTTTACGAATGGCAATTATTCGAATCACATTTTTTCGAAAAACAATTTTCCGAACACACAATTATCAGAATTTACAATTGTTCGAATTTTTATGACGTCATATTGGTAGTATTGTGTGAGGAAAAAACCATGCCCCCAAGTCAAATTGAAAACGCTGTTCGTTATCGCCAAGCGCTAATTTTTTTTTCTATGTGATTTGACGTTTGTTGTAGAAATTTTTTCTACAATAACAAATAACAAACGTCAAATCCCATACAAAAAAAAATTAGCGCTTGGCGATAACGAACAGCGTTTTCAATTTGACTTGGGGGCCATAGATTTTTATTTGAATATACTAGATGTCGTAGTTATTTAGTATGGATCGAAAACAAATGACTCACTTTTTGCACGGAGTACTACATCTACATAGTATATTATATATAATAAAAATCTATGGAATAAACAACATGGCGACGCACCGCGCTGTCAGATATCCTAGGATGTACACCTATTTTTTAAACATAAACCTACAAAACTTTGGTAAAAATAGTTTGGTTAGGTTTGTTTGTAGTTATAATTGCGACTGGCGTGAGCCAGTTGCATTATATATTGAAAAAAGTAACTATAATATTAAAGTAAAATAACTAAATTGGTGTGAATACTAGATAAACATAAACTGGTGTACAAACTAGGCTATCCCGCGCTGTCAAATATCAGTTATTAAAAATATTATGTACCCAACAATAATACAACAAGTAAAAACTGTAAAAAAGTCTTCATCGAATATATTTTACTGGCAACAAATATGTCAAAGGAGGTAACATAATGACACAAAAATATATTAAATTCGGTCAATTGGTTTTCCAACAAATGTTAGTTCGAATAATTTGCTTTCGGACAATTGTCATTCTGATAACTGATTTTCGAAAAATTGTTATTCGTACAATTGCGCATTCGAACAATTGTGTTTCGAAGAATTTTCATGTAATCACCTGTTCTAGGGATAGCAATGTACATATTCCAACTGTCGATTTGTTCAGGAGAACTTTGTTCTCTTAACATATCGACAATGTATCAAGCCAGAATACGCGAGAATTGTATGGAGAGGTCTACTTTTTTCACGGCTTTTCCAACTTTGATGTCAAAAAACACCAACTTAGAGGCTTCGCAGCATATATGTTCCATACACGGATTTACTCAGAATTCGGAGTAGAACATTTCGTGTGTCTGTGTGTGTGTCCCCCCCCCTTATAACTTTTGATCCGCTCAATTTACAGAGGCCAAAATTTCAGAATATATAAAAAGTTACAGGCCCACAAAACTTTTATACTCGGAATTTTGAATTTTTGTTTTAGTCAGGGGTTATCAACTTTTGAATTTTTATTTTATTTTTCCCTATATCTCAGAAACCATAAAAGCTAGAACGCTGAAAATTGATATAAACATAGACAAATACAAAATCTCAAATTATTTTTTTCAAAAAAATTCCAGGGTCTCTCAAACATTTTTTATTAAGAAAAATATTTTTTTTATGATAAAATTATGAGTTTAACTGCCAATATTTCCAAAACTTATACAATTATCGAAAAAAGCCGAAACACCCCAACTAGATAATTTAATTTTCTATAAAAAATATTAACATTGTAGTAGAAGATCTCAATTTTTTTTTAACAATTTTTTTAAAAATTGAATTTAGTATGGTAGTCGCCTATACACAATATGTAAGAAGACTTAATAGTTTGATACTTCATCTCCAAACATACATACCATCATGCTATTTCATATTCTGGGTAGGAAAAAAGGAACTTCCTCCATACTATCCTATCTTGACATACATACCTACATATGTTGTATAGAAAACAAAATATCTGAAAATATTCAATAATTTGTATTTATGGGTTTATAGTTTGGTACATATTCTTCAACTATACATACTATCGCTATCGACAGTTGGATCTCATGTGTTACATGCAACTAGTATTATAATACACAGGAGGTATATAGGTTGTACCTATTTGTATTTTTAAAAAGTATCTAATGAATAAAAACTTAACTATTGCATATACATATTGTGTATGGTAGGTATCTTGTAATTTTTATTTGTTAATTGTACAAATAATCTGAAATAGTATCTCTTGAGAATACTGAACTGACAGAGCATAGATGTTATCCGTCAGATTTGAAAGTTCTATATATGTATTTGAATAATGTGTAACAATTCACCTGAAAATAAGTAATTATATTATTGCCATCTATGAAGTAACGAAGCAACCTTTCTTTTTTGTAACGCCATCTATTGAGAAATTAGTTTATTTGTAAACAATGAAAGCAACAGTCCTTATAATTTCATGCGTATATGCAATTTAAAAAAAATCGATAATAGCAACCATTGGATATTCCTGGCGGGAGTCGATGATATTTTTGACAATCTTTATGTCTCAATAGAGACGAAGTTGGTTTAAATATTTATAAGAGAACCAGAAAATCAGGCACTAATTGATCTAACGACTTGCCATCGGCTGATTTATATGATCACTTTAAGCGCTTGCGCAACGTTTACGATTTGTGCATTTTTATTGATTTATATATCACAATTATGAAAACTCCATATTATAATGTTGGATGGCATTTTTCAAATACTTTAAAAGGAGCTGAAAAAATTATCGCTATGACAAATTATATTCTCATAAAACGAATTAAAAATGGAATAAACATTATATTGCGTAGTATTTTTTTTTTTTATATAGCTTCTCGGGCAACTAACAGGTACTATGTCAAATGATTATTTAACACGCACCCAATAACAAGTTGCCACATTCTGGAGACTTACGATATTTATCGTCTCACAGATCCAGACTGAAAACACAATTTTAAAAACTGTGTCTCCACCGGGAATCGAACCCGGGACCCTTGGATCAGCAGACAGATATCCAACCAACTGAGCCAAGAAGGCCGAATTTTAAAATGATTCATGCAATATGTCGGCCTTTCTTGGAGAAAACAAACAGTGACACAGCGTGTTGTTTACAGTCATTATAATGATGAAGGTAATTAGCTTTTTTAGAGAGTCGTTACATTTTCAAAGAAACTGAAAACACTTCCTGTTACATAAGATACAGCTACCCCTCCACTCAAATAAACGACTTTGTATTTTATATACTTGTATTTTATACATATACTATACTTGTATTTTTAATTTATATGCATTTTTTGTTAACGTTTATTTTATTTCATATACAGGTTGTCTCAAAATAAAGTACCTATATATTTAGTGGATCGTTAAAAAAAGTAAGCCGTGTATCGATAAAATGTTTATTTTATTATACTTAAGTAAATATTTTAATTGCACATTTATTTATTTATTTATTTTCCCTTTCGGGAAAAAAATCCAATGTTTGCTTATATGCAATTAAAAATATATTCGATTTACATACAAATTGGTATAAGTAGGTAAAACAAGCCAAAAATTATATATTATTTCTGGCGCAGTTCAGGGGTGACATCTGTGCGAGACACCGTCATCTCATTTATAAGGACTGCTGCTTTCATTGTTTACAAATAAACTAATTTCTTGATTTCTCAATAGATGGCGTTACAAAAAGTTTTTTCCGTTACTGCAAAGATGGCAATAGTATAGTTCCTTATTTTCAGGTGAAATGTTACACACTATTCAAATATATAGAACTTTCAAAAATTACATTGATAAGGGAACTCAATAAGAAGGCATAATTGGTGAACGTTGCGCAAGCGCATAAAGTGGTCACGTAAACCAGCCGATGACAGGTCGTAAGCCCTGTAGGTGCCTCGAGTTCCGTGTTCTTCTACAATATCCCAACTTCGTCTCTATTGAGATGTTAAAAAAATGTATGTCACTAAAAATATATATTAAAGTACACAATTTGGGAATTTATTTCTTAAAAATAATATCGTCCAAATGTAGACCCTCGCGTTCGCAGCACTCATTTAATCGAACAGTAAAATTACTTATGACGGCTCGGCAGGTGGACTCAGTGATGGCTACTATTTCGTGATGGATATTTTCTTTCAAATGCGCCAAGGAAGTCGGTTTACTGGCGTTAACTTTATATTTAAGATTACCCCATAGGAAAAAGTCCATCTGGGTTAAAGCAAGACTGCGTGGAGGCAAATTTATGTCACCTCTCCTGGAGATCAATTTGCCTGGGAAAATTTCACGAACTCGTGGCAGAGATGTATTGGACGTGTGTGACGTTGCTCCGTCCTACTGGAACCATGTTCTTTGGTTATAGCCAGGAAAGTTTTGCAGTTCATGTACCAAGAAGTCGTCTTACATCTCCACAAAAGTTCAATATATCAAGGTACTTGAATTTTGTATACCAGACTTGTAGTTTATTGTCATGTTTTGTTTATACCATAACATGGAATGTGATTTATTATACCTAACAACAAATTTACGAAGTGGTTAGTTTGTACTGCTTAGAGTTTATTTGTAACCAGGACAGTCGATAAGATACTAAAATTAAATTAAACTAGTTGCATGTAACACATGAGATCCAACTGTCGATAGCGATAGTATGTATAGTTGAAGAATAAGTACCAAACTATAATCCCATAAACACAAATTATTTAATATTTTAAGATATTTTATTTTCTATACAACACTTGTACCTATGTATGTAGGTATGTCAAGATAGGATAGTATGGAGGTCAGTCCTTTGATCCTACGCAGAATATGAAAACAGCATGATGGTATGTATGTATGTTTGGAGATTAGTATCAAATAATTAAGTTTTCTTAGATATTGTGTGTAGGCGATTGCCATACAAATTGTATGAAGAAATGTCGTCACTAAATTCAATTTTTATAAAAATTGTTAAAAAAAGTTTGAGATGTGCTAATACATCTTTTATATTTTTTATAGAAAATTGAATTATCTAGTTGGGGTGTTTCGACTTTTTTCGATATTTTTAAAATATTTGGAAATAAAGGCAGTTAAACTCATAAATTTATCATAAAAAAAATATTTTTCTTAATAAAAAATGTTTGAGAAAGCCTGGAATTTTTCTGAAAAAATTAATTTGAGATTTTGTATTTTTCTATGTTTATACCAATTTTCAGCGTTCTAGCTTTTATGGTTTCTGAGATATATGGAAAAATAAAGTAAAAATTCAAAAGTTGATAACCCCTGACTGAAACAAAAATTCAAAATTCTGAGTATAAAAGTTTTGTAGGCCTATAACTGTTTATATATTCTGAAATTTTGGGCTCTGTAAATTGAGCGGATCAAAAGTTATAAGGGGGGGACGGGCACACAGACACACGAAATGTTCTACTCCGAATTCTGAGTAAATCCGTGTATGGAACATATATGCTGCGAAGCCTCTAAGTTGGTGTTTTTTGACTTCAAAGTTGGAAAAGCCGTGAAAAAAGTAGACCTCTCCATACATTTCTCGCGTATTCTGGCTTGAAACATTGTCGATATGTTAAGAGAACAAAGTTCTCCTGAACAAATCGACAGTTGGAATAAACATTAAAAATAAAAAAACGTTTATAACTTAATTCCACTGTTTATTTAGACTATAATCTACAACCGGTTTCATGCTAAGCATATTTTCAAGATGTACTAGTAAAAAGAAAAAAAAAACATTAAGTGACTATGGAGTCCAATTTTAACAAGATGAAATTCTTCACATTGAAGTATGTGTGTTTGTAAGATATAGTTTTTATATCAATCATGAGTAATTTGGTAAAACTAGTTGCATGTAACACATGAGATCCAACTGTCGATAGCGATAGTATGTATAGTTGAAGAATAAAAATCAATCTATTAACCCATAAATCCAAATTATTGAAAATTTTAACACATGTTGGTATGTATGTCAAGATAGGCCAGTATGGAGGTCAGTCCTCTTTTCCTTCCCGGAATATGAAAACAGCATGATGGTTCTGTATGTATGTTTGGATATTAAAATCCTATCAAACTATTAAGTCTTCTTACATATTGTGTATAGGCGACTGCCATATAAATTGTATGAAGCGATGTCGTCACTAAATTCAATTTTTATAAAAATTGTAAAAAAAAATTTGAGATGTACAAATACAATGTTAATATTTTTTATAGAAAATTAAATTATCTAGTTGGGGTGTTTCGGCTTTTTTCGATATTTTTAAAACAAATTGGAAATATAGGCAGTTAAACTCATAAATTTATCATAAAAAAAATATTTTTCTTAATAAAAAATGTTTGAGAAACTCTGGATTTTTTTTTAAAAAATTCATTTGACATTTTGTATTTGTCTATGTTTATACCAAATTTCAGTGATCTAGCTTTTATGGTTTCTGAGATATATGGAAAAATAAAGTAAAAATTCAAAAGTTGATAACCCCTGACTGAAACAAAAATTCAAAATTCCGAGTATAAAAGTTTTGTAGGCCTGTAACTGTTTATATATTCTGAAATTTCAGGCTCTGTAAATTTAGCGGATCAAAAGTTATAAGGGGGGGACGGACACACACACACACAGACACACAGACACACACACACACAGACACACAGACACACACACAGACACACAAAATGTTCTACTCCGAATTCTGAGTAAATCCGTGTATGGAACATATATGCTGCGAAGCCTCTAAGTTGGTGTTTTTTGACTTCAAAGTTGGAAAAGCCGTGAAAAAAGTAGACCTCTCCATACAATTCTCGCGTAATCTGGCTTGATACATTGTCGATATGTTAAGAGAACAAAGTTCTCCTGAACAAATCGACAGTTGGATAAAGTCAACAGAATGATCCAACTGTCGATTTGTTCAGGAGAACTTTGTTCTCTTAACATATCGACAATGTATCAAGCCAGAATACGCGAGAATTGTATGGAGAGGTCTACTTTTTTCACGGCTTTTCCAACTTTGAAGTCAAAAAACACCAACTTAGAGGCTTCGCAGCATATATGTTCCATACACGGATTTACTCAGAATTCGGAGTAGAACATTTCGTGTGTCTGTGTGTCTGTGTGTGTGTCTGTGTGTCTGTGTGTCTGTGTGTGTGTGTGTCTGTGTGTCCGTCCCCCCCTTATAACTTTTGATCCGCTCAATTTACAGAGCCTAAAATTTCAGAATATATAAACAGTTACAGGCCTACAAAACTTTTATACTCGGAATTTTGAATTTTTGTTTCAGTCAGGGGTTATCAACTTTTGAATTTTTATTTTATTTTTCCATATATCTCAGAAACCATAAACGCTAGAACGCTGAAAATTGGTACAAACATAGACAAATACAAAATCTCAAATTAGTTTTTTCAAAAAAATTCCAGGGTTTCTCAAACATTTTTTATTAAGAAAAATATTTTTTTTATGATAAATTTATGAGTTTAACTGCCTATATTTCCAAAACTTTTACAATTATCGAAAAAAGCCGAAACACCCCAACTAGATAATTTAATTTTATATAAAAAATATTAACATTGTAGTAGAAGATCTCAATTTTTTTTTAACAATTTTTTTAAAAATTGAATTTAGTGACGACATCGCTTCATACATTTTGTATGGCAGTCGCCTATACACAATATGTAAGAAGACTTAATAGTTTGTTACTTCATCTCCAAACATACATACATACCATCATGCAATTTGCATATTCTGGGTAGGAAAAAGGATCTTCCTCCATACTATCCTATCTTGACATACATACCTACATATGTTGTATAGAAAACAAAATATCTGAAAATATTCAATAATTTGTATCTATGGGTTTATAGTTTGGTACATATTCTTCAACTATACATACTATCGCTATCGACAGTTGGATCTCATGTGTTACATGCAACTAGTATTTAGATATCGATTTAAATATTGTTTATTTCTAAATTAATTTTTTAAATCGTTTATATTCTTGAACATTATTTTGACCATAATATGGAGAGAGCTCTAGAAATATGTTCATTTTATAGATACTTCCATTGAGCAGGTATTCATTTTTTCTCTTTATTGAAAGTTATAAAAGTTTTAAAAAATTTAAGTAACTAAACTTGTGAACTTAATTATACTTTTAAATTATTTTATTTCAAAACGATTATTTTTTCAACGATTATTAATTTACATAATTAACCTTTAGGTTTTAAAATTGTGGTTTTTTTACCAGTGAGAGCAATGTTTGCCTACGTACATACATCACGCAATTTCCCTCACGGGTTAGGCAGAGAGAACTGACCGCCACATTTTTCTATCTTGACACACATTCATCGCCTCGTCGACATTCATACATCGTCTTATACATGTTTGTCTATTGTTCACGCTTCTTACATTTTCGTCTTACAGAATATTGTTCGCACGGTCGTGCCATCCTTTTCTTGGGCTCCCCCGACTTCTTATTCCGTTCCTGTCGGCTTTATATATTCATTCATTCTTCATTCATTCTTACCAAGTGGCCAAACCATCTCAAGGTGATAACTTTCATTCTGTTAATTACATCTTTCTTCATCTTACGTTCTTTACATTATTGCGACAATATTCGTTATGGCATTAGTAAAATAGAAGTCACTAGCGGACCCGTCAGACGTTTTCCTGTCCGAACTATTTGTGAAACAAAAAAATATATGTAACATATATTTGAACCATGTGGATGTTATTATTCGTTGAGCAAACATACATTTTCTTGTTTGATGAGCCGCTAAACAATTTTGAGGTTAGATTGATTGTTATTTCGTATATAATTGCAATACAGCATATACTGACAGATTTCTTAGTGTTGTCAGATGGAAAAAACTAAACATTTCCAATACGACATTAGCGCCACCTATTGTAACTTATAGGTATATAAAAAAAAAATTTTTATTTTTCTTTTACTAAATTAATGTTTCAAATTCCATTTTGTAAACGTAAACCATTCAGGGACTCACACAAACACACAAAAAATTTCATCAAAATCGGTTCAGCCGTTTTGGAAGAGTTCTGTGACATACACATGTACAGAAGAATTATATAATATATAAAGATAATGAATATATTAATAAATAAATAAATATTATAAACTTAAATTTAACTTATTTTAAAAGTGTTTTTTATCAGTATCCTTAAAATAACCGGCAAATTATTTTTCACACCAAATTTCTCCGAAGTATACATATTTATGAGATAATCAATTGGGACTTTTGAATATTTTTATCTTCCGGCAGGCGTTCGGATTATTATTTTTTTTCATAAATATTTTTTTTTATGTTGGTACTTATCTAATAATATCACGAACGGATTGTAGGCGTTCAATTAAGTGATTATTAGAAAAGAAATTTTATTTAATATCGCACAAAATGAAAAGATTTCATTTGAAAATGGTACTAAGACACATACATATGTTATTTCATTTGTAGGTACATTATGCTTTCAAATGTCTGTATGTTATTTTGAACGATACCGATGATGATTTTAATTAGATAATATTTTCTTTGTCTTTTCAGTTCATTATAGTTTTGTGTTTTATGGCATTGCTTTGCATGGTCATCCAATGATAGCAAATTCGAACCACACCTATACCTCGACCGATGTCTTTCCTCTATAACACGAATATGTGAATCTGTATATATTGACTTTGCCTAGTCGGGTGGCGATTAAATTACAATATCAACGCTTTTTCTTACATCATCATTTATATTTATTCAAAATTTATTAAATAAAAAGTATGTACATTTAGAGATTGTCAACCTTTCAAGTAGAAAAATGTCGAACACTAACATAATGTGGAAAGTTCAGTGTTACCATAAACCACTCGTTTTGTCTTTCATTTAAATAAATCGAATATACACAGGTGGCAGACCACTTCGAAAACCAATTACCTTTGGATAATTTGTTAAACATCTATTAATTTCATGAGATAAAGTTCGTCTAAATATTTAATATTTCTTCATCTTTTTCTACATAACATTAACCAAATATCATTGGATATTTTGTCAAAATTATATTAGATTTTATGATCAAGTGATTAAATATTCCTTCATCTTTGTTTACATAATACAAAACCAATTATTATTGTATAATTTGTAAAAAAAAATATTCAGTTTATGAGAAAATTTTGAATAAATATTTAATATTTCTTCATCTTTTTGTATATATAAAAGACAAAAATATTATACTAGCGTGTTTATTACCATTGAGATTCCAACCAGCCAGGATAATTGATTGACTTAAAAATATTAATCTTTCAACACAAATTAATATGATTTGTTAAAAAAATCTATTTTGGAATATTTATATTTTTTGACACACTTTTACATATTTTCAAATAATTGTGTACTTGAATTGTTTCCTGATATTGTTTGTGTATAAAAACACATAAGCGTCAGTTCTTTACCCGACAATTTATTATGTATATTAAAAAAATTCAATTTCAAAGAAGGCATTCTTATTCCGAAAGATAGTTACAATACAATGATAAATAGTTACTGTTTTTTGTTTTTCGTTGAAATATTCAATTAAATTTCAAAAATTAAGTAGCAACGATTATATATACTTTGGATAGCGTCATTTTATCCTTTGACAAAAAAATGATATCAAGCTTTGTGATAAAAACAATGAATCTAAAATTTGTAGGTCAACACACGAGATAGTGTTATATAACTATTAAATGAGATAAGACAACTGAAAATTTAAAGAAAGGAGAGATAAAAAAATCGAGAAGGAAATTTGAATTTGACTCGAGTAACAAAAAAATGTAGGTGTGAAGAAGGACGAAAGACATAGACGTTAGGATGAAAAATTCAAAGTGTTATTTGGTTAAAATCAGGGACGCTGCAAGGCTGAATATTTTTATACACTTTTATTTAACTTCACCTGTCTGTCCGTACAGGAATTTTGAATTTATTCCGTTCTGTTGGAGCCCTGAAACTTTCAGAATTTGTTTATTACCGATGACAATGCATGTTAGAACTGCCCTTATTTGATATTTTGATGAAATTAAATCAGAAACTGTGTTTCATAAAAACTCAGTTTATTTTTTTAAGTAGGTACCATTTATATCGTTTTACAATAGATTATAATACAACTATGTTTGACATTATGTTTTTGGCATTGGCAGTATGAATGTAATCTATATACGGTCTGATGTGAAATATTTTTGTATTTTTCTCTGTATCCGGAACACAATAATTTTTTTATTCATTTATTTTTTATTTTATATTACTTTTCAAGTAATTAACAGTTAGGTACTTTGTCAAATATTAATTTAACCTGAACCCAATAACAAGTTGCCACTTTCTGGAGACTTACGATATTGATTATTTTTTTTATTTATTTATTTTTTATTTTATATTATTTCTCAAGCAATTAACAGGTAGGTACTATGTCAAATATTAATTTAACACGAACCCAATAACATGTTGCCACTTTCTGGAGACTTACGATATTGATCGTCTCACAGATACAGACTGAAAACACAATTAAAATCTGTGTTTCTACCGGGAATCGAACCCGGGACCTTTGGATTAGACACCTAACCAATTGAGCCACATAGACCGACCATATTCATATTCGTTTTCGTAGCCGCCGATATTTAGTCACTCGAAATCCACAAGCGTTAGTTACGAATCGATTATTTATAATACGTATAATGTTGCTACGGACGATAATTTTATATAATGCTGCTTATTATATAAAATAAAATGGTTTCAATGAAATTAAAATAAGTAGATATAGTGCTTAGTAGCATTGTAGTAATTAATTTTATAAATCTTTGGACATTCTCGCTTATTTGAATTTGAATTTAAAAAAAAGTCACGAAATATTAATGTTTCAACAACATCTCCGGACGGCCCTACATCTTATGAATCTTTGAATTCGAGAATAGATGAATAACATAAATACTTCATACAGGATAACAGTGATGCTGTGAGAGAAGGATCTCGGATGATTCTCTCTGAAGAAAATACTCGTAAAGCGAGGATAAAAATTCATTTATATATTTATTTGAAATGCATTCAACCTTTGATCACAAATAGAAATGTTTATTCCATAGCAAAGGTACACAAATATTTTAAATATGTATGTAATTGAAATGATGTTTCGTGAAACATTTCTAAATTAATATGAAATAGGCTTGTGGGTAGTAATGAAAAATAATATAAATAAACCCATATAATTTCTATTATTTTTTAATAATTTAAAAAAGATTTTTCTAAAAATACTTTAGGAAAATATATATTTGTTAAAATCATCTAAACTTCAAACTACCCATAAATATGGATTTCTACAAATTGGAAGCCTTCGATATTGGAAGAATCGATAGATTGAAGACTGCAATATTATTGACGCGTTTTGTGCAAGTCACACGTTCTGAAAAATGATCAACGTCAGACGATGCGATGTGCCTTGCCTGAAACGTATCAAGATTTTTTTCATAATAGAAAATTAATAATTTGGTAAAAATTAATAATTTAGTGTATTGTTCTTATTGACGAAATAATATTTAGTTTTAATAAAAATTATAAGTCGATAAGTCATAAAATTAAATTATTATGAGTCCAATTGACTAATATTAGGAAATTGGTTTGCAGCAAAGTGATTTATCTCTCTCTCCATTCCACTTGGTCTTTAGCGACTCTCTTCAATTCTGTGTAGGAGGTACACTTCATGTCGTGGTACGCCTCCTCTAGATACTACCGGCGGGGACATCTTGGAGATCAGCAGAATGTCCGTGTTTCGGTTCTCCCGTTGGCTTTCGAGCTTTCAGGGAATTTGTGTATTCTTGGGTAGACAAATGAGATATTTTGAGAGGGGAGGGCCCCATACCCTGCAGTGACATTACTGTAAATATAACAATAAATTAATTAAGTTACTACCTATTTGATTTATAGCTTATTCAATTTCACTAAGTATGTTCTGAATGAAAATAAAAATTAACATTAAATTAAGCAATTTATTTTTTTCATCTTGATTATATGCTTCGAATGAGTTATTATATAGCACGCAGATTTATCAACTTAACATGAGTACTGAATATACGATGGCAGAGCGGTTAGCGCGCTGGGCTAGTAATCCAGTGGTCGCGAGTTCGAATCCTGCCTCGACCGATTTCGTTCACCTATAGCACAATCATTTATATGCTTATTTTAGGGAACGTAGTAAGATGTATATTATTTAACAAGGATATATTCATTTTTTTTTTTTTTTAAAAATGTTTTTTTTATAAAAAAAATGTTTTTTTTATAATATTTCTGCACTCATAAGTTTTTTTTAATCTTAAGGTCCGCATCCCCATCTGCAAATGTCAAAAAATCTGCATCCGCATCATCCCTGGAAAAAAATAAAATTGCAGGTTTCAGACATAAATTAAAAATAAATATATTTTCAAAATGAGCTTCCGTTTTGTATGAACTTTTGTAGGAATCGTTTAGTTCAATGTTATTCAATTTCGTGCGGTGTTTTCTTAAAGCTGCATATAATACGTGGCTTGCGTTTCTATTAGACAAGGAATATTGTATGTTTTCACATTTAAGAGCGCTATTCCATCTGAATTTACTGTTTTGTATAATATTTTATACGAATATTTTTTTATTATTGCATATGCGCAAACATTGGATGCACCTCAGGTATAAGAATTGTTGCTCTCATTATTTACAAAAAAAACAATTCTCTCAATAGATGGCGTTACAACAAAAATAAATAAAAATAATAAGAATGTTGTTCATAATTTCACACATAGATGGCTGTAGTAAAAATTCCTTATTTTCATGCGAAAAGAATTTCAGTATTTCAATATATAGAACTTTCAAAATTGAATTGATAGGGATCTCATTAATAAGGCATAATTGGTGAACGTTGCGCAAGCGCATAAAGTGATCACGTATACCAACCGATGATAGGTCGTAAGCCCTGTAGGTGCCTTGATTTCCCAGTTCTCCTACAGTAAATATTCCAACTTCGTCTCTATTGAGATAATTAAAAATCTGTTAAAAAATATTTTATACATTGAATAACTTGTTTCCACGTCCATAATTTGACTATCCTTATTCGTACGACGACGATATACCTGCCATGTCTCCAGGTGCATATTTTGAACAAGTCTTTCCTATTTCGTAATCACCTGGTCTTTTTCCACCTTCGCTGAAAGGTGACAGTAACAGATTCTAGACTAATGTGTTTAGAACTAATTTTTGACCATTTAAGATCCAGATTTGGGTCAAAAAGCCTTTATCTTCAATGCTTGGTTTGAACCAATCCAAGGATTGAAATTATGAAGACGCAAATTAAGTGAAAAAAATACTTATTTGAATGTCGGACTTCGTGGTTCAGTTGGTTAGGTATCTGACTGCTGATCCAAGCGTCCCGGATTCGATTCCCGGTAGAGACACATATTTTAATTGTGTTTTCAGTCTGGATGTGTGAATCGTTTAATATCGTAAGTGAGAATGTGGCAACTTGTTATTGGGTGCGTGTTAAATAATTATTTGACATAGTACCTACCTGTTAGTTGTCCGAGAAGCTACATTAAAATAAAATAAAGTAAAACCAGAATTCTGCTTAAGAAGTCGAGTAGAGATTTCTAGTAGTTTTTTTTTCTCTCTTTTAAAGTATTTCAAATGCAAGAATAAAAAAAATATTTGAAAATTGTTAAAAAAAAGGTATTTTAAATGTATGTACTACAGTTAGGAATGTTTACAGTATTCCATTTAAAATATTTGACGTTCATTCCCAAATTCCCTGTGTATTTTGTTAAGTCCCCTTCTTGTGCGATGACAGCTTTCTCAGCAAACTGTTTGCGGAGCAATAACTAAGAACTTAATCTGTGATTTCTTTATCTCTATACTAACTTTTCTACTTCCTACTTTAACAAGACATAAAAGCCATTTCAATTTATAATCTGCTGAAGATTTGTGTCTCTCAAGAGTTTTGTATACACTGACAACATCCGATTAATGGATTATTTTCTGGGCGACATTTCTAACGACTGTTGAAATATTTCAAATAAAATAAACATCCATAACTTTTTATATAACGTCTCAATTCAACATTATTTCTTTCGGAATATGACATTGAAAAATTATCAATCGATATTTCAGTATACATACTATTAAATATTATTTTATCATAATTTTATATCGTCCATCAAAATAACATTTTTATGTATTAATATTATTGCATTTTTTGTTGTTGTTTAACAAGTGTACTCTCATATGTTTTTTTTAAGAACGTGACCTTAAAATTGTAACCAATTAAGGTAATCGAGTATAGTTTAGTATCAATAATCTTTAATATTGTGTCATCAATATTTTATGTGTGTGGACATTTATTAGGGAAACAAAAATATTTGGCTGGGAAAAGTTGGTATGTCTGTTATAGTAAAAAAATACACGAAGGACAACTTTTAATGTCATATAAAAACGGGTATAGGAAAAGTATTATATGGGTTGTATCAATACAAGTTTTTACACTTTTTTTATGAAGGTAATAGTGGGGAGATAAGTTTTCGCATTATTCTATCATGTTTTTTTTTTAAATAAAAATTTCGGTTGGACGAGAGCGTATCTATGAGTTTTGTGTATATTGTGCTTGGTGTACTATCGAATTTGTGGTTTATATACACCCCAAACTATAGGTCAATCAACTTCTTATCTATGTATTAACAATTGAAGCGAAAATTTCGGTCTCCTCTTTAAGAAAACTGCGCGCACGGATGAGTGTAAGATTTGGTATTGTTAAAGCTCATATGGAGAAGTATGTAGTGCAGAAAGCTAAAATTTGTACATAATATTATGTATGTGTTACAAATTCATTACATACTTACTTTCCGTGTCCAAGATCATTAACCTATATCGTGTCCAGTTGCAGCCATAATAGCATTCTCATTCGCTTGCCACAGATCCTCCTCAGAGCACCCTCCTTCCAAAAGCGCGCAGATCAGCAGATGTGACATGTTCTGCGTCTCCCCACATTCGCATGCCATGTCCTGGTCATCCTCTAACATTCTCCATTTGTCCAGAGGGGCTACTCATGACACTTTCTTAATGCGTTCTTGGCTTGCCTTAATCTTAAAAATTTATAAATCTGTACTCGATTAAAATCCAATTTTTATCTTGATCTACATTTAATCACTAAAAATTGTTAGTATCAACGTTTACTATTAAATTTTCATTAATTTGTATAAATTTATATTATTATTCAAATAATTTAGATTCAAATATTGCTAAATTCTGAAGCTGGTCTTGATTTTACTGTTATCAACTTCATGAGTAGCCCTGCTGGTTAACCTTGCACCTACCTACACCCGTCCATAGTCCATTCAGGGATTTCCAGGTTGCATATGTTAGTCGGTGACCCGTTGGAAATATCTCTGTTGGTTCATGGAAGTTTTCACTTCCTAGCCCTTCCTTCCACAGCTCGTCTCTTCTCTTTTCACTGGTTGAGGTTAGTGCGATTATATTCCTGAGAAAACTGTTTCTAGACACATTAATACATTAAACTTGAAATTGTTAAAAAACACACATTGTAGAAAACATCAGGTGATGGGTGTCAATGTTATAGGATAAGTGGATATAAAAAACGATCTCACCGATGTTTCCTAATTTGCTGGTTCACAGTAATTGTTTCTCTTGTGTGCACTGGTCGAAACATCCACACGCGGTGATCTTCAAACTTGTACTAACTTTTTTCAATTGTCACTAATTATTGTTACGCAAAATTGTTGCGATTAACTTTAAGTGACAATAATTCTCGAACACATCGGTGAGGGGACAATGGCAAGGAAGGGAAAAATGCTTCTTCACACATCACTTTCATAAAATAGCATTGAAGAATTATCAGGATTTCTCAATAAAAAAGAATTTAATTCAAAAATAATTTAACAAACTCATTTCATGAAAATGCTGAAAATTTTCCATACGAAATTTTAATATCTACTTTGTGAAGTGAATTGCTAATGAAGAGTATTGCGTTGTTTTACGACCCACATGTTTTTTTTATGAATTTAATTAGAGCTAATGATTTTTTTTTTAAATATCGCTTAAGATATTTCTTAAAAATTATGAGATCAGCAAATTGTAATACATTCTTGGAAAAGCATTGGTTAAATATAGAATATCTATACGAGACTTTTGACTTACGAAATTCTGCGCAATTTATCATTATTTGAATCGATTAAAACATACGCAAAATATACTGATTTTTAGTAAAACAAGCTGAAATTTTATTCGATGAACATATTTATAATACCTATAATGTTTACTTAACAAACAGAAAACATGTATGTAAATAAATTTGTCAAACGATATTTGATATGATGTTTTCCATGCGAATGAATATTATTTATTAGTTTAAACTTGATGTCAAATAAACATCATTATACAGTATTTAAAGTATGTAATATCGTCGATTTATTGAGAGTAAATAAATGGAAGGATAATGGATGGTATAAAGACCATGGACTGGTTTTAAAATTATATTCAATATAGCGGAAAATGGAATTTGTAGGTAAACATTGTTTAGTGAAAATGTTCAAATACAAATATTATTTATTAATGATTAATTATTCACATCTCAATAGAGACGAAGTTGGAATTCCAACTTCCTATTCTAGTGACATATAAAAAAAATGTCATAAAATATCATTTACTCTCGACAGGGAAAATAATACAATATTTGTGTGTTTGCAACTCTAAAATATTCAAATATTATTACTAGTTGCATGGAACACATGAGATCCAACTGTCGATAGCGATAGTACCTATGTATAGTTGAAGAAAACGTACCTAGCTATAAACCCATAATTCCAAATTATTGAAAATTTTTAGATATTTCGTTTTCTATACAACACATGTAGGTATGTATGTCAAGATAAGATAGTATGGAGGCCAGTTTTTTTCCTACCCAGAATATGAAAAAAGCATGATGGTATGCATGTGAACTGGGGGGCAAGTCTGGTCCGACTGGCGATTACCCATATCATGGATATAATTTTCATATGGAGTTCTATGACATCTAAAGATATTATAGAACTCCATATTATAATTATATCCATGATATTGGTAATCGTGAGGGTTTTGATTTCGCCGGTGGGACCAGACTTGCCCCCAGGTCTATATTTTTCGTGTTTTTTTTTCAACTTTGAAGTCAAAAACACCAACTTATAGGCTTTGTAGCATATATTATATTATGTTCTATATATGGATTGACTCTGAATTTGGAGTAGAACATTTAGTGTGTCTGTGTCCCCCTTATGACTTTTGATCCGCCTTATTCACAGAAACTGAAATTTCAGAAAATTTTAAGCTCTCGATACTTTTTTACTAAGAATTTCAAATTCGTATTTCAGTCAGGGGTTATCAACTTTTGAATTTTTACTTTATTTTCCATGTATCTCAAAAACTATAAAAACTAGAACGCTGAAAATTTGTATAAATATATACAAATACAATATCTCTAATATTTTTCGAAAATTTCAGAGTTTCTCAAACATTTTTTGTTAAGAAAAACATTATTTTTGTGATAAATTTATGTGTTTCATTGTATTTCCATTTTGTTAAATATCCTAAAACGCCGAAACACCCCAACTAGATAATTTAATTTTCTTTAAAAAAATACATTCACTATAGAAAAAATTTATTATATAATTTTTGTAAAAATTTAATTTAGTGACGACATCATTTCAAAAGTTTGATACTTAATCTCAAAACACACATACAGACATACCATCAAGCTGTTATAATCATATCTTGAGTAGGAAAAAAGACTGATTTCCACACTATCCTATCCTGACATACATGTTTTGTATAGAATACAAAATATCTGAAAATATTAAATAACTTGGATTTAAGGCTTTATTATTTAGTAGCTATTTTTCATCTCGTTCTTCCCTAAAGTTTCATCTCCTTCTTACATTAAAGGTTATCGGCCAATTTCTCTTATTGATTCTCTCCAAAGTTATTGAACCCATCGTCTACAACTAGTTCAACATTTTTTTGGTGAATAACAATCTACTCGATCCTCTTCAGTCATTTTTTCGTCCTGGTCACAGTACCACTTAAGCTCTATTCAAAATCACCGATGATATTAGGTGCACTATGAATGATAGAAACCTACTATACTGATACTACTTGACTTCAGTAGCGCATTTAACTCAGTTGACTTTGACGTACTTCTAGCGAGAATGCTGTTCGTAAACATTTTTCAACAATACCTGTGTGGCGAGGATGTACCTCCCCATCAAGGATGCCATATCGCTCGGACGATCTCGCTTCTCACGAAGATTGCCGAAGACGACCGAGAGACAGCGCATCGTATTTCGATCAACAAACGTGGCGAATGATTCGCTCGTCAGCCAGGCGTTCAAGCACAGTGTTCAATAAATATATTATTTTATCCCGACCCCAGTATTCGCGGAGCAATTACTTACATTTAAATTTGTTAACTGTTTAATTTGAAAATATAATCAATCTGAGTAAGTTTTCTTTTATTATGAAACCTATCATCACTCTATTATTTCAATTATAAATAAATGTCAAATGATTATAACAAGTGCAATATCTAAAAATAGTTGTATGTGTTTTGGGAGATGATTTGGAACACGTAATTTAAACTCGCAACCTTTTCTGATATCTTATTAATAATCTAATTAAATATAAAACTTCCTCCCAACTCACATACCGCTAAACCTGAAATGGTTCAGTTGCCTGCGTGGACGCTCACAAAAAATTCAAATTAACAAAGACTGATCTAACTGGACTAAAAGGAGGTATACTTTTGCCATTACTTTTCTCCATATTCATAAATTCCTTAGTGAAAAATATAAAATGCAAATATCATATATTTGCGGACGACTTCCAAACATATATTATTTCAAACCTGAAGACCTTTCCCTCGCTGTAGTGTAGAGACACTGAATGCCGATTTAATTACATTCTAAATTGGACAAAAAAAACAGTCTCCTGATTAATCCCACTAAATTAAATACAATACAGATTGGAGGACATCGTCTGTACCTTAGAACTATACAATCGACTATTTTACCGAATTCTTGACAATGTTGTAATCATTCCTTTTTCTTCGGAGGTCAGAAACCTTGGTCTGATCATTAATTGTAACTTCTCATGGTCAAATCACATAAAGGGAGTAAGCTAATCGATTTTTCGATTTTTCCATGGGCTAAACCGTCTTAAAAACTACCTTACTCAAAATATCAAAATAACTCCTACACAACAACTGATGTTACCTCTACTCGACTACGCAGACGTAGCTTACCTAGACGCTACTGACGATCAACTTTACAAACTTGAGAGACTGCAAAATGTCTGCATACGGTACGTGTTTGGACTTGGAAAAGTTTGATCACGTGTCTGAAAGCAGGAAACAGTTGAAGTAGCTCAAAATCCGAGAATGAAGAAATTTCCATTTTCTTTCCTTACTTTATCAGACAATTAAGAACCCTCTCATACCTAAGTACCTCAAGGAGAAATTCGCCCATCTTTCATCTCATGGCCTAAATTTACGGTCTCAAAACCAAAGCACGCTCTCATTACAAATACACCACACATTCTCCTACACTTACTCGTTCACAATACGCGCAGCCCAGTTGTGGAACCAATTACTCAATGGTATAAGAGACGCTTCTGAAGTCACACTTCTTATCCTAATACCTATAATTCCTTTATCCTTCATCCCTTCACCACCCATCCTTTTCCTTTTTTTTAGACATTATCATTATTATTTTAATTTTTTTTTTATGTATAAAATTTTTTATTCTCATTGTAATGTATACCTTTTAATTTCTATTTATTAAATATATTTTTTACTTGCTTATACTAATGTATTTACTAGTGTGGTTGACTGGTAGAAATTGCCTACGGGTAATAAGTCATTGTGTGAATTTCTTTTTTTTCGTTATAAAAGTATTTTATTATTATTATTATTAGCTTTATCAAATATAGATACTAACGCCATCGGCAGTTGGATCTCATGTGTTACATGCAACTAATTTATATATCACTGATTTCATTTCGAGTTTTCTGTGAACAACTGTATTCGTTGTACACCAAGGCGAAGTTTAAACTATCAGATTGACCATTAGGAAGTTTGTATAGACTTGACTACATCATTTCAAATACATAGTTTTGACCTCCATCAAAACTATGTAGTTTGGTCGGAGTTTCAGTCAAATCTATAAAGTCTTCGGAAATTTGAAAGACCTAATCAATTGTTAAATACCAAATAATGATTTGAACGCGATAGTAAAAACTAACGATGATATTATCGATAAAATAAAAAATATATATAAAACCAATTTGTGTACATACGTTATTTTTATATCAGAAGTTCGATTTTGTATAAACACCAAGAGATCTCCCAAAAAAGAAGTGTCAAAGGAAAATCGTTTACAAAGTACCAAAAATATACAAAGGTACACTTCGTTTACGAGCGTAAACCGTTTACTTAAATATCTCAAAGATCTTGTATGTACCTATTTATATAAAATTGATTTGCAGATCAATGGGACAGAATAAAAATAAAGAAAAACGAGTGGGTTGTGGCCAACACTAAACTCTCCACACTACAAATATTGACAATGAAATATTTTATTCATTCTAAATTTTACTACCAGGAATATAAATTTTCTAACGATAGTATGTATATTTTCATGTTAAGATAGACAAACTATTAATGCAGTATGGTGTAGAATTCTAATGTTGTATGAAATATTTTAATAAAAGCAGATAAATTTTGTTTTAAAGGACGCGAAAGCATTTTCAAAATTTTGACACGTGATATCATATGAAGAAATTTTTTGTTATTTATGGAAAGCTAATCAGTTCTATGTTCAAGCTCTTTACATTATAACATGAAATCAAATTACTGAACGTTTCCATACATAGAAATTTATCTAATTACATTTTTATTCATACTAAATGTTACTATCAGGAATATAAATTTTCTTAGTATATTTTTATGTTAAGATAGACAAACTATTAATGCAGTATAGTGAAGAATGCTTATTTTGTATGAAATATTTTAAAAAAAGCAGATAAATTTTGTTTCAAAGAGCGTTAGAGCATTTTGACAATGTTGACACGTGATATCATATGAAGAAATTTTATATCTATGAAAAGCTAATCAGTTCTAAGTTCAAGCTATTAATATTCTTATATCAATATGAAATCAATGAACTGAACATTGCCAAATATAAAAAAATTCTCTTGTTACATATAAGTTTCATACAAATATCCATTAAATAAAATATAATTTTTGAAACCGTTGAATATTTTTCTTTTAACATTGACCAACTTTGAATACAATTTTATGAAGATTCTTGGTGTTGTATAAATAGTTGAAACCAAATTAAAATATCTCTAATTTCCAGGTCGTGAGAGCATTTTTTCAGTTTTAATAGATGAAATCATAAAGAAACATTGGGAAAAAATGAACCGTTGTCTATGGAAAACTAATCAGCTCTAAGTTTATAGACTTAACACATGTGATATCAATATGAAGTCAATCGGACTTATAGTTTGGGCTGCAGAGAGGACACAAAAAAAAAACAACGTAAATGATGAATTCATAGAGAAGAAATCAAAAGTTGTCTATGGAAAACTAATCAGCTCTAGGTCTTTGCACTTTACACATATGATGTTAATATGAAGTCGATCGGACTTATAGTTTGGGCTGTAGAGAGGACACAAAAAAGATAAATGCTACGGCGTACGGCGTATACGCCATACACACAAACACATCACGACGAAAGTCATAGTGTGCATTCTCTATAAGATACCCATTGAGAAATTGATGTAAAAAAAATACGCTTAAATTTTGCGAAATCATGACTCTCCCCTATTCCATAGTGTGGAGAGTAAAAATCATAAAATCAATAAATCATTCAATTGATATAACAATTCAATTTTATATGTCTTGTTTTTTTATGTTTATCTACTGTAATATTTGTTATCTTTATGTACTTTATATATTTTTGTCATGGCATAATCTTATAACCATAGGACACATTTGATTGTATATTATCATCAACTCTGGTTGGAAAAAAAATATCGTTTGGCAATAAGCCCGCTAGTGTACAAATTATGTGTACAAGATGATAAATAAATAAATTAATGTTCGCCTGTAATTTAATAATTTATTTATTTTATTTATTTATTTATACATCTTCTTGTACATAATATAAACAAATATAATTATACACTGGCGGGCTTATTGCCATTAGGAAATTTCTTCCAACCAACCAGATATATGTTCCAGATATAATAATCTTATGTTCCCTTCTTTCGGAACTTTGTTGACTTGGCCGTGCCAATGGTTTTGTATGCAAATGAATCGGTTGACCCATGACATCAAATTAAGATATTTATGTATGTAGAAAAATGAGTTTATTTCGACGTCGTGGACTGACAAGATAATGCCATGTACAAAATGGTTAAAGAGACCTCTCGAGGAAGCCAGAAATGCTTATTTCCTTTAGAAATATCTCTTTTTATGGGTATAAATTTTTATTTAGTAAAATATTCATAGCAATCTTTATCTTGTTCCTCAGAAAAAGTAATATTTTGCGGGAGGGGAAATGTTGCAAAGAATTTTCGAATGGTTTTCTTTGACCTTTAAAACCGGAAGTCAATTTCCGACAGGAAGTACATACATGTCCAACAAACAATCCCCAGCGGCATTGATTGTCTAAATCTTTTTTCTAAAAAATAGGTCCTTCATTTATCTCGCTTATCCTCCCACAGTAAGTAAAATTCAATTCTTTTTCTCGCCAATTTTCTTCAGAAATTCTGGTAGAATTCCCAAAAGTACACTTATTTTAATTCTGATACAAGCAATTATTTTTTCCACCTGAACGAATTAAGACTAATCTTGGGTTCAGTTCTAAACCGGACTAAAATTTTATTGAAATGAAAAAATTTAGTGCGTTTTCATTCTTCATGTCATAGGTAAATATTTATCTATTTTCGAAGAATGTCGATTTACAAGTCTTGATGACATTATGTAAAAAAAAAACTACGTACCTAAAAAGTCATTAAGTTGACAGTTCTCTAAATTAAATAAATTCCACGTTTGTCAAATAAAAGGAGCAAAATCTTACATATTATATTTGTGTTTATTTGTTTTTTATCACGACATGAATATAAAACGATATTTCTGTTTGGTTGTGTAATAAATAGTTGTAGAGACCCTTCATAGATGTCCCAAAAAAACTTTTTTTTTGAAAAGGAATGCATCCAAAATACTATCGAAAAAAAATGTGTTCATAAACAGAATTGAATATATTTCTCGATTACTTACTCCCGTATTTATGCAATGCGAGTATATTGTGCTACATGCATAGCACAAAATAGGAGTAAAAATAAGAAAGAATGTTTATATTAGGTATTATGGTGGCTAGAAAAAAAGGATAATATTAACAAATGTAATTTTTGTTTGGGCATATCCAGGTTTAGGACCTCTTACACCTTATTTTTTGCATTAATCCAATACTTGGTATATGTAAGATTTCAATTTAGGAACGTTTCTACTCCAATTAAGTCACGAATCAGTTCAATTTCCTATTCTATAACCATATTTTAGTCGAATCAACTGTCAAAACGTTTCTGATTTTAGTTCACACCTAATTGGAAGCGTACTCGTTATTTTCACAGCAGTCTGGTATATTAGTATAGTCAAAAACATCAGTTGTGTAGGGAAAAAATAAAAATGGATAATTTACACGTATTGCATTATGTTGATAATAAAAACCAAAGAATAATTGTGCAGATCAATTGAAATGTTATGATAATTAATAAATGAACATAGCCGAACATTGCGTACAACGCATGCGTAGTCTGCGCCATAGACAATGTGATTTCAAATGATTATCTACGGTGCACTAATTTTGGAACAACGACAGCTACAGAATACGAAATTAAGTTCAAATGTCCTTGATTCTAAAATTTTAGAATGTTTCTATTTTAGTTCAAAAAGTAACAGAATTGGACGTATTGTGATAAAACGAATTTTCTCAAATATTCTTGTCAAACTATGCGGACCTACATATATTATGTATATTTAAAAATGATAAATGCACGAAAACTTATTCACTTTGGTAGGATATATAAAGTGAGGTTATAAATATTTATGTTTCGACGAATAAATCTACTTTGTCGTTTAAAACGTGCCGACAAGAAATACGTTTGAATAGTCGATACGTTATATAATACATTCTTGCAAGCAAAATGTTAAGACTATCTTCAGATCGAATTATATTAACTAAACACTAAACATTACTTATTGTACATTGAATTGAAATAAATATTTTATGCAGAATAAACGAATATCTCCGAGCCCATCTAATTGCGAGCTACAATCCATTTCCTCTTTGGAACCTTAGGGCGAGAGTTTTGTTAGCAATTCAATAGAGGGCATCAGAGTAGGTGATCGGGCAGGTTTGAGTCTAGGATAAGATAACCCACAAGCAGCGAGATAATATCGTCGGTGAACCCACGACCAGCCGGATAATATCGCCGGTGGTAATTAATTGTGGGCAACTTATCGCACCCAACTCACAATAATTAACTTGGCCGGGAACATTGGCTTCCGTACCCGTACACATCATGTAGCATACTGTTTATTGTATATGGGATGACGTGCTTTCCGGATATTAAGACAACCCCAGACCAGTTGTGTATACACTCAGGAATGTGTGTCTGAACCCAAGGTGCACTTTACGTTGTATACATACAATAATTGTTTATATGAATGTGTATCAACACGAACGAAAGGAATTGTATTGTATACTCGGTGAATGCTATTTTTAGAGAAAGACATCTAATATATAATAACTGGGGCAGTCTATTTTGTCATACGGTATAGTTGGTTGGGGTGGCATAGCAAAGACCAATCTTCATGCAATCACAGTGGCTCAAAAAATCTTTATTAAAAGTTATTTCACGTAAACCATACAGATATCCCTATAATCAACTATTTAAAGAATTTGGAGTGCTGGACATAACGATCATGCATAATGATCCATCAAAATACTTATACCACAATACACACTGATTGCACAGACATTACATTTAACTTTTTAACTTTTCTACGGACAATTCTTTGTTACATTTACTTAGCGCCGCGGATATATAATAAAATAATACCTGACTTACTTCAATTACTCCTACCAAACAATAGCAATATAAACAAATTAGTAACAAAGTGGCAGTAACAATAGACAGGGGCAGAGAAGAGTGTGAGAGGGATCTTACTCATGTTTTGAAATGACGGATCTCACTCATGTCCTTATATCAACCAACACATTTACATACAATACGCACGGACTAAATTTTGACTGACTAAATACTTGCTTAGCTACTCTTTTTGAATATTTATTGCCTCGAAACAGGCTTTTGCCTAGTGAGGCAATATATCCAAGTACTTAATATTGATATATAGTTTATTTGTATTGTATTTTGTATTAATGTTGTTATGTAATTATGGCTTATGTAATTTTTTTTTTATTTGGAAATAATAAAAAAAATATATTTTTTGAAAATGTGACTAATTAATAAAATGCACACTATCGCGTCTAGTATCATTAAGGCACAGAGAACTGTGTCTGGATTGGTATTAAGAACCAAAATAGTTAAAAAGTAGAGGTAGGTCTAAGCTAAGATGGCTGGATGATACAGAAGACGACATAAGGGCGATCGGAATAGCAAACTGGAGGAGAGCAGCGAGGGACAGGGACGGTTGGAGATGGATTCTGGAGGAGGCCAGGGTCACACAGGGCTGTAGCGCCAAAGATGGTGATGACAGAACACTGTGCTGAGTTTATTTATTATATAGATTTATAGAACCAACAGTTTACATTATATTTATACTTATTATATGTTATTTTTCATTAAATTAAA